>JAGIQG010000039.1:1013657-1136157 GCA_024679065.1 Sphyrna mokarran | reverse complement strand
CTTTCCCGCTTTCTCCCCATAACCCTTCATTCCCTTATCGATCAGAAACCTGTGACTTACCCCATTCCCCTCGCAACAAACACCAACATTACACGTGCCTTCCTAAGGGTGGCACAGTGCGTTAGCGCCGCTGTCTCTCAGCGCCAGGGACCCGGGTTCGATTCCCGGCCTTGGGTCACTGTCTGCGTGGAGTCTGCACATTCTCCCTGTGTCTGCGTGAGTTTCCTCCGGGTGCTCCGGTTTCCTCCCACAGTCCAAAAAAACTTGTTCGTAAATGCACTGGCCGTGCTAAATTCTCCCTCAGTGTAACCCGAACAGGCACCGGAGTGTGGGCAACTGGGGGATTTTCACAGAAACTTCATTGCGGTGCTAATGTAAGCCGACTAATAAATAAATTTATTTATACATTTGGATAAATTTATACATTGGATTAAGGAGAATCCTAAAGCTTTCTTTCGATATGTTAAAAATAGAAGATTGGTTAGGGCAAGATTAGGGCCAGTCATAGATAGCAGTGGGAAGTTGTGCGTGGAGCCTGAAGAGATTGGCGAGGCACTGAATAAATATTTCTCTTCGGTATTCACGCAGAGTGCTGGAAATGTAGCTGTGGAGAGCACTGAGGTACAGGGTTGCAAATTGGGGAGTATTGTAGTAGATAGGTAGGATGTGTTAGAAATTCTCGAGGGTTTGAAGTTGGATAAGTCCCCTGGGCCGGACGGGATTTACCCTAGGATTCTCTGGGAGGCAAGAGAGGAGATTGCAGAGCCTCTGGCTCTGATCTTCAGGTCGTCGTTGGTTACGTGTGTGGTTCCGGAGGACTGGAGGATAGCGAATGTGGTCCCGTTGTTCAAGAAGGGGAAGAGAGACCTTCCAGGGAATTATAGGCAGTGAGTCTTACTTCTGTTGTGGGCAAAGTGTTGGAGAGAATTATTAGGGATAGGATTTATAGTTATTTAGAGAGAAATGAATTGATTGGGGATAGTCAGCATGGATTCGTGAAGGGTAGGTCATGCCTTACTAACCTCATTGAGTTTTTTGAGAAAGTGACCAGAGAGGTGGAGGGGGGTAAGGCGGTTGATGTAGTATATATGGACTTTAGTAAGGCGTTTGATAAGGTGGCCCATGGAAGACTTCTACAGAAAATGCAGATCTGTGGAATAGAGGGTGATTTAGCTAATTGGATTAGGAATTGGCTGGCAGATAGAAGACAGAGGGTGGTGGTTGATGGGAGATTTTCTTCGTGGAGTTCGGTGACGAGTGGTGTGCCTCAGGGGTCTGTTTTGGGGCCCCTGCTGTTTGTAATTTTTTTAAATGATCTGGATGAGGGTATTGAGGGATGGATCAGTAAATTTGCAGATGATACTAAAGTTGGTGGTGTGGTAGATAGTGAAGAGGGGTGTCTTAGTTTACAGAGTGACTTGGACAAGTTGCAGAGCTGGGCCGAGAGGTGGCAAATGGAGTTTAATGTGTAAAAGTGTGAGGTAATGCACTTTGGCAGGAACAATAAATGTGTAGAGTATAGGGCTAATGGTAGGGCTCTTAATAGTGTTGAGGAAAAGAAGGATCTTGGTGTATGTGTCAATAGATCCCTGAAAGTAGGCAGTCAAGTGGATAAAGTTGTTAAGAAGGCATATGGAGTCTTAGCTTTTATTGGTAGGGGGATTGACTTTAGGAGCCGCAGCGTCATGTTGCAACTGTACAAAACTCTAGTGCGGCCGCACTTGGAGTATTGTGTGCAGTTCTGGTCGCCACATTATAAGAAAGATGTGGAGGCATTGGAGAGGGTACAGAGGAGGTTTACCAGGATGTTGCCTGTTATGGAGGGCAGGTCCTATGAAGAGAGGTTGAAGGATTTGAGGTTGTTTTCGTTAGAAAGGAGGCGGCTAAGAGGGAATCTTATTGAAACATATAAGATAATTAGAGGTTTAGATAGGGTGGACAGTGATAGCCTTTTTCCTAGGATGGAGAAAGCTAGCACGAGGGCACACAACTTTAAATTAAGGGGTATGAGTTATAGGACGGATATCAGAGGTAGGTTCTTTACTCAAAGAGTGATTAGGGAGTGGAATGCCCTGCCTGCAGCTGTTGTAGATGCGCCAAGTTTGGTGGCGTTTAAGAGGTTAGTTGATAAGTATATGGATGAGAAGGGAATGGTTTAGTTAGGAGGGGCATTGCTTTTTATTTTGGTCGGCACAACATCGAAGGCCGAAGGGCCTGTTCTGTGCTGTATTGTTCTATGTTCTATGTTCTAAATTGCATCACTTGCTGTACCTGCAGACTAACCTTGACTTATATACTAGGACACTCCGATCCCTCTGCACTCAGATTCTGCCTCTCCTTGGTGTGTGACTGATACTCCCAGTGCCAATGCTGAGGCAGTAAATTTTAATTCATCCCTGGGACATGGGTGTCTCTGGCTGATCCAGCATTTATTGCCCGTCCCTCGTTGCCCCTTGGAGGGGCAGTTGAGAGTCACCCACATTGCTGTGGCTCTGGAGTCACACGTAGGCCAGACCGGGGTAAGGACGGCAGATTTCCTTCCCTAAAGGGAACCGGATGGGTTTTTCCAACAATGGGTCATCAGTAGATTCTTAATTCCACATTATTTTTCATTGAGTTTAAATTCTACCATCTGCTGTGGGGGGGATTCGAACCCGGGTCCCCCTGGAACATTAGCTGAGTTTCTGGGTTAATAACCTAGTGATAATACCCCTGGGCCACTATATTGCCTCAAGTGCAGTAATATAAGGGCAGGAGAGAATCCTCCGCAGGAATGGAAAAGTGTGCATGTCATTGCTCACCCCCCCGCACCCCGAGAAACCCCTGCCTCGCCACCTCACCCCCTCTCCCAGAGCCCTCCCTTCACCACTCCCCCATGGACCCCCCCATCCCCCAGATGGTGCCCTCCCCCTCAATGGAGCCCCCCACTCACCCCACAGATGGACCCCCCCCTCGCCCTCCACTCACCCCACAGATGGACCCAACACCCCCCCCCCACCTCCCCTCGCCCCCCCCTCACACCCCCAGATGGTGAGTCTCGCCCCCCCTCACACCCGCAGATGGAGTCTCGCCCCCCACACCACAGATGGACCCCTCCCCTCGCCCCCCCTCACACCCCCAGATGGATGGATGGACCCCTCCCCTCGCCCCCTCCTCACCCCACAGTGGACCCCTCCCCTCGCCCCCCTCACACCCCCAGAGATGGGACACCCCTAGAATGGACCCCTCCCCTCGCCCCCCCCTCCCCTGCCACCTCCCCCTCACACCCCCGATTGGACCCCTCCCCTCGCCCCCCCTCACACCCCCAGAGGACCCCTTCCCCTCGCCCCCCCTCACACACCCTACCACACCCCCAGATGGAGTCTCTCCCCCCTCACAGCCCCTTTGCCCCCCCTCAACCCCCAGATGGAGTCTCTCCCCCCCTCCACCCCCGCCTCACACCCCCAAGAATGGAACCCTCCACCTCTCTCTCCCCCCATCACACCCCACAGAGTTTTATGGGACCCTCCCCCTCGCCCCCTCACACCCCCAGTTATGGAGTCCCTCTCCCCCCCCTCACACCCCCCAGATGGACTCTTCCCCCTCACACCCCAGATGGAGTTCTCCCCTCGCCCCCCTCACACCCCAATGGAGTCTCTCTCCCCCCTCCACCCCTGTCACCTCCCGCCATCAGACCCCAGATGGAGTCTTCCCCCCCTCACAACCCCGATGGAGTCTCTCCCCCCTCACACCCCCCCCAGATGGAGTCTCTCCCCCCCTCACATCTATCCCCCCCTCACACCCCAGATGGAGTCTCTCCCCCCCCACACCCCCAGATGGAGTCACAACCCCCAGATGGAGTCTCTCCCCCCTCCCACCCCCAGATGCCAGTCTCTCCCCCCTCACCCCCCAGATCACTACCCCAATGATGGGAGTCTCTCCCCCCTCACACCCCCAGATGGAGTCTCTCCCCCTCACCCCCCAGAGGAGGTCTCTCGCACCCCCAGATGCAGTCCAGATGAGTCTCTCCCCCCTCACACCCCCAGATGGAGTCTCTCTCCCCCCTCCACACCCCCACGATCTCTTCCCCCCATCACCCCCCAGGAGATGGAGTCTCTCCCCACTACACCCCCAGATGGAGCTCTCCCCCCGTCCACACCCCCAGATGGAGTCTCTCCCCCTCCCACCCCCAAGATGCGTCTCTCCCCCCTCACACCCCCAGAATTGCAGTCCTCTCCCCCCCTCCACACCCCGAGATGGGTCTCTCCCCCCTCACAACCCCAGAATGGAGTCTCTCCCCCCTCACACCCCCAGATGCAGTCTCTCCCCCCTCACACCCCCAGAGCAGTCTCTCCCCCTCACACCCCCCAGATGCAGTCTCTCCCCCCCTCACACCCCCAGATGCAGTCTCTCCCCCCGCACACCCCCAGGGAGATGCAGGGTCCCCCCCCTCACACCCCCAGATGGAGTCTCTCCCACCCCCCTCAACACCCCCAGATGGAGTCTCTCCCCCACTCACAACCCCCAGATGAGTCTATCCGCCACTCACACCCGAGCAGATGGAGTCTCTCCCCCCTCACACCCCCCAGATGGAGTCTCTCCCCCCTCAAACCACCAGAGGAAGTCACACAGCCCCCCAGATGGAAGAGTCCACACACCCAAGATGGAAGTCTCGTCTCTCCCCCACTCACACCACACCCCCAGATGCAGTCTCTCCCCCGACTCACACCCCCAGATGGGTCTCTCCCCTCACAGAAGCCCAATGGAGTCTCTCCCCGCCTCACTCCCACATGGCGCCCCCCCCTCACCCCCCCAGATGGAGCCCACAGCCCCCCTTACGCCCCCAGATGGTGCCCCTCCCCCTTCCCACCCCAATCCCAAACAGGGAGGCCCACACAAACTCCTCCTACCTGGGATCTGGGCAGGCTTCCTTTGGCTGGTGTTCCCACGACGCTGCCGTTGGACTGGGTGCCGGATCCGGTGTCCCAGTCAGTGCTCGGCGGTCCGTTCGTCCCCCGCCTGCCCGGCAGGCTCCACTTGCCGTGGGGACCCTCGTAGGTGAAGTTGACGGAGGGGGTCAGGCCGGCGCGGTGTAGGACGCGGGCGGTCCCCGAAGGGTCGAGCTGGGCAGCGGGCTGGGGGAAGCGGTCACCCTGCGCGCTGCTGAAAGAGAGCTGGCTGGCAGAGAGTCTGTGAGCGAGCAGGCCCTGGACAGAGGGAGTCCTTTGTAAAGAATTACCGCCGTCTCTCCGAGGCTCTGACTGAGCCAGGAGCGAGAGCTGGAGGGGCTGAGGCCTTACAGACCACGGAGGCCCTGCATGAGAGGTCCCATCACTTCCTGTGGGCAGAACAACAAGCATGCATTCATATAGCGCCTTCAACATCACAACTGTGTCACAAAGTGCTTCATAGAAACACAAATTAGATATACAAAGAATAGGGAGACACGGAGGGGCTGGAGAAGGTTATAGAGATAGGGAGGGGTTGGGGGAGGAGGTTACAGAGACAGGGAGGGGCTGGAAGAGGTTACATACACAGGGAGGGACTGGGGAGATTACAGAGATAGAGAGGGGCTGAGGGAGGAGGTTACAGAGATAGGGAAGGGCTGGAGGAGGTTACAGAGACAGGGAGGGGCTGGAGGAGGTAAGTACAGAGATAGGGAAGGGCTGGAGGAGGAGGTTACAGGGACAGGGGGAAGTGGAGGGAAGTAGGTACAGAGACAGGAGGAGCTGACCTGACTGGGGTTGGCTGCTGGTGACAGGGGTCTGGGGGTTTAAAGCCCCCAGTCCACTCTGTGACGTGCTGCTGTGAGTGATGTGGACGGTGGGGTTGTTGCTGATGGAGGAAGAGCCCCCACCACAGTCGGAATCCTCGATGTTACCCCCGCTGTTACACCCGGCTCCACATCCCTTCTGTAACCTGCCGGGGAAACACAATGAAAAATGAGACAGAGAGAGAGAGAGAGAGAGAGAGAGAGGGGGGAAAGGGCACTCTGATACCCCTACTTTACTCCCCCAGCCCCGCCACCCCCACCTCACCTGGGCTAGACACCCCCCTCCCAGGAGCAGGTGAGGTGGGACAGAGACGGTGACAGTAAGCTGGAGTTTGGAGGTCTCTGTACATCATTGATCGGTCGATTGGCACTGGGCAGGTGCCCACAATCAGGGAGATGGCACTGACTGTTTCCCATTTAAAAATCTGCCCCCCCCAACCCCACTCACACACCCTCCCTGCCAACAGATCCCTTCTGGGAGCTCTTAGATACCTTGTCATAGCAATTACTCATTGTTACACTCATCAGAAAGTCTTTACTGCACAGAAGGAGGCCGTTCGCACCATCAAATCTGTGCTGGCTCTTTGACAGAGCTGTCTGATTCCTTCCCACCACCAGTATACCCTACCCCTGCCACGGTATTCACTGCCTCACAGATTCCCGGTTCGGGTCACTGTCTGTGTGGAGTCTGCACATTCTCCCCGTGTCTGCGTGGGTTTCCTCGGAGTGTTCCACTTTCCTCCCACAGTCTGAAAGACGTGCTGGTTAGGGGAACTGGCCGTGCTAATTTCACCATCTGCTGTGCCAGGATTCGAACCCGGGTCCCCAGAGCATCACCCACAGAATCCTACAGTGCAGAAGGAGGCCATTCGGCCCATCCAGTCTGCACTGACCACAATCCCACACAAATCCTAGCCCTGTAACCCCATGCGCTTACCTTAGCTAATCCCCCTGATTCTAAGGGGCAATTTAACACAGTCAATCTACCCGACACGCACATCTTCGGACTGTGGGAGGAAACCGGAGCACCCAGAGGAAACCCCCGCAGACTCTCTGAGTTACTTGCGCAGTGACAATACCAGGAAGCTGCTGCCAGAGCAATGGAAGTGGTAGTGGGAGTGGTAATAGGGTGGCACGGTGACACAGTAGGTTAGCACTGCTGCCTCACAGCACCAGGGACCCGGGTTCGATTCCCGGGGCACGGTGACACAGTAGGTTAGCAATGCTGTTTCACAGTGTCAGGGACCTGGGTTCAATTCCCAGCTTGGGTCACTGTCTGTGTGGAGTCTGCACATTCCCCCCGTGTCTGCGTAGGTTTCCTCCCACAGTCCAAGGCCATGCTGGTTAGGGTACATTGGCCATGCTAAATTGCATCTCAGTGTCCTGAGAAGTGTAGGTTAGAGGGATTAGTGGGTAAAAATGTAGAGATTATGGGGTTAGTTCCCTGGGTGCAGACTCGATGGGCTGAATGGCCTCTCTGTACTGTTTCTATAATAGTGACGGTGGAAGTCTCACCTCTCCCAGCTGGAGATGAACCAGCTGGAGATGTTCCTCAGGCTGATGGGCTCTCCCCAGATGCTGCGGAGCTGGCTGTGCTGAGCAGCATACGAGGTGGTCAGAGGGGACACGTAGATGGGGTAGCCGATGGGTTGGTCGCACGAGGAGTTGATCATGTTACGAAGGGCCTGCTTGGCGTTCTGGATACTGCCCCGCTCCGGGTTCCGGTTCCTCAGGAAGACCAGCTCCTGCTGCTGGCCTGACCACAAGCCCCGCACACACTCCCGGTTCACCTACAGTGAGGGGGGAGAGAGAGAGAGAGTGACACAGTTATCACACACACAGATATCCAAAAACCCACACTGAAACAATCTCCCACTGGATTGAGTGTGTCTTCCCGCTGTGAAGATTCCTCAAGCCACAGAACGTAACCACGGTGGGGCAGGGGGAGAGATGGGGATGTGGTGGTGGAGGGGAACGGGGACGTGGTTTGTGGGGGGGGGGGGGAGAGAGGGACGGGGACTGTGGTTGGGGTGGGGTAAGACGGGGGAGAGGGCAAGATGGGGACGTGGAGAGACAGAGAGACGGGGATGTGGCGGTGGGGGGGGGGAAGAGACGGGAACGTCGTGGTGTGGGGAAGACAGGGAGGGGGCAAAGACGGGGACGTGGCGGGGCAGAAACGGGGAAGTGACGTTGGGGGGAGGCGGGGGGGAGAGACGGGGACGGGGACGGGGACGGGGACGGGGGGCTTTGCACGCACATTGGGGAGAGAGGGCCGACACTGTTTGTGGAGGCAGGGGGAGAGGGTCAGCACTGTGTTTGGGGAGGGGGGGGTGTGCTCCGTGCCGTGTTCGCCGGCTGGGGGCGTGGGTGGGGGCTCTGTGCCGTGTTCGGGGCTGGGGTGTCCACACCACACGTACCTTGATGATACGGAAGCTGAGGTACCGCTTGTTGAGCATGATGATCTTGTACTCATCACTACCATCATCCATGACATGGCGCAGTGCCAGCAGTGAATGGGTGTTGGTGAGGATGGCATTACGCCAGGCCGGGTCACCCTCGTGGGAAATCACCATCTTCTCCTTGTTACTGGTAATGGCGTCGTACAGAACACTCGGGTCATCGTACTCATCGGGGGAGGTGAAGTGGTCCTGAGCACAAGGGAAAAATGAAGAGGCAGCACTCACAGGGCAAACCCCCCCCCCAAAAAACCAGCGGCAAGCACAAACCCCCCCCACAATCACCAACATCTACAGACGCACCATAGAACGCCTACCGGGAGCTCATCATACAAACCTCAGTGCACAAGGAGGCCATTCGGCCCATCAACTCTGTACTGACCACAATCCCACCCACGCACTATTCCACCCCCCCCCCCCCCCGCCGCTCCATATCGCTTCATATTTTACCCACTAATCCCTCGAACCTGCACATCCTAGGATATTAAGTGACAATTTAGCATGGGCAATCCAGCCTAACCTGCACATTTTAGGACTGTGGGTACCCAGAGGAAACCCACAAAGGAGAATGTGCAAACTCCACACACAGGGGTAAACTGTCCCTTAGTGTCTAAAGATGTGTGGGTTAGGGTGGATTGGCCATGCTAGATTGTCCCTCAGTGTCTAAAGATGTGTGGGTTAGGGTGGATTGGCCATGCTAAATTGTCCCTTAGTGTCAGAGGGATTAGCAGGGTAAATGTCTGGGCTTACAGGGTAGGGCCTGGGTGTGATTGTGGTCGGTACAGACTCAATGGGCCAAATGGTCTCTTTCTGCACTGTCGGGATTCCTGTGTTAATGTAAATCTACTTGTGACACTAATAAATAAACTTTAAACTTTTTACTTTTCATTGTACCCCAGTATTTGAAAATAATTACATTGATTTAATTTATTCAGAGAACATTAAACCAACCCCACACCCTGCCCCCTCACACTCCACTCCCCGCCCCCTCACCCTCTGCCCCACTCTGCCCCCTCCCCACCGCTGGCTGGTCCAATACCTGATGCAGTTTCAGAGACATGCGAATCCCAGGTGCCACCACCTTCTGCAGCAGCTCCATATCGAGAAAGACCCACTCATCACGGGAGCAAGTGATGCGGAAATCCCCTTTAAACAGAGCATGTAATCCGTACAGGAACGGCTCCAGACTGCTGTGTGATAGACAGGGAGCGGGAGAGAGAGAGAGAGACGGTGTAGGATATTAGTGTCAAAACTCGCTGGAGACCAGAAAGCACTCCCAGAGATAAATCATTGAC
Organism: Sphyrna mokarran; assembly: GCA_024679065.1. NCBI lineage: Eukaryota > Metazoa > Chordata > Chondrichthyes > Carcharhiniformes > Carcharhinidae > Sphyrna > Sphyrna mokarran. Next base: position 1,126,654 of record JAGIQG010000039.1, on the reverse strand, counting down.
ACTGTGCTGGAATTCTCACTCGGATACAGGAAGCACCTCTCATCCCAACCCGTATCTTATCCCGATTGGATCCAAAATCCTTCCAAGTCCCATTCATTCTTCATTGCCCCTCCTCCAGCCCCTACACCCCCCATCTCTGTAACCTCCTCCAGCCCCTACACCTCCCATCTCTGTAATCTCCTCCAGCCCCTACACTTTGGCAGAAATAACAAATCTGTAGAGTATAGGGCTAATAGTAGAACTCTTAATAGTGTTGATGAACAGAGGGATCTTGGTGTGTATGTGCATAGATCCCTGAAAGTTGGCAATCAAGTCGATAAGGTTGTTAAGAAGGCATATGGAGTCTTAGCTTTTATTGGTAGGGGATTGAATTTCTGAGCCGCAACGTCATGTTGCAACTGCACAAAACTCTAGTGCGGCCGCACTTGGAGTATTGTATGCAGTTCTGGTCCCCGCATTATAAGAAAGATGTGGAGGCATTGGAGAGGGTACAGAGGAGGTTTACCAGGATGTTGCCTGGTATGGAGGGCAGGTCTTATGAAGAGAGGCTGAGGGATTTGAGGTTGTTTTTCGTTAGAAAGGAGGTGGCTAAGAGGGGACCTAATCGAAACATATAAGATGATTAGAGGTTTAGATAGGGTGGACAGTGATAGCCTTTTTCCTAGGATGGAGAAAGCTAGCACGAGGGGACATAGCTTTAAATTAAGGGTGGTGGTTATAGGACGGATATCAGAGGTAGGTTCTTTACCCAGAGGGTGGTAAGGGTATGGAATGCCCTGCCTGCTGCAGTTGTAGATGCGCCATGTTTGGGGCCGTTTAAGAGGTTAGTTGATAAGTTTATGGACGAAAAGGGAATGGTTTAGGTTAGAGGGTCATTGCTTTTTCTTAATTGATCGGCACAACATCGAAGGCCGAAGGGCCTGTTCTGCGCTGTAATGTTCTATGTTGTACACCCTCCCTATCTCTGTAACCTCCTCCAGCCCCCTACACGTCCTCCCTATCTCTGTAACCTCCTCCAGTCCCATACACCCCCTCCCTATCTCTGTAACCTCCTCCAGTCCCCTACACTCCCTCCCTATCTCTGTAACCTCCTCCAGCCCCCTACACCCCTCCCTATCTCTGTAACCCCTCCCTCCAGCCCCCTACACCCCCTCCCTATCTCTGTAACCTCCTCCAGCCCCTACACCCCTTCCATATCTCTGTAACCTCCTCCAGCCCCTACACTACTCCCTATCTCTGCAACCTCCTCCAGCCCCTACACACCCTCCTATCTCTGTAACCTCCTCCAGTCCCTACACCCCATCCCTATCTCTGTAACCTCCTCCAGCCTCTACACCGCCTCCCTATCTCTGTAACCTCCTCCAGCCCCTACACCCCCTCCCTATCTCTGTAACCTCCTCCAGCCCCCTACACCCCCTCCCTATCTCTGTAACCACCTCCAGCCCCCTACACCCCCCTCCCTATCTCTGTAACCTCCTCCAGCCCCTACACCCCCTCCCTATCTCTGTACCTCCTCCAGCCCCTACACCCCCTCCCTATCTCTGTAACCTCCTCCAGCTCCCTACACCCCCTCCCTATCTCTGTAACCTCCTCCAGCCCCCTACACCCCCTCCCTATCTCTGTAACCTCCTCCAGCTCCTACAACCCCCTCCCTATCTCTGTAACCTCCTCCAGTCCCCTCACACCCCCTCCCTATCTCTGTAACCACCTCCAGCCCCTACACCCCCTCCCTATCTCTGTAACTCTCCTCCAGTCCCCTAACCTCCCTATCCCCCCCCCCCCCCCTCTGTAACCTCCTCACCCCCTACACCCCCTCCCTACTCTGTAACTCTCCTCCAGCCCCCTACACCCCCTCCCTATCTCTGTAACTCTCCTCCAGACCCTCCAAGATCTCTGCGTTCGTCAATTCCGGCCTCTTGAGCATCTCCCGATCCCATCGCTTCGCTATTGGGGGGGGGGGGGCCATGCCTTCAGCTGCTCGGGTGGTTGGGGAAGTGGGGGGGGGGGGGGGGGGGGAAGTGGGGGGGGGGGGGGGGGGGGGGAGGTGGGGGGACAAGTTCTGGAATTCCCTCCCTTAACCTCTCCTCTTCCTTTAAGACGTTCCCTGAACCTGACCCCTGGGTGTAATGTTTCAGGATGCTGGTTGCTCCTGTCTGTGCTCTGGAACACAGTTGACATTGCACTGAAGGAGCAATATCTCTGCAACTTGAGCTCACCACAGGGATTATACAGCCCGGAAAGCTCGGGGAGTGTGGCAGGAAGATCAGTCTCAGCTGTCCGCAGTGCAGAGAGGACATACAAACTCAGCCTGCACTCATCTCACTGAAACAGAGCCCCATGTCCCTCCGGACGTGACCCAGGCTTGAACACAGAACAAATTTATCACAGAATCCCCATAGTACAGAAGGCCACTCAGCCCATCGAGCCTGCACCAGCACAATCCCACCCTGCCCCTATCCCCATAACAGCACCTGCCAATCCCACTGACACGAAGGGGCAATTTAGCATGGCCAATCCACCCTAACCTGCACATCTGCGGGAGGAAATTGGAGCACCCGGAGGAAACCCACGCAGACACAGGGAGAACGTGCAGGCTCCACACAGACAGTGACCCAAGGCTGGGAATCGAACCAGTTCCCTGGCGCTAACCACTGTGCCACCATTCTGCCCACATCAATCACACAACTGGCCTGGCAGAGTGAAGACCAGGCCTCTGTAACCTTCTCCAGCCCCTACAGTGCCGGGCCTGCCGATGGTAGCCAGGCAGGTCTGATGAGATTCGCCTCAAAAGCTTTACACCCGCAGCATCACACACGCACCCCCCCCCCCCCCCACTTAAATCCCAGCTCCGTGGAAACTATCGCTGCTACCCCCTTTGCTTCACCCCATGTCCCAGCTCTCGTGCCCCCTCCTGTCGCAGTGTGGGTGTCCTGTGGGGCCGTACAGAGGTACACCCACTTCCCTCGCTCGCTTACCTGGCTGACATGCTGTGTGAGGCCGTCCCCAGTGCTCTCCGCCCCAGGATGCAGAGTCCGAAACACAGGGTCACCAGGGGAGAGTTCCTATCGCTCTCCACGGACTGAGGGGAGGGTGGACAGAGACAGAGATGGTTACATTAGCCACTGATTCAGACCAGAAACGCATTTTGATCTGTAGCTGTTAAACTGGTGACCAAGTATTCAGTACAGTACACACATTAGAAACAGGCACGACTGAATTAACATGGGTGAGTTAGCACTGCTGTCTCACAGCGCCCAGGGACCCGGGTTCACACAGTGGGTTAGCACTGCTGTCTCACAGCGCCCAGGGACCCGGGTTCACACAGTGGGTTAGCACTGCTGTCTCACAGCGCCCAGGGACCCGGGTTCACACAGTGGGTTAGCACTGCTGTCTCACAGCGCCCAGGGACCCGGGTTCACACAGTGGGTTAGCACTGCTGTCTCACAGCACCCAGGGACCCGGGTTCACACAGTGGGTTAGCACTGCTGTCGCACAGCGCCCAGGGACCCGGGTTCACACAGTGGGTTAGCACTGCTGTCTCACAGCGCCCAGGGACCCGGGTTCACACAGTGGGTTAGCACTGCTGTCTCACAGTGCCCAGGGACCCGGGTTCACACAGTGGGTTAGCACTGCTGTCTCACAGCACCCAGGGACCCGGGTTCACACAGTGGGTTAGCACTGCTGTCTCACAGCACCCAGGGACCCGGGTTCACACAGTGGGTTAGCACTGCTGTCGCACAGCGCCCAGGGACCCGGGTTCAATTCCCGTCTTGGGTCACTGTCTGTGCGGAGACTGCACGTTCTCCCCATATCTGCGTGGGTTTCCTCCAGGTGCTCCTCCCACGGTCCAAAACATGTGCAGGTAAAGTGGATTGGCCGTGCTAAATTAGCCCTTAGTGTCCAAAAATCATAGAAATTCCTACAGTGCAGAAGGAGGCCATTTGGCCCATTGAGTCTGTAGTGACAACAATACCACCCAGGCCCGATCCCCGCAACCCCTTACATTCCTGTAGCTAGTCTTGCTGACATTAACAGGCAATTTAACATGGCTAATTCACTTAACCGGGTGCTCCGGTTTCCCCTCTCAGTCTGTAAGATGTGTAGGTTAGGTGGATTGGCCATGCTAAATTGTCCCTTAGTGTCAGGGGATTAGCAGGGTAAACGTGTGAGGTTATGGGAATAGGGCTTGGCTGGGATTGCAGTCGGAACAGATGGGCTGAATGGCCTCCTTCTGTGCTGGAGAGATTCTACGAAAGGAAGCAGAGACACACACACTTTGTCACTGTTTTTAAAGGCGCCAGTTTGGGATGTTTAGGGAATAAGAGATGGATATCAGGCCCGTCCAACGACACTAAAATCAACATCATCCCAATAGATTCCCATCAATCAGTTGAGGGGGAAGCTGGATAAATACACGATGGAGAAAGGAATGGAAGGATTATGGTCTCAATGAGTATAAACATTAGCACGGAGCAGTCAGACTGTTACCATATACTCTATCCAAAACATTCTTTCTATTCAGCCCTGGGACATGGGTGTCTCTGGCTGGACCAGCATTTATTACCCGTCCCTCGTTGCCCCTTGGAGGGCAGTCGAGAGTCACCCACATTGCTGTGGCTCTGGAGTCACACGTAGGCCAGACCGGGGTAAGGACGGCAGATTTCCTTCCCTAAAGGGAACCGGATGGGTTTTTCCCACAATGGATCATCAGTAGATTCTTAATCCCAGATATTTTTTATTGAATTCAAATTCTACCGTCTGCTGTGGCAACGCAAAACAGCCTCCAATCCACTGACTCTGCCTACACTTCCCACTGCCTCGGGGAAAAGCAGCCGGCATAATTAAGGACCCCACGCACCCCGGACATTCTCTCTTCCATCTTCTTCCATCGGGAGAAAGATATAAAAGTCTGAGGTCACACACTGACCGACTCAAGAACAGCTTCTTCCCTGCTGCTGTCAGACTTTTGAATGAACCTACCTCACATTAAACTGATGTTTCTCTACACCCTGTGACTGTAACACTGCATTCTCACTCTCTACTTTCTTTCTCTAAGAACAGTATGCTTTGTCTGTATTGCGCGTAAGAAACAATACTTTTCACTGGATCCCAATATATGTGGCAATAATAAATCAAATCAAAACTCAGGGTACGACAGAGTTGAGACTCAGGGTCGAAACGGAATGGAGGAGGAGATGGGCTGAATGGCCTCCTCCCGCTTTCTGACATGGCAGATACCATTCGGCCCATCATACCCGCCCTGGCACCCACCTTCTCCCTCCGGCTGGCGCAGTACTGGATCCAGTCCAGGTAAATGTTACAGAAGGAGGCCAGGGAGATTCCCTGCATGCGGTGGTCATAGTCTTCATCAATGTTGTGGTTGAAGGTCGGGTCACTGTCGGCATACGTGGGGCTGGCACAGGGTCGTAACACCTCCTGGATCGCTTCATTGCTCACCCAATCCTCCAGCTTCGGAGAACGGATCACGTAGTAGATAATACTCTGGGAGACAGAGAGAGAGAGGGGGACAGAAAGGGAGGGGGAGCGGGGGGGAGAGAGAGAGAGAGATGAAGAGGGAGAGATGTGGAGGGAGAGGGAGAGAGAGACAGAGAGTGAGGGAGAGAGAGAGAGAGAGAAAGAGAGAGAGAGATGGAGAGGGAGGGGTGGAGAGAGAGAGAGAGAGAGAGAGAGACGGAGATTGAGGAGGAGAGAGAGAGATGGAGAGGGAGAGAGCGAGAGGGAGGAGTGGAGAGAGAGAGAGGAGGAGAGGAGAGACGAGAGATTGAGGAGGAAGAGAGAGAGAGATGAAGAGGGAGAGATGTGGAGGGAGAGGGAGAGAGAGACAGAGAGTGAGGGAGAGAGAGAGAGAGAGAAAGAGAGAGAGAGATGGAGAGGGAGGGGTGGAGAGAGAGAGAGAGAGAGAGAGAGACGGAGATTGAGGAGGAGAGAGAGAGATGGAGAGGGAGGGGAGAGAAACGGAGACAGAGACAGAGAGAGAGAGACAGAGATAGATACAGAGAGAGTGGTCACAACTTACGCCAACATTACTGCCACCTCAAACTTACACTTTGGCTCCGAGACGCAGGTTTGTGGGCTTGTGTCCCATCCCCAGACATCTCAGTACATACCCCCTCCCAGTGTAAGCTCTGGATAAAAGTAAATTACTGTGGATGCTGGAATCTGAAATCTAAAAGGTAAAACGCTGGAAAACCTCAGTAGGTCTGGCAGCGTCTGTAAGGAGAGACGTTTCAAGCCCAGATGATCCTTTCTCAAAGCTCAGAGACGGCAAGGGGGAAGGGTCTGAGGTTGAGCAGGTGATGGAGGGGTGAGAACTCAAAGCCAAGTTGATGAATTTTTCAAGGTCAGGACGAGAGAATGAAGCAGTATTAAAATAGTTCTCAATGTACCGGTTAAAGGACCTGCAGCAGCGGAGCCTGGAACAAGGAATGTTCCACACATCCCATAAAAAGACAAGCAGTGCTCGGACCCATGTGGGTATCCATTTGACTCGAAGGAAGTGCTGCACCATCAGACCAGCCATCTGTAAGAGGCGGCTAAATCCCAGCCCATCCACCTCTCAAACAATCGTGGAAAAGATTCCACAGCCACGACTGGAATAAAAAAGTGGGAACAGAGTTCTTTCCGTTGATTGGGGACCAACATCTACCCCTCAGATAACAATGATTGACTGTATGCAGTAGGTATCAGCCTCTGTGCACTGTCTGTTGGGCTCCCTACGAGTGACTCTCCATCAAAAGGAACTTAACTGGCCGGAAACTACACTGAGATGTCCTGAGGTTGCAATATTGCATGACATAAACATAACTACATAACTCTTTTACCCTGTGCTGTACCTGTCCTGGGAGTGTTTGATGGGGGGACAGTGTAGAGGGAGCTTTACTCTGTATCTAACCCCGTGCTGTACCTGTCCTGGGAGTGTTTGATGGGGGGACAGTGTAGAGGGAGCTTTACTCTGTATCTAACCCCGTGCTGTACCTGTCCTGGGAGTGTTTGATGGGGGGACAGTGTAGAGGGAGCTTTACTCTGTATCTAACCCCGTGTTGTACCTGTCCTGGGAGTGTTTGATGGGGGGGACAGTGTAGAGGGAGCTTTACTCTGTATCTAACCTGTCCTGGGAGTGTTTAACAGATATTAAATACCTTTGGATGTTCAAGGAGCTACAGAAATGCAAATCATCTAGCCCACATCTCAGAGCAGGCAGGGAGAAAGTGTAATACCTGAGCTCCTCTGAGGGGAGGGGTTTGGAGATCGGAGCAGGACGGTAACACAACCAGTTAGCACTACTGCCTCACAGTGCCAGGGACCCAGGTTCGATTCCTGGCTTGGGTCACTGACTGTGTGGAGTCTGCACATTCTCCCCACGTCTGCGTGGATTTCGTCCGGGTGCTCCTGTTTCCTCCCACAGTCTGAGAGAGATGCTGGTTAGGGTGCATTGACCTGAACAAGCGCTGGAGTGTGGGTGACCGGAGGCGGTTTCACAGTAACTTCAGTGCAGTGTTAATGTAAGCCTTACTTGTGACTAATAAATAAAGTTTAATAAAATCTTTAAGTTCGGGGTTCCCCGATTAGCCCCGTGGTGCAGTGCGGAGGGGGCTGGGTTCCCGTTTGGAGATCGGGAACTCCCCAATTCCATCCCTACCCTCGATTAACCGCACACCCGCAGTACCTTGACGTAGTAGGTGATGAGGATTTTGCGAAGATCGAACACTTGCAGCATGGAAGCAGCGTTGTTGTCACTGATGCTGTAACCCTCCAGGACGTACTTGGTAGCAGCTACCTCCCAGGCCAGCCAGCGCTGTCCAAAGGCAGCGTTAAAGGACAGCATGTGGGGCAAGTGACCAGGTTCACAGCAGCAGCAGCCCTCATCCTCCTCCACACCCTCTGTAATCGCCTCCACCTCTCGCTGCTGGCAGTAGGTACCTGTCAGGGAACAGGGAGACACACAGGTAAAACTACAGGGCAGTAAACCCACCCACACTGGGGAGCACAGCTAAAAAACCCCCTTCTGACAATCCAACAACACAGGTACCAACCTGACTGGATGGCACAGCACAGTGGGCAACAGAGTGGGTTAGCACTGCTGTCTCACAGCACCCAGGGACCCGGGTTCACACAGTGGGTTAGCACTGCTGTCTCACAGTGCCCAGGGACCCGGGTTCACACAGTGGGTTAGCACTGCTCTCAGCGCCCAGGGACCCGGGTTCACACAGTGGGTTAGCACTGCTGTCTCACAGCGCCCAGGGACCCGGGTTCACACAGTGGGTTAGCACTGCTGTCTCACAGCACCCAGGGACCCGGGTTCACACAGTGGGTTAGCACTGCTGTCTCACAGCACCCAGGGACCCGGGTTCACACAGTGGGTTAGCACTGCTGTCTCACAGTGCCCAGGGACCCGGGTTCACACAGTGGGTTAGCACTGCTGTCTCACAGTGCCCAGGGACCCGGGTTCACACAGTGGGTTAGCACTGCTGTCTCACAGCGCCCAGGGACCCGGGTTCACACAGTGGGTTAGCACTGCTGTCTCACAGCGCCCAGGGACCCGGGTTCACACAGTGGGTTAGCACTGCTGTCTCACAGCGCCCAGGGACCCGGGTTCACACAGTGGGTTAGCACTGCTGTCTCACAGCGCCCAGGGACCCGGGTTCACACAGTGGGTTAGCACTGCTGTCTCAGCACCCAGGGACCCGGGTTCACACAGTGGGTTAGCACTGCTGTCTCACAGCGCCCAGGGACCCGGGTTCACACAGTGGGTTAGCACTGCTGTCTCACAGCGCCCAGGGACCCGGGTTCACACAGTGGGTTAGCACTGCTGTCTCACAGCGCCCAGGGACCCGGGTTCACACAGTGGGTTAACACTGCTCCCTCACAGCACCCAGGTTCAATTCCCGGCTCCGGTCACTGTACAGACTCTGCACATTCTCCCCATATCTGCGTGGGTTTCCTTCAGGTGCTTAGGTTTCCTTCCAAAATCCAAAGATATGAGGGTCAGGTGGATTGGCCGTGCTAAATTCCCCTTTCGTGTCGGGGATTAGTAAGGTGAATATGAGGGGTTACAGGAACTGGCTTTGGAGGGGATTGTGGTCTGTACAGACTCGATGGGCCAAATGGCCTCTTCTTGCACTGAAGATCCTATGATTCCAGTGGGATTTGAGTCCTTATTCCAGAGCATTAGGCTGTACTGTCCGGATTGTGGGATATTCCCCAGCAGCCAGGGGAGGCTGGGATGGGAGCGGGATGGAAAGGTAGGTACCTCGGAACTCCAGGCCTCGCAGTTGGAAGGTGACAATGCCGTTGCCGATCTCGATCAGGTGTACCAGGGCGTTCAGATAGTCTGAGGCCAGGATGAAGCAGTCGCCCATGGCGTGGTTACCCCAGCGGCCCAGCATCAAGTCTCCGCACAGGCTGTGCTGCAGTGAGCGGGTCAGGTGCTCGTAGAAGATGGAGTTGAGGTTGTTGTCATCAGACCCTGAAACACAAGCGCCTGCAGTTAGAGAGAGAGAGAGAGAGATTCCCCCTATCGAGGCTCCCGCTGCATTCAGCCAGCCCTGGGTCAACAGGACACAGCACGTACTCCCTTCCCTCCTCAGGCTCAGGGTCAGGACGGAGCACAAGTCAAGGGGCAGGGCAGATTAACCATAGTGCCACTTTTATACACTGCTGCCTCTCAGCACCAGGGACCCGGGTTCGATTCCCAGGAACACGGAGACACAGTGGGATAGCACTGCTGTCCCACAGCACCAGGGACCCAGGTTCGATTCCCAGGAACACGGAGACACAGTGGGTTAGCGCTGCTGTCCCACAGCACCAGGGACCCGGGTTCAATTCCCATGGACCCGGGTTCGATTCCCGGGAGCACGGTGCGACAGTGGGTTAACACTGCTGCCTCTCAGCACCAGGGACCCGGGTTCGATTCCCGGGAGCACGGTGATACAGTGGGTTAGCGCTGCTGCCTCTCAGCACCAGGGACCTGGGTTCGATTCCCAGGAGCACGGTGACACAGTGGGTTAGCACTGCTGCCTCACAGCACCACAGACCCAGGTTCGATTCCCGGGAGCACGGTGACACAGTGGGTTAACGCTGCTGTCTCACAGCACCAGGGACTCGGGTTCGATTCCCGGGAGCACGGTGATACAGTGGGTTAGCGCTGCTGCCTCTCAGCACCAGGGACCTGGGTTCGATTCCCAGGAGCACGGTGACACAGTGGGTTAGCACTGCTGCCTCACAGCACCACAGACCCGGGTTCGATTCCCGGGAGCACGGTGACACAGTGGGTTAACGCTGCTGTCTCACAGCACCAGGGACTCGGGTTCGATTCCCGGGAGCACGGTGACACAGTGGGTTAGCGCTGCTGCCTCTCAGCACCACGTACCTGGGTTCGATTCCCAGGAGCACGGTGACACGGTGACACAGTGGGTTAGCGCCTGTCTCACAGTGCCAGGGACTCGGGTTCGATTCCCGGGAGCACGGTGACACAGTGGGTTAGCACTGCTGTCTCACAGCACCAGGGACCCGGGTTCGATTCCCGGGAGCACGGTGACACAGTGGGTTAGTGCTGCTGCCTCTCAGTACCAGGGACTCGGGTTCGATTCCCAGGAGCACGGTGACACGGTGACACAGTGGGTTAGCACTGCTGCCTCACAGTGCCAGGGACCCGGGTTCGATTCCCGGGGGCACGGTGACACAGTGGGTTAGCGCTGCTGCCTCTCAGCACCACGTACCTGGGTTCGATTCCCAGGAGCACGGTGACACGGTGACACAGTGGGTTAGCGCTGCTGTCTCACAGTGCCAGGGACTCGGGTTCGATTCCCGGGAGCACGGTGACACAGTGGTTTAGCACTGCTGCCTCACAGTGCCAGGGACCCGGGTTCGATTCCCGGGAGCACGGTGACACAGTGGGTTAGCACTGCTGTCTCACAGCACCAGGGACCCGGGTTCGATTCCCGGGAGCACGGTGACACAGTGGGTTAGTGCTGCTGCCTCTCAGTACCAGGGACTCGGGTTCGATTCCCAGGAGCACGGTGACACGGTGACACAGTGGGTTAGCACTGCTGCCTCACAGTGCCAGGGACCCGGGTTCGATTCCCGGGGGCACGGTGACACAGTGGGTTAGCGCTGCTGCCTCTCAGCACCAGGGACCCGGGTTCGATTCCTAGGAGCACGGTGACACAGTGGGTTAGCGCTGCTATCTCACAGCGCCAGGGACCCGAGTTCGATTCCCAGGGACCTGGGTTCAATTCCTGGCTTGGGTCACTGTCTGTGTGGAGTCTGCACATTCTCCCCGTGTCTGTGAAAGTTTTCTCTGGGTGCTCCGGTTTCCTCCCACAGTCCAAAGATGTGCGGGTTAGAACATTACAGCGCAGTACAGGTCCTTCGGCCCTCGATGTTAGGGGCTAAGTTCTCCCTCAGTGTAACCCGAACAGGCACTGCAGTGGGGCGACTGGGTATTTTCACAATTACTTCATTGCAGTGTTAATGTAAGCCTACTCGTAAAACTAATAAACCTAATGCACTCCCTGCTGCCTTTTAGAAAAGCAGCCGGCATAATTAAGAACCCCATATACTCCTGACATTCTCTCTTCCACCTTCTCCCGTTGGGAAAAAGATACAGAAGTCTGAGGTCACGTACCGACCGACTCAAGAACAGCTTCTTCCCTGCTGCTGTCAGACTTTTGAATGGACCCACCTCGCATTAAGTTGATCTTTTCCTACACCCTCGCTGTGACTGTAACACTACATTCTACACTCTCTCCTTTCCTTCTCTACCAACGGTATGCTTTGTCTGTACAGCACGCAAGAAACAATACTTTTCCCTGTCTCCCAGTACATGTGACAATAACAAATCAAACAGATTTATTGGATGACTGCGAATCCCTCCCAGACGTCCGTCAGGTTAACCAACAATTACCTGGATTCCTGTCCAGTTGCGTGGCCAGTCGGGTGTTGGAATGGTCAACTCGCTTGGTGCTAGATAGAAAGGGAGAGAAAGAGGAGAGACAGAGAGGGAAGCAAGTCAGTGGACTGCCCGGTAACAGTGAGTGAAGACAGGAATCGCCATAACGTTATAGGGGCTGGTAAGGAACGGCAGAAATCTTCGTATTGCTCAGTGTTAGCACGCACAGGTTGATCCCAAATTTGAGAGGCCCACGCGGAATCCCCCAAGAGGCCCAGCTCGCTTCGCAACCTGTTAGAAACGTTTGGGGAGGAGCTAAATGTTCTTCATTAACGTTTAGAGGTTCGTTAACAGAAAGACGTTACGCTCGGGGATAAATAACCAGTTATTTGTTTAACCAAACAAGTAACTTATCAATTAGAGTAAAACATTACAGGAATGCTGTTCAAATAAATACACGGATCATTCATTACCCAAAGAAAAGAGGTAATAACAAAAATTTAGTCACTCTCAAAAAGAAGAGGTGCCTTAGCTTTGGAAAACCTCAGGAATTCTTGTTGATTCCGCTGTCTATAAACTCTAATTTTGGTACCCCTCGATGGATAGATGGGGAGCTAAGAGAGAATCTAAGCTGGCACAGAGCCACTCTTTCCCTCTCTAAGTGTTGAGAGGTGACAGCTCTTCAGCTGGACTGTAGGCAGCCAGCCAAACTCCTCTTTACAATCCTGATGATCTAATTAACTTTCCCATACAGGATTGGTCTGATGTTGTCAACAATATCAGATCCAAATTTGGTAGGTTCCTGACAGCTTCTTTAAACTGATAGGCTGTCAGAATTTAAAAGCCTGCAAAGCCTGTTACCAAAACAATTCTGATGCTTGGACCTTGTTATAAATGTTGCAATCTGTGTACTCTCTGCTGCATTGTAAACCTCCAAGCGTGGAGACAAAACTAGCTGTTAAAGGGACCACACTTGACAACACTCTGAGCGTGAGAATGGGCTTTGCCCCTTTAATCATGTTTGCAGAACAGGGTCAGGAACATCCTGCCCCTTCACACACAATAAACACGGATGAGGGGGCGCTGAGCCCCCTTCGCTGGGGCGTGGGAAAGTTTGAGGCCGCGCACTGCTTACTTGTAATCCCGCTCCCAGAATTTGACAGGCCGGGCGTAGGAGGTGATGAACACCGCGCTGCCGAGGAGGGGGTTCAGAGGGGTGGAGACAAGGGCCGAGAGCACAGCCTGGACAAAGAGCATCGCCGAGTCTGGACAGAGCCACTGGTTAAGGAGGTTACACAGGGGACAAGGCCAGCCGCTGGTCAGATACACCACGAGTAAACAGAGAAACTAGAAGCAAGAGGAGGCCTTTCAGCCCTTCGAGCCTGTTCTGCTCTCCAATCAGATTGCCACTGTAGATGTGATAGGAGAGAGATTGATAGAAACTAGATGCAGGATGAGGCCATTCAGCCCTTCAATCCTGCTCGCCCATTCATTATAATCATGTCTGATCATCAAATTCAACATCCTGATCCCCTCCCACCAACCCCCCAATATCCCTCAATCCCTTTAGCCCCGAGAGCGATATCTAATTCCTTCCTGAAATCACACAATGTTTTGGCCTCAACTATTTTCTGGGGGAGTGAATTCCACCGCTCTCTGGGTGGAGAAATTTCCCCTCACTTCAGTCCGAAAAGATTTACCACTTATCCTTAAACTATGACCCCCTGGTTCTGGACTCCCCCACCATGGGAACATTCTTTCTGAATCTACCCCATCTAATCCTGTTAGGATTTTAAAACTTTCTATCAGATGCCCTCTCCAGAGAATATAATCCTAACCGACTTAGTGTCTCCTCATATAACAGACCCGCCATACATTTACCCAGCCAACTCCCTCCCATTATGCTGCACATCTTTGGACACTAAGGGACAATTTAGCATGGCCAATCCACCCTAACCTGCACATTTTTGGACACTAAGGGGCAATTTAGCATGGCCTAACCCATACATTTTTCGAACTGTGGGAGGAAACTGGAGCATCCGGAGGAAACCGGATGGAAAAAGCTAGCACGAGGGGACACAGCTTTAAATTAAGGGGTGATAGTTATACGACGGATATCAGAGGCAGGTTCTTTACCCAAAGGGTGGTTCGGGAGTGGAATGCCCTGCCTGCAGCAGTTGTAGATGCGCCAAGTTTGGTGGCGTTTAAGAGATTAGTTGATAAGTATATGGAAGAGAAGGGAATGGTTTAGTTTGGAGGGGCATTGCTTTTTATATTGGTCGGCGCAACATCGAAGGCCGAAGGGCCTGTTCTGTGCTGTAATGTTCTATGTTCTAACCCACGCAGACACAGGGAGAACATGCAGACTGCACGCAGACAGTGACCCAAGCCGGGAATCGAACCCGGATCCCTGGCACTGTGAGGCAGCAGTGCTAACCCACTGTCCCAGCAGTGCACCCCTGTTAAAATTGTTCCATTTGCCTTGTGTGGCGCTATGTTATTCAGCCACCCGAGTGTTGCACCCCACACGTCTTTGTATCAAAGCTACTCCTGTCGTGTTCCCCCCATGTCACTATCTGTCTCTGTCCTCCTGATGACTGTCTCTACCCACTCACATACTGCCCCCGCTGTCGATGGAATAACGCTTCCAAACCTCGCCCCGCACTCGGCCACGTGCTGTCAATGGTGATAAACAAAGGATACGGGGAACAGCGAACGGCTGAGCGAAGGCGTGGAAGGCAGAACCCCACGTGATCTGCCATGGAGCGATGTAGGTTAGCACAAACCGCAGCTTGTACAGCAAGTCCCAGAGCTGCAAACAGGCAAGAGTCACTGTAAAACCTCTCAATATGTACAGCAACACACATCAGCTTCATTCCCAGTCTGTCCCAGAGACTTGGAAGGAAGAGGGTTATCATCAAACACTCCCAGGACAGGTACAGCACGGGGTTAGATACAGAGTAAAGCTCCCTCTACACTGTCCCCCCATCAAACACTCCCAGGACAGGTACAGCACAGGTTTAGATACAGAGTAAAGCTCCCTCTACACTGTCCCCCCATCAACACTCCCAGGACAGGTACAGCACGGGGTTAGATACAGAGTAAAGCTCCCTCTACACTGTCCCCCCCATCAAACACTCCCAGGACAGGTACAGCACGGGGTTAGATACAGAGTAAAGCTCCCTCGACACTGTCCCCATCAAACACTCCCAGGACAGGTACAGCACGAGGTTAGATACAGAGTAAAGCTCCCTCTACACCGTGGCGTGCGCGGTTTTACACTTGCCTTGCTGCAGATGATTGACATGAAGAAATAGTCCAGCAGGAAAGTCTCGGAGCAGTGGCTGTAGTCAAAGCGGAAGAAGAGGACGGTGAAACTGAGGGTCACGTACTGGTGGCAGGGGCAGCAGAACGAGGAGCGAAGAAGCTTCAGCCCAGCCACGGTGATGAAGAGGGGGTCAATACTGCAGGGGAGGGGCAAGGGAAAATAAAGAAATTAAAACAACAGATTGGAAACACTAAGCCAACAGTAATGATGTAGGAGCAGCGTGGGGGAAGGAGCCCCACACTGGGTGGTGGGTGGGAGAGGGCCACACCACTCTGGGAATGGTGGGGGTGGGGGGCAGCACTGGATGGAGGGACTGGGAGTGCTGCACTGGGGAGAAGGCAGGGGGAAAAGCGTCACACCAGGTTTGGAGTCGGGGAGGGGGATGGGGTGCAGCATCGCCCAATGTGAACTCCCCACTCCCAGAATGTTGGCAGCCATTTTACGCACAGCAAGATCCCACAAGATCACGGCCCCAGATCCGTCTAGTGTCCTTCCCCACACCCCCCATCTCTCGCCGGGACGAATATTGGCCCAGGACAGTGACGATTACAGTGAGAACACCCTCCCCCCCCAAGCCAGCAATGGGAACAATGAGAGCATGCCCAAGTGTGACTAGAAGCCACACTTCCTGACCCCCCCCCGCCACCGCAAACACTCCCCCGAATCTCCCACCCCCCCCCCCCCACCCCACCCCACTCAACAGTGTTGAGGCAACGAGGCTCCCACCCCCAAACCGGACCTTCCCATCGGGTGTGGGGTTTACCAATAGCAGCGGGATAGGGTTTACCCCAGGGGAGGAGTGACCCGCTGCGGGAGGGTGCAGCGAGTCTCCCTCCTCCCAACACCAGCCACACACAGGAAGATTCACCGCCCAGGATTCCTGGGTTCCCCTTCTCTCTCTCTCCCCCCATCCCCCCGTTACTCCCCCCCAGCCAATGAGAAAGATACTCACTATTTCCCCAGTTTGTGGCGATTGCTGACAGCACTCGCGTCTGTGGTGAGGGCACTGAGGATAACGGCCGGGTAGAGAAAATATTTCTCAATGCACTGCAGCCAAGCGTAAACTTTCTCAAACCACATCAACTGGGCGGCATCTGAGAGACGGGCAGGGGGTGGTAAGAGAGAGAGAGGGCAAAGGGGAAGGGGGGAGAAAGTCAGAGAGAGAGAGAGAGATAGAAAGACACGGGGGGGGAAGAGAGTGGGGGACAGAGAGGAGGGGGAGAGTACAATAAAGGAGAACACAAGGTTATCCGGCAGTCACACACGCTCCCCAACAATTAGACAAAATTCCCTTCAATTTTCACCCAGAAACCAAACGCATTGCTTTCTGCCATTCCCCCCCCACCGCGATACTCCCCTTCCTGTTTATAACCCAGTGCAGAGGGAGGGAGTGCAGCACAGCACTGACTGAGGGGAATGATACAATATGGAGAGAGGTTAGTGTGTCCTCCACGCTGGCACAGTGTGTTAACACTATTACCTCAGTGCCAGGGACCCTGGGTCTGATTCCAGGCTTGGGTCACTGTCTGTGTGGAGTCTGCACATTCTCCCCGTGTCTGCGTGGGTTTCCCCAGGTGCTCCAGTTTCCTCCCACAGTCCGAAAGACATGCAGGTTAGGTGGATTGGCCATGCTAAATCCCTCTGCTAGTCATCATAGAATCCCTATACTACAGAAGGAGCTCATTCAGCCCAGCTAGTCTGCACCAATTGCAATCCCACTCAGGCCCGATCCTCATAACCCCGCATATTTACTCACCCCCCTAACACTAAGGGCAATTTACATTGGCCAATCCACAAACCTACACATCTTTGGACACTAAGGGGCAATTTAGCCTGATCAGATAAAGGTAAAGTTCATGTCCTGGGAGTGTTTGATGGGGGACAGTGTAGAGGGA
Organism: Sphyrna mokarran; assembly: GCA_024679065.1. Lineage (NCBI taxonomy): Eukaryota > Metazoa > Chordata > Chondrichthyes > Carcharhiniformes > Carcharhinidae > Sphyrna > Sphyrna mokarran. The sequence continues at coordinate 1,109,520 of JAGIQG010000039.1, read as the reverse complement.
GCTTTACTCTGTATCTAACCCCGTGCTGTCCCTGTCCTGGGAGTGTTTGATGGGGGGACAGTGTAGAGGGAGCTTTACTCTGTATCTAACCCCGTGCTGTACCTGTCCTGGGAGGGTTTGATGGGGGACGGTGTAGAGGGAGCTTTACTCTGTATCTAACCCCGTGCTGTACCTGTCCTGGGAGTGTTTGATGGGGGGACAGTGTAGAGGGAGCTTTACTCTATATCTAACCCCGTGCTGTACCTGTCCTGGGAGTGTTTGATGGGGGGACAGTGTAGAGGAGGCTTTACTCTGTATCTAACCCCGTGCTGTACCTGTCCTGGGAGTGTTTGATGGGGGGACAGTGTAGAGGGAGCTTTACTCTGTATCTAACCCCATGCTGTACCTGTCTTGGGAGTGTTTGATGGGGCGACAGTGTAGAGGGAGCTTTACTCTCCAGACACTCCTTGTAATCCTATATCATTTCACTTTATCACACAGCGTGTCGAAAGCCTTCTGACAGTCTAAATAAACCACATCTACTGGTTCTCCTTGAACACTCCTCATATCCTCAAAGAATTCCAATCGATTTGTCAAGTATGATTTCCCGCCTGTAAATCCGCACTGTAAATCAGACTATATCTGATTATCCCACTGCCTTCCCAATGCCCAGTTATAAAACCCCTGATAAGAGACTCTGGAAAATAACCAGGACCATGGAACACCCCTCCATCCCATGTATTTTACACAGGAATTGAATCAGGAACCAGGGATGTCCAAAGATTCAAATCCCAGCAAACCCCAACAAATTCCCAAAAATTAATTGAGAAATTTCAAAGAAACCTCCATTAACAAGACCAACCCCACTCCATCCCCCCTCGTAACCTGCAGCACATCTTTGGACACTAAGGGATAATTAGGTCGGTGAATTCACATGCCTGGTTGTCCCTCAGTGTGCCTGAACAGGCATCAGAGGGAGTTTTCACAGTAACTTCATTGCAGTGTTAATGTAACCCTACTTGTGATTAATAAATAAACGTTGTTTTAATTTCACACGGCCAATCCACCCTAACCTGCACGTCTGTTGGACTGTGGGAGGAAGCCAGAGCACTCGGAAGAAACCCACAAAGATACAGGGAGAATGTGCAAACTCTACACAGACAGGGACGCAAGCTGGGAATTAAACCCGGGTCCCTGGCGCTGTGAGACAGCAGTGCTAACCCACTGTGTCACCGTGTCCCTGGGAATCGAACCCGGGTCCCTGGTGCTGTGAGACAGCAGTGCTAACCCACTGTGTCACCGTGCCCCCGGGAATCGAACCCGGGTCCCTGGTGCTGTGAGACAGCAGTGCTAACCCACTGTGTCACCGTGCCCCCGGGAATCGAACCCGGGTCCCTGGCGCTGTGAGACAGCAGCGCTAACTCACTGTGTCACCATGCCCCCGTGCTGTACCTGTCCTGGGAGTGTTTGATGGGGGGACAGCGTAGAGGGAGCTTTACTCTGTATCTAACCCCGTGCTGTACCTGTCCTGGGAGTGTTTGATGGGGGGGGACAGGTTAGAGGGAGCTTTACTCTGTATCTAACCCTGTGCTGTACCTGTCCTGGGAGTGTTTGATGGGGGGGACAGTGTAGAGGGAGCTTTACTCTGTATCTAACCCCGTGCTGTACCTGTCCTGGGAGTGTTTGATGGGGACAGTGTAGATGGAGCTTTACTCTGTATCTAACCCCGTGCTGTCCCTGTCCTGGGAGTGTTTGATGGGGGGGGACAGTGTAGAGGGAGCTTTACTCTGTATCTAACCCCGTGCTGTACCTGTCCTGGGAGTGTCTGACAGCGATTGCTAATATCACTTATCCCTTGCCTGCTAAGTACAGGAATGACAGTGAGCAGAATTAATTTTGCATTGAATTGCGGTGTGCGACCAGAGAGATAGGGGAAGCTGTGCTTTGGGCTAATTTCCTTCCTCCTTCACACCTCAGCGAGGCCACATATAAGGAAGATAAATCTCCCCCCACCCCCCCACCACCACCGTAGCTTAGCGCCCTGGAATGGGGAAGTTTGCAAGCCGTGCCCCCCTGTGCACTCTCTCTGGCAGTGTGAGACTCCCCCCCCATTCCCACACTCCGAAGCGCCAGGAACCCAGAACAGGAACAAAAGCAAACTGCGGCAGGAACTGTGCAGAGACCTCACGTTGAGCAACTCACGGTAACTCCAACTCACTTCCCCCTTTCAAAATGGGGAACTTACAGAGACAGAGAGAGAGACAAAAATAACAGTCCAGTGTTCAAACTAAAGTCATAGAGGTTTACAGTAGGCAAACAGGCCCTTCGGCCCAACTTGTCCATGCTACCCCTTTTTGTTTCAAATCCCTTAAGCTAATACCAATTGCCCGCATTTGGCCCATATCCCATCTTACCCATGTAACTGTCTAAATGCTTTTTAAAAGACAGAATTGTCCCCGTCTCTACTACTGCCTCTGGCAGCTCATTCCAGACACTCACCATCCTCTGTGTGAAAACAATTGCCCCTCTGGATCCTTTTGTGTCTCTCCCCTCTCACCTTAAACCTATACCCTCTAGTTTTAGACTCCCCTATCTTTGGGAAAAGATACTGACTATCTCGCTGATCTGTGCCCCTCATTATTTTATAGACCTCTATAAGATCACCCCTCAGTCTCCTACGCTCCAGAGAAAAAAGTCCCAGTCTATCCAGCCTCTCCTTATAACTCAAACCATCAAATCCCGGTAGCATCCTAATAAATCTTTTCTAGTTTAACAATATCCTTTCTAAACACGTTTCATCGGAATTAAAAATGGGGAACAGGTACAGTGCGAGTGGGAACTGCGACTACCAGGCAAGCAGGTGGAGGCACGCTGCCTGTCGTGGGGAATGAAGGAAGGGCTAGCGGGATCTTCCTATCAAAAGCTGCCACAGGTAGAAGGGGCTGAATGGCCACGTTCTGCACCAATTCAATCTGTCAGTCAGCCAAACTGGATGGAGCAAGTTTGTGTCGATGTACGGATGTGGAGTGGTGGCCCAGAGTTCACACACACACACACCACCACGACCTCAGTCCACTGCAGGACGGTGTGTGGAACTAAGATTCAGTCTCACTCTCCAGTAAGCTGAGACACACGGAGCTTCCAGAGCAGGGAATACCCCCTCCCCGTCCAAGCACCACAACCCCAGTATCTGCCTAACCGTCCCACTGAGCCAGGGAGAGGCGGCAGTCACACCAAGGATACACAAACTGACCATTCCGCACCAAGCAGAGAATGTGGGACTCGCTCCCACACGGGGGGAGTGAAGGGGAGAATGTGGGACTCGCTCCCACACGGGGGGAGTGAAGGGGAGAATGTGGGACTCGCTCCCAGACGGGGGGAGCGGGGGAAAATGTGGGACTCGCTCCTGTGGAGAAATTGTTGAGGTGAATAGTGTTGGTATGTTCAAGGTGGGAGGGAAGTGAGCTGAATACACGAGGGAGAGAGAGAGGGGAATAGAAGGATAGAGGAATAGAAGTTCTTTGAAAATGTAACTGAATACATTGACGAAGGAAGAGCAGTGGATGTGGTTTACATGGATTTCAGTAAGGCGTTTGATAAGGTCCCCCATGTAAGACTTTTTGAGAAGATGAGAGGGCATGGGATCCAAGGGGCTTTGGCCTCATGGATCCAATACTGGCTTGCTGCAGAAGGCAGATAGTGGTTGTGGATGAGTCTTTTTCTGCATGGAGGTCGGTAACCAGTGGAATGCCCCAGGGATCTATTCTGGGACCCCTTGCTGTTTCTCATTTTCATAAATGACCTGGATGAGGAAGTGGCGGGACGTGTTAGTAAGTTCGCTGACAATACAAAGGTCAGTGGTGTTGTGGATGGTCTGGAGGGATGCCAAAAGTTGCAGCAAGACATAGACAGGATGCAAGACTGGGCGGAGAAGTGGCAGATGGACTTCAATGCGGATAAATGTGTGATGGTCCATTTTGGCAGGACCAATGGGATGAAGGAATATAATATTAAGGGTAGGAGTCTTAGCAGTGTTGAGGAGCAGAAGGATCTTGGGGTCCGGGTCCATAGGACTCTTAAATCGGCCTCGCAGGTGGAGGAAGTGGTCAAGAAGGCGTACGGTAGAAGAAGGCGTACAAATAGACGAATTGAGTTTAGGAGTCAGGAGATAATGATGCAGCTCTATAAGACCCTCGTCAGACCCCACTTGGAGTACTGTGCGCAGTTCTGGTCACCTCATTACAGCTATTGTGGAAGCTATTGAGAGGGTGCACAGGAGATTTAAAAGGATGTTGCCTGGATTGGGAGGCAGGCCTTATGAAAATAGGTTGAGAGAGCTAGATCTCTTCTCCCTAGAGAGACGAAGGTTGAGAGGCGACCTGGTAGAGGTTTATAAGATGTTGAGAGGGATAGATAGAGTGGATTCTCGGAGGCTATTTCCCAGGGCTGAAATGGTCGCTACAAGAGGACACAGGTTTAAGGTGCTGGGGGACAAGTACAGAGGAGATGTTAGGGGTAAGTTTTTCACTCAGAGGGTGGTGAGTGAATGGAATCGGCTGCCGTTGGTGATGGTGGAGGCAAACTCCCTGGGGTCTTTTAGAAGACTTCTGGATGAGTACATGGAATTAAATGGGATTGGGAGTTACAGATAGTCCAATGGCCTGATAGGTACAGATACGATCGGCACAACTTGTGGGCCGAAGGGCCTGTTTGTGCTGTAGTGTTCTGTGTTGATGAGGGGGTGGGAGCTACTTCTTGTGGAACACAAATACTAATAAATTCTGGCGAAACCCAGTACCCCTGCAATAATATCACAGGCACAGAGCCACCCCACACACACACTGCTCCCCACGTAGGCCAGAGAATTACAGATTCACTCACCTCGGACCTCGAACTGGCTGTACTCTTTGGATTTTAGCATGGGATGAGAGAGGCAGCACCAGGGGAGCTGCTTGCGAAGCTGGGGCAGCAGGTAATGGGTCAGGAAACCAACGAGAGCAGCCAGGGCATATAGCACATAACTCAGGACCGGCTGGCCGAGGGACAGAGAGAGGAGATAAATAAACAGAGCCGTGAGATAGGAGAGACAGTATTCACCCCGCTCCCATCGTGTGGGTGCCATTCTCACACATAGGTTAAAGTTTACTTATCAGTGTCACAATTAGGCTTACATTTACACACAAAGTTACTGTGAAAATCCCTTGGTCACCACCCTCCTGTTTGAGTTACACAGAGAGAATTTAGCACGGATGATGCACCCAAACCAACATGGGTTTCCTCCCAGTCTGAAATACGTGCGGGTTAGGGTGCTAAATTCTCCCTCAGTGTAACCCAAACAGGCGCCGGAATGTGACGCCTAGGGGGATTTTCACAGTAACTTCATTGTAGTGTTAATGACAATAATAAATAAACTTACTGTTCACTGTTACACTACATCCTGCACTCCCTCCCTTCCTCCTCCCCTGTGTATTCTATGAATGGTATGATTTGGTTGTAAAAGTTCGCAAGAAACTAACATAATCGTTAGCACTGCTGTCTCACAGCGCCCAGGGACCCGGGTTCACACAGTGGGTTAGCACTGCTGTCTCACAGCGCCCAGGGACCCGGGTTCACACAGTGGGTTAGCACTGCTGTCTCACAGCGCCCAGGGACCCGGGTTCACACAGTGGGTTAGCACTGCTGTCTCACAGCGCCCAGGGACCCGGGTTCACACAGTGGGTTAACACTGCTGTCTCACAGCACCCAGGGACCCGGGTTCACACAGTGGGTTAGCACTGCTGTCTCACAGCACCCAGGGACCCGGGTTCACACAGTGGGTTAGCACTGCTGTCTCACAGCGCCCAGGGACCCGGGTTCACACAGTGGGTTAGCACTGCTGTCTCACAGCACCCAGGGATCCAGGTTCACACAGTGGGTTAGTACTGCTGTCTCACAGCGCCCAGGGATCCGGGTTCACACAGTGGGTTAGCACTGCTGTCTCACAGTGCCCAGGGACCCAGGTTCACACAGTGGGTTAACACTGCTGTCTCACATTGCTCAGGGACCCGGGTTCACACAGTGGGTTAACACTGCTGTCTCACAGCGCCCAGGGATCCGGGTTCACACAGTGGGTTAACACTGCTGTCTCACAGTGCCCAGGGACACCGGGTTCACACAGTGGGTTAACACTGCTGTCTCACAGTGCCCAGGGACACCGGGTTCACACAGTGGGTTAACACTGCATAGTGTGGGAGGGAACCCCCGGAACACGATGGCAACAAGAACCGGGTTTGAATCAATGTGAAGAGGCTCAGGTTCATACTTGGAGCCCCATCTGGTGGTGATGAGAACTAACTGCATCTCACCCGACCTGTCCCCCTCCACAGCAGCTCAGAGCACTGAGACTTAGTGCTTCGTACACCAAGGCTCATCGGCACATCCCGGGGTAATTACTCCCCCAATTCGGTGTAGAGACTCGCGAATGTTCAGCCAACAAAGCCAGCAGTCCAGGTGTACACAGGAAGATCCCACAATGAGGATGAGTGCCTCCTCACGGATAGGTCTGTAGAGGACCCTCCCACAGTGCGGCACCCCCTTGGCACTGACCCTCCCACAGTGCGGCACCCCCTTGGCACTGACCCTCCCACAGTGCAGCGCCCCCTTGGCACTGACCCTCCCACAGTGCGGCACCCCCTCAGCACTGACCCTCCCACAGTGTGGCACCCCCTCGGCACTGACCCTCCCACAGTGCGGCGCTCCCTCAGCACTGACTCTCCCACAGTGCGGCGCTCCCTCAGCACTGACCCTCCCACACTGGGGAGCTGTGCTGCTCGCTAACACGGATTAGTTTCAGAGACAGGCTTTTCACACACGTTAGTTGCCAGATCTCCTGCCCTCAGCGCAGTGGAGAGATACAGGAGGCAGTTCTTACCTGCAGAGCAATGAACACCGTGCTGGCACTGATGGCAAAGGTTATGATAGCGATTACGGGACACATGACCAGGTCCGAGTGAAGGACCTCTCTCTGTGGGGGAAGGAGATAGAGGGGGAGATTAGAAACAGCTCGGGCAACTGGGCACGGGATTCCTAATCATTATCTCAGACACAAGGAATCTAGAATAATATCCCTACCTCCTTAAGCATCACTTCTGTGAATGAGTAACACGGGTCAAACTCGGTGTGGAGGGCTGGGTGCAGGGCAAAAGGTGACACAGTGGGTTCGCGCTGCTGCTTCACAGCACCGGGGACCTGGGTTCGATTCCCGGATTGGGACACTGTGTGTGCAGAGTCTGCATATTCTCCCAGTGTCTGTATGGGTTTCCTCCGGGTGCTCCGGTTTCCTCCCATACTCCGAAGAATGTACGGGTTAGATGGATTGGCTGTGCTAAATTGCCCTTAAGTGTCCAAAGATGCGTGGGTTAGGGAGAGTGGTCATGCTAAATTGTCCCTCAATGTTAGGGAGATTAGCAGGGTAACTGTGTGGGGTTATGGGGAGGGATGGTTGTCAGTGTAGATGCATTGGGCTGAACAGCCTCCTGTGCACTGTAGGGTTTCTGTGATTGTAAGGATAGAAAGTTGGGGTAGAAGGGGGATAGGGTCGGAGCCAATGGTAATGTGTCACAGCCACATCTCAGTACCACCTCCCCCCCAACACTCCCACTCGTACCCTGTTCCTCAAGTGGATGAGGCACAACTCACGTTGGGGCTATTCGACTGCAAGAGGCACCAGGGCCGAGTGCAGGGGACGGAGTCCTGGCTCAGCCCAGGCGGTCCCAGTCCCCGGCCTGCCCTCAGGACTTACCACGGAGTTCTTGAGCTTTGCAGGGAGTGGATCCTGGATTTCCAGCAGCGGATCCTCAGGATTACGACCGTCCAAGCGGGGGAAAAATTTTGACCGGATCAGGGCCCTGCGGGGATCGGGAGGAGCAGAGAGGCGGAGAGTTAGTAATCCGTGCCCGGGAAGAGCTAGCCTACCCCCAGCCACTGACACAGCGTACATCCCCCTCCCTTAGACCCTGTCTACAATGGGAATCAGCTATGTAAACATGTCACGCTGCAATGAAGGCCTCCTACCAGAGGTGGCAGAGTAGATAGGTTTGTACCTACGTACAATGTCCAGTGTTCCACAGTGTCCATCTTTCTGAAATGTAATCCCCATCGTAATGCAGGAAATATGGTATCCAAAACCGGACAGCCAGTCCCCACAGAACAGAATCCCTGCTGCACAGGAGGAGCCATTCAGCCCATCGAGCTTGCACTGACAGCAATCCCACCCAGGCTCTACCCCTCTAACCCCACGTATTTGCCCTGCTAATCCTTGAACACTAAGGGGCAATTTAGTATGGCCAACCCATCTAACCAGCACGTAGAATCATAGAACCCTATAGTGTAGGGAGAGGCCCTTTGGCCCATCGAGTCTGCACCGAATACAATCCCATCCAGGCACTATCCCCATATCCCTACATATTATACCCACTAATCCCTCTAACCTACACATCCCTGGGCAATTTAGCGTGGCTAATCAACTTAACCCACACGTTTTTGGAGCGTGGCAGGAAACCGGAGCACCCGGAGGAAACCCACGCAGACATGAGGGGAACATGCAGACTCCACACAGACAGTAAGCCAAGCTGGGAATCGAACCCGGGTTCCTGGCACTGTGAGGGAGCAGCGCTAACCCACTGTGCCATCTATACCCATTCGTGGAAACATCTTCCCCTTGTCCATTCTATCCAGGCCTTTCCGTATTCTCTAAGTTTCAGCTGGACGACCCTCCTTATCCTTCTAAAGGCCATCGGTACAGACCCACAGTCCACAAACACTCCCGCTACCTAACTGTGCTAGTTTTGTTTGATGGAAGTTTCCTCTTGGATCACTTAAAACACAAACACAGAGGATAGGAGCGGGAGGCCATTTGGCCCATCGAGCTTGCTCCGCCATTCCTCACCATCATGGCTGATTGTCCAACTCTAATCCTGCTTTCTCCCCATAACCTTTCACCCTGTTTGCTCCCCAGTGCTATATCCAGCCACCTCTTGCATACATTCAATGTTTTGGTATCAACTACTTCCTGTGGGAATGAATTCCACAGGCTCACCGGGTGAAGAAATGCCTCCCCACCTCCGTCCTAAATGGTCTACCCCCAATCCTCAGACTGTGATCCCTGGTTCCGGACTCCCCCCTACCCCAGGAACATGCTCCGAATATCTGCCCTGTCTAGTCCTGTTAGAATTTTATAAATCTTGATGAAATCCCCCCTCCCCCCCGCCTCTCGATTCTCCTCAGTCCCACCATCCCCGGAATCAGCCTGGTAAACCTTCACTGCACTCCCTCGAGAGCGAGAACATCCTTCCTCAGAAAAGGAGACTAAAACTGCGCGCAATACTCTAGGTGTGGCCTCACCGAGGCCCTGTATAGTTACAACAACAATTTCCAGTCTATCTGGAGTCAAACACCTTACACTCACCTGGGCCAAATTCAAAGAGACAAATAGGCTGATTCCATAAAAAGACCTCAGAGTTTCCAGAGTTGGAGGGACCAACCCCGCCAGAATCCCAACTTAACGGGTGGCACAGTGGGTAGCACTGCCCTCACAGCTCCAGGGACCCGGGTTTGATTCCTGGGGGCACGTGACACAGTGGGTTAGCACTGCCCTCATAGCTCCAGGCACCCAGGTTCGACTCCTGGCTTGGGTCACTGTCCATGTGGAGTTTGCACATTCTCCCTGTATCTGCATGGGTTTCCTCCCACAGTCTGAAAGACACGTTGCTTAGGTGCTAAATTCTCCCTCAGCGTAACCCGAACAGGCACCGGAGTGTGGCGACTAGGGGGAATTTTCGCAGTAACTCCATTGCAGCGTTAGCGTAAGCCTAACTTATAACACGAACAAATAAACTGAAGACAATTCCAACGCCCCAATCTGATTGGACACCATGGGAAGGGCAGCATCACTGGCAATGTAGCACTCCCGGGCCTGGGTAAGTTAGCACCAACGGTGAACCGAGACACCTTCTCCAACTCGGACCGGGGAGGGTACAACCCTCATCCCCAGCCCCGCCAGGAAGGAAGATAAAACTCTCCTGCTTACCAGAGGGTGGTGGGATCGCTGCTCTGTCGGCTCAGGTGGTACGAGAGAGCAACCAGAAGGCCACAGAAGACAGAAAATAGGACTGGCACGTGCTGGGCTTCCCAAGGGAGCTGTGGAGGGAAACCAGAGAGAGAAATCAGATACATTGGAGGCCATTCTACCCATCATCCTCATTCATACTTCCGTCAAACACCAATCCCTCACTCTTTCTATTCATCCCTGGGACATGGGTGTCTCAGGCTGGGCCAGTATTTATTAAACATCCCTAGTTGCCCCTTGGAGAACAGTTGAGATTCAACCACATTGCTGTGGCTCTGGAGTCACATGTAGGCCAGACCGGGGTAAGGATGGCAGATTTCCTTCCCTAAGGGGAACCAGATGGGTTTTTCCTCACAATGGGTCATCAGTAGATTCTCAATCCCAGATATTTTTTTATTGAGTTTAAATTCCACCATCTGCCGTGGGGAGATTCGAACCCGGGTCCCCCAGAACATTAGAGTATTAATCCAGAAACTCAGCCAGTGATAATACCACCAAGCCATCACCTCCCCTTCCTTGAATGCCCTGCCCACATGGATTCTTTTTTAGTTATTTGTTCACAGGGTGTGGGTATTACTGGGCAAGCCCTTATCCCTATCTCTAATTACGTACCCCCCGCCCCCTCCGAGAAGGGGGTGGGTGAGCTGCCATCTTGAACCCGGCGCAGTCCCTGCGTGTGGTGTGGGTCCACCCACAGTGCTGTTAGGGAGGGGGTTCTGGGATTTTGACCCCAGCCACAGTGAAGGAACGGCCGATATATTTCTGAGTCGGGACAGTGAGCGGCCCGGAGGGAGAACTTGCAGGTGGTGGTGTTCCCCGTGTGTCTGCTGCACACCCCCACTTGTCTTTCTAGGTGTAGAGGTGGTGGGTATGGAAGGTGCTGTTGAAGGAGCCTTGGTGAGTCGCTGCAGTGCATCTTGTACACACGGCTGGCACTGAGTGTCGGTGGGGGAGGGAGTAAGTGTTTGTGGTTAGCGTGTCGATTGAGTGGGGCTGCTTTATCCCTGGATATTGTCGAGCTTCTCGAGTGTTGTTGGGAGCTGCACCCATCCAGGCAAGTGGGGAGTTTTCCATCACACTCCTGACTTGTGTCCCTGCAGATGGTGGACAGGCTTTGGGAGGGGAGTCAGGAGGTGAGTTACTATCGGCAGGATTCCTACCCTCTGAACTGCTCTGTAGCCACTGTGTTTATGTGGTGAGTCCAGTTGAGTTTCTGGTCAATGGTAATTCCAAGGATGTTGACAGTGGGGGATTCAGTTACACTATTGAATGTTGAGGGGGTAGTGGTTAGACTGTCTCTTATTGATAATGGACAGTGCCTTGTTATTTGCCACTTGTCAGCCAAGCCTGCATATTGTCCAGGTCTTCCTGCATTGGACGGTTCCCATGTCTGAGGAGTCATGAATGGAACTGAACACTGTGCAATCATCAGCGAATATCCCCATTCTAACCTTATGACAGACAGAAGGTCATTGATGAAGATGGTTGGGCCCAAGACATTACCCTGAGGGATTCTTGCAGAGATGTCCTGGAACTGAGATGATTGACCTCCAAGGCAGACAGTGGCACAGTGTGTTGGCACTGCTGCCTCACTGCGTCAGGGAGCCGGGTTTGATTCCCAGCTTGGGTCACTGTCTGTGTGGAGTCTGCACATTCTCCCCGTTTCTGTGTGGGTTTCCTCTGGGTGCTCTGGTTTCCTCCCACAGTGCGAAAGACATGTTGGTCAGATACTAAATTCTCCCTCAGTGTGACCCGAACAGGCACCAGAGTGTGGCGACTAGGAGGATTTTCACGTAGCTTCATCGTAGTGTTAATGTAAGCCTTACTTGTGACACTAATAAATAAACTTATAACCTTTAAAAGCCACAGCCCAGTTCCTGTGCGTGACTCCAACCAGTGGAGAGTTAGGCCCCCTCAGGCTTTCCATTAGCCAGTTCCCCTTCCATTCACGCCCCTGCACACCTACCTTCACTGCAGCAAAACAGAATCCATAAAGGAGAGCAGCAATAATCAGGCTGCGAACAAAGCTATAAAGTGCGGATAAGGGGCTGGTCGTAGCTGTGAAGGAAAGAGGACAGAGTCAATCAGAGCAGGAGAGCCAGGATCCCAACCTCATCCCCACTGTGTCTCACAGGCATCACACGAGGCACAGAGCACAATCCGGGCAGTCAGCTTTCTACCAGGGGACCCCCCCCCCCCCCCCCCCACCGCCAGCCACACCCCCCCCCCCCCCCCCCCCCACAGCCACCCCCCCCCCCCCCCACCACCGCCACAGCCCCCCCCCACCCGCCACAGCCACCCCCCCCCCACCGCCACAGCCACCCCCCCCCCCCACCGCCACAGCCACCCCCCCCCCACCGCCACCGCCACCGCCACCCCCCCCCCCACCGCCACCGCCACCCCCCACCCCACACCGCCCCAAGCCACCCCCCCCCCCCCCACCGCCACAGCCACCACCACCCCCCCACCTCCCACCCACCCGCAATTCACAACCACCCACCCCCCGCCACAGCCCCCCCCCCGCAACTCCCATCCCCCCCCAATCCCAACCACCCCCCCCCCAACAGCCCCCCCCGCAACTCCCACCACCTCCCCCCCAACTCCCAACCACCCCCCCCCAACCCCCCACCCCCCCCACCCCCCAACCCCCCTCCCCCCCACCGCCCCCCCCCACCACATATGCTGCTGTGTCCTGTGGGGAGGGCAAGGGAGTGAGAGGAACCCCCCCCAGCCCTGAGGAAGCGGAGAGACCCCTCCCCAGCCCCAAGGGAAAGAACCACCACCCCCCCATTTCTGAGGGAGCAAGAGGAACCCCCCCACCAAGCCCCAAGGAGCAAGAGGAAACCCCCCCCACCCGAGGACGAGAGAACCTGAGGAGAGAACCCGTTTCCCCCCCCCCACAGAGCCCGATGTGTCCCCCCCATACAGCCCCGGGAACGACCCCCCCCCACAGCCCCGAGGAACGAGAGAACCTGTCCCCCCCCACAGCAACGAGAGAACCCGTTCCCCCCCCCAAGCCCCAAGGAACGAGAGAACCTGTCCCCCCCACAGCCCCCGAGAGAACCCCTTCCCCCCCCCAAGCCCCCACAGCCTGTTCCCTGTCCCCCCCACAGCCCCGAGGAACGAGAGAACCTGTCCCCCCCCACAGCCCCGAGGAACGAGAGAACCCGTCCCCCCCCCCCCAAGCCCCGAGGAACGAGGAACCTGTCCCCCCCACAGCCCCGAGGAACGAGAGACCTGTCCCCCCCCCACAGCCCCGAGGAACGAGAGAACCCTGTCCCCCCACAGCCCCGAGGAACGAGAGAACCTGTCCCCCCCCAGCCCGAGGAACGAGAGAACCCGTCCCCCCCCCCCCCCCCCCCCAGCCCGATGAATCCCCCCCACAGCCCCGAGGAACGAGAGAACCTGTCCCCCCCACAGCCCCGAGGGAGCGAGAGGGGCAGAGACAGAGATGCAATCGAGAGAACTGGAGGATAAGTGGGGCGGCGGGTGAGGGGGATGGTTGGTGAAAGAGAAGAGGATCTCTCAGATGTACAGGGTTCTCTGCCCATTGGATGGTGGATTGGCCATGCTAAATTACCCAGTCTAAACTTGTGGGACTGAAGAGACAGGAAAAGTGCGGTGTCACAGAGTCAATGGGCTGAACAGGCAGTTGTTGGGATTCTCTGATTGTAAACGTCAGGCTGGATTGATGGTGGGTACCCTCTGGACTTACCCGTGCCCCCGAAGGCGTGGATATCCAGCTGTTCCAGCAGGTACATGAAGAAAGTGTTGACTTGTGGCAGGAGGCCAAGGAGAAAGATTACTGGAAAACACAGTGTAAAAACTGCAAAAAAAAAACATTGAAAGGACAGCCAGTCACCAACTGGAGGGGGTGGGAGGCAGAGTCACAGAAACTATCGAAAATCTGACTGTCTTAAAACATTTAAAGCTTGTGTGAAGCAGAAGCACTGGCATCAGCATTCTTTCTGGTTGTATCACAGCTCGGTCTGGGCTCCTGCTCTGCCCAAGACCACAAGGAACCGTAGAAGGTCGTGAATGTAGCCCAATCCATCACACAAACCTGCCTCCCGTCCATTGACTCTGTCTACACTTCCCGCTGCCTCGGGAAAAGCAGCCGGTATAATTAAGGACCCCCACACACCCCGGACATTCTCTCTCCCACCTTCTTCCATCGGGAAAAAGATACAAAAGTCTGAGATCACGCACCGACCGACTCAAGAACAGCTTCTTCCCTGCTGCTGTCAGACTTTTGAATGGACCCACCTCGCATTGAGTTGATCTTTCTCTGCACCCCTCGCTATGACTGTAACACTACATTCTGCACTCTCTTCTTTCCTTCTCTATGAACAGTACACTTTGTCCGTGTAGCGCGCAAGAAAACAATACTTGTATCCCAAAATGTGACAATAATAAATCAAATACAGACAAAATCCCAACCCAAATGAAAAGCGAGCGGTGAACAGAAAAGTTGAGGCATGAATAAAGGCAGACAGCCAAACCATCGCAAAAACGCACCGATCACAACATCCCGGGTATAGGCAAAGGACTGGGCAGAGAAGAAGGTGATTCCATACAGGTTGATGGGCTGTAGATGGTCGTTCTTGCTCCCAAAGTCAAAGAGCCAGATCAGGACACAGCAGGTACAGAAATAGACAGGTCGGCTGTACGCGATGATCCAGTTGTGACCCTGTGGGAGAGCGAAGGGGTCAGATCGCAGCATGACTGGCAGGCAGACAGAGACACGCACGTGCACGCACACAGAACAACCCCGCTCTCTCTCTCCCCGTACGACCTCTGCACTGTGCTCTCTCAGCTGGTCCTGCCCTCTAACCCTGGCTGGGGGACCATCGGGAACGGCCCACAAGTCAAAGGTGCGAGAGCGACGGGAATCGCTGAGATTCCAGGAACACGCAGCGGGAACGATGAGCTGGGACTACAAGCAGAGACTTTCCTGGGACTGGACGCAGTCTCGAAACACTCAGACTGAGGCTATGGAAGGAGCTCACCGTGATCTGGGGGGTAACACTCATTACCTCCAAAGGCAGGTCACAGGTTCCAGTCTCATTCCAGAGACTCGAACACCACACAGAATCCCTGTGGCACAGAAAGAGGCCATTCGGCCCATCAGGTCAGCACTGATCCTCAGTGTGAGCATTTTATCCTGATCTTCATGTCTATCCTATCCCCACACATTCAGCATGGTCAATCCAGCTAACCTGCTTATCTTAGGACAGTATGGAGCAGCGGATACCTCCAATCTCATTCTCATAGTCAGACGCTGTCCTCTCAAGGAGGGATAAAATAGCCACTTGGTCACTAACGTGATGGAGACCAGGGCCCTGCATCTGGGGAGGTGGCAGAGGGGCGCAATAATTTTCCCTTGACAACAAACGTCCTGGGCTATTCGCTCAATGCTGTCCCTGGGATCTCGCTGTGTACAAACTGGCTGTTGCCGGAATGGCGAAAGAGATGCCACAAAAATCAAGTGCTTAATTGGTTGCAAAACGCTCTGGGCGGGCGGAGGCTCAGAGAGAAATGTGTCCGCACTACTCACGTGCATCGGCGAAGCCGCATCTGGCTGAACGCTCTGGAGAGAGAGAGAGAGAGAGAGACAGGACAGTCAGCGTGTGAGTGATTTCAAACACAAAGCAACCAACATTTAACATTTAAATTTATTTCTTAGTGTCACAAGGCTCATATTAACACCACAATGGAATTACTGTGAAAATACTCTTGTCGCCACAATCCGATTTGGGTTACACCGAGGAAGAATTTAGCAACTAACCAGCACTTCTTTCGGGCAGCGGAGCACCCGGAGGAAACCCACGCAGACACGGGGAGAATGTGCAGACTCCACACAGACAGTGACCCAAGCCAGGAATCGAGCTCGGGTCCCTGGGCACTGTGAGACAGCAGTGCTAACCCACTGTGTGAACCCGGGTCCCTGGGTGCTGTGAGACAGCAGTGCTAACCCACTGTGTGAACCCGGGTCCCTGGGCGCTGTGAGACAGCAGTGCTAACCCACTGTGTGAACCCGGGTCCCTGGGCGCTGTGAGGGAGCAGTGCTAGCCCACTGTGTGAACCCGGGTCCCTGGGCGCTGTGAGACAGCATTGCTAACCCACTGTGTGAACCCGGGTCCCTGGGCACTGTGAGACAGCAGTGCTAACCCACTGTGTGAACCCGGGTCCCTGGGCGCTGAGAGACAGCAGTGCTAACCCACCGCGGCCTGGGGCAACGCCAAGACCTCAAAGTGCTCACCCTGGCCTCCAGGTCCATCTTGTCAGCTATGCTCCCCCGTCTCTCTGTCACCTTATCCAGTCTCTCGCACCCTCCGAGATCTCCGCATGATTCCGTCCTCTCTCAAACATCCCCCTCACCCCGATCATTTCCAAAGCTCTGGAATTCCTCCCTCAATCCCTCCGCCTCAGGAAACCTCCCTACCGCTTTGACTAAACGTTGCATCTCCTGTCTGTCGAGCATGGTGTGGGAGTGGTTTAAGAGGCAGCGTGGAGTGCAGTGTCAGGGGCCACTCCTCCTGGGTGGGATTGGGGGTTTTGGTGGGGAGACAGAGGCAGTTTTAGTGTCCGAGACCCCGCTGCTGCAAACAGCAGTGAGATTTGAAGGTCAAGGTTTGGAGGTAGGGATCAGGCTGTATCGGACAGTACCTTCAGCAGTGGGATTTGGACGTTGGGGGTCAGGTTATATCAGACAATACCTTCAGCAGCGAGTACTGGCAGCTGGCGATGACCAGGCAGAACTGGAAAACCCAGATATCCCGGAAAAATCCCTCGAGGAGCAGCATGAAGCCCAGAAAAGCAACCAGGGCAGCGAGAGCAACGGCAACAATGTTCTCAAAGGGCCTCCGGTTCCTACACACACACAGACAGACACACACACACAGACAGACACACACACACAGAGAGAGAGAGAGAGAGGTCAGCTTATCAATATCATAGAATTCCTACAGTGCAGAAGGAGGCCATTTGGCCCATCGAGTCTGCAGCAACAATCCCACCCAGGCCTCATCCCACTAACAACATGCATTTACCCTAACTAGTCCCCCTGACACTACAAGACAATTTAGCTGGTCACTCACCCTAACCTACACACCTTTGGACTGTGGGAGGAAACCCACGCAGACATGGGGAGAACATGCAGACGCCACACAGACACTGACCCAAGCCAGGAATCGAACCCGGGTCCCTGGTGCTGTGAGACAGTTGTGCGAACCCACTGCATCACCCGAAAATGGATATGATGGTCTATGAATGAATCAATCAATCCCTACAGAGCAGAAGGAGGCCATTCAGCCCATTGAGTCTGCACTGACAACAATCCCACCCAGGCCCGATCTCCATAACCCCACAAAATTTACCCTGCTAATTCCCCTGACACTGAGGGGCAATTTAGCATGGCCAATCCACCTAACCCGCACATCTTTGGACACTAAGGGGCAATTTAGCATGGCCAATCCACCTAACCCGCACATCTTTGGACACCAAGGGCAATTTAGCATGGCCAATCCACCCTAACCTGCACATCTTTCAGACTGTGGGAAGAAACCGGAGCACCTGGAGGAAACCCATGCAGACACGGGGAGAACGTGCAGTCTTCACATAGACAGTGACCCAAGCCAGGAATCGAACCCGGGTCCGTGGCACCGTGAGGCAGCAGCGCTAACCCACTGTGCCGCTCTTACATTCCCGAGTTCTGACCCTTTGGGACTTGGAAGAGTTCAGACGCATCGTGCAAACTCCCCTCTCCCCCAGCAAACCTGTCCAGCAAAGCCAGCAAGGCAAGTCGGTCGTAGCGAACCCTCATCCACTTCCAGGGAAGCAGCCAGAACTTGTAGTACTGCTTGTTCCTGTTCTTCTCCTCAATCATGAGGGTGTTCTCCTGGGATTCGTGGAGCGATTCCTGATCCAGAAAATCCAACTGTTCACAATCGAGGGGCGGGGGCGGGGGGGCGGGGGGAAGGGAAAGAGAGATAGAAGCAGAGGTTACCTCAGTATCAGAAACCAGCCAGTGCAGAGGCTGCAAATTGAATAGCAAGCACCACGAGAGAAAGCTTAGCAGCATCTGTGGTGGGGAGAGCGGGACTAACAGAATAGAACCCTACAGTGCAGGAGAAGGCCATTCAGCCCATCGAGTCTGCACTGACCACAATCCCACCCAGGCCCAATCATCTTCAGCCCACATATTTATTCTGCGAATTCCAATGACACTAAGGGGCAATTTAGCGTGGCCAATCCACCTAACCTCCGCGTCTTTGGGCTGTGGGAGGAAACTGGAGCACCCGGAGGAAACCCACGCAGACACAGGGAGAACATGCAGACAGTGAGGCGAGGCTGGGAATCGAACCTGGCTAACCCACTGTGCTATCTTCCCAGCCACATGTGTACGCTAAACGGTGGAGGGATTTGGCAGCAAGGACAGCGGAGGTGGGGCATCAGCTCCGACCGCAGAGGTGGTCTGGGCTGGAGGAGGGTGGGGGGAGGGCACCCCACCTTTGTATGTTGTCTCTGACCACCCCCCGCGCCCCCCCAGGGGTGAAAAACCTACCCGTCTCCCAGAGGAGGAAGACCCGTCCTGTTAAAAACGCTGGGAGGAATGATTGAACTGGAGTTAAACCCCCCCCATCCCTGCGCACTCCTTACCTCCGGAATTTCCAAAGGCACACGGCGGACCTGCATTCCCTGAAGTACCACTGGCCGGGGCTGCAGGAGGGCTGGCATTCCATCGGGAACATCGGCAGAGGTGAAGCTGGAAGAGTGGGATTGATGCTCCCTGAATCCCGGAGAGAAACCGGCGGTTAACGACTGTCGAGGTATACAACGTGGCTTTGAACCGGCCAACGACGCCACTGGGTCGCGGGGGAAGAAAATGGGTCCCTTCCCCCAAATCCTGACGGCTGCTATTCCGAGGCGGGATTGGAGGGATTAAACCCCCTTTCGCCCCTCCCTCGATGGAACTACAGCCTGCTCCAGGTTTGTGGGACTGGAAACCTGGGAGTCGAGAGGTCAAGCGCTCCAATCCCACCCTCTGGGCCGAGGGAGGCAGAGACCACCCCCTGATCGGCCAAGAGATCCCACCAGCCTTGGAGGAGGAGCAGAGGTGGGGGCTTCTTCCTGAGGGTCCGAGATTAACATCCTCCTGCCTCTGAAACACGTCCCCTAATCTTTTAAAGTTTTATTTACCACTGTTGCAAGTAAGGCTCACATTAACGCCACAATGAAGTTACTGTGAAAATCCCCCTAGTTGCCCACACTCTGGTGCCTATTCGGGTTACACTGAACAGTGTTCAGGGCGGCACAGTGGGTTAGCACTGCTGTCTCAAAGTGCCAGGGACCCCAAGTTCAATTCCCGTCTTGGACCACTGTCTGTGTGGAGTCTGCACATTCTCCCCATATCTGTGTGGGTTTCCTCCTGGTGCTCCAGTTTCCTCCCACAGTCCAAAGATGTGTGGGTTAGGGGGATTGGCTGTGGTAAATTGCCCCTTAGTGTCCAAAGATGTTCAACTTACTGTCCACAGTGTGACAGACGTGCTGGTTAGGGTGCACTGACCCGAACAGGCCACTAAGGGAATTTCACAGTAACTTCATTGTAGTGTTAATGTAAGCCTTACTTGTGGCTAATAAATAAACTTTACCTTTATTAAGGAAGAATTTAGCATGGCCAATGCACTCCAACCAGCATGTCTTTCAGACGCTAGGAGGAAATCGGTGCACCCAGAGAAAACCCATGCAGACACAGGGAGAACGTGCAGACTCCACACATACAGTGACCCAAGCTGGGAATCAATCCCAGGTCCCTGATGCAGTGAGACAGCAGGACTAACCCGTGCCGCCCACTGGGGAGGGGAAGGAGTGGGATACGGGGATAGAGCGGCCAAGTACTGATAAGTTAGATCATCTACAATTCAGTTGAATGGTAGTACAGGTTGGAGGGGCCGAACGGTCGATAGTTACTATAGCTCCCTCTACTCTCTCCCACCGTGCTTGCGGGATCATGCTGTGCACTGCCAGGGCAGGAGCTGGAAATGAGAGTGGCTCAAACCCAGCTGGGAAGCTCATTGGGACGTCCCTGTGCTGGGAATGGGAGGACTTCCTCCTCACTCTGTCTGTCGGGGGTGCGGGGGTGCTGGGGTGGTGGTGGGGGGGTGGCTCTTAGGGGGAGAGGGAGGGGGCCTCCTGGGGGGGGGGGGGGGGGGGGGGGGGGAGAGGGAGGGGGTTGCTGAGGTGAGGGAGGGAGGGGTGCTGGGGGGGTGGAGGGGGTGAAAACGCAGTGAGAGGGGCTGACAACGCAGTGGAGGGAGGGGGTACTGGGGTGTGGGCAAGGGGGGAGAACACAGTGGAAGGGGGGGTACTGGGGGGCGGGCAAGGGGTGAGAACGCAGTGGAGGGGATGGGGTACTGGGGTGCGGGCAGGGGGTGAGAACGCAGTGAGAGGGGGTGCTGGGCTATAACTTACCATGCGTTGTTGGAGACGTGTTCCAGGCTCACTTGCTGCCCCACCGGATTCTCGTAGCCCCCTCCTGACGGACCGAACGTGTAGGACCTGCGGATACCTGGATAAGGAAGGGGGAGGGTGGAGGGGGACGGACAGCAGACAGTCAGTACACTCAGCAACAGCCAGTCAGTCAATACACAAGCAGTCTATCAGTAACAAGGCAGGGCAGGAGAACCAGATAAAACCCTCACAGCTTAAACAAATCACAAATTACCCAAACAGAGTGACAGAGCTCGCAAACAAGCATTGCTCTTCAGCTCATAGCGGAATAGAGTGAGACACATTCTCCCAATGTCTGCGTGGGTTTGCTCCCATACTCCAAAGATATGCAGGTTAGCTGGATTGACCACACACTCAATTACCCTTAGTGTCAGGGGAACTAGCTCAGGTAAATGCATGTGGTTATGGGGATAGGGGCCGGATGGGATTGTGGTCAGTGCAGACTCAATGGGCCGAATGGGCTCCTTCTGTACTGTAGAGATTCTATGAAAATGCTCCTCAGTGTCCGAAGAGGTGTAGATTAGGCTGATTGGACACTAAGGGGCAATTTAAATGGCCAAGATGTGCAGGTTAGGGTGGATTGGTCGTGCTAAATTGCCAAAGATGTGCGGGTTGGAGAGAGAAATTTTTGGGCTCATGGGGAAAGGGCATGAATAGGATCCTCTGTTTGAGAGTCAGTGCAGGCTTGATGGGCTGAATGGCCTCCTTCTGCACTGCTGGGATTCTATGGAAGTCCTTAAACAACAAGGACAATTCATACGTGCACAGGGCCCCTACCACCCCCTCGTCTTTCAGAGGGGACAGAGCTGGGAGGAGGACAGGGCTGGACCACACACCTCCCCCACCCCCCCCACCCCCCCGATCTTTCAGAGGGGACAGAGCCAGGAGGAGGCACCGACTAACCGTGCAGTAAGACACCCCGTAACCGGAGCAGGTTAGAGGCAGAGGAACAGTCAGCTCAGCCTTTGGAAACGTTCCCTACATCTCGACGGAACAACTCAGGAACCCCTCCCCCGAGGAGTTAAGAAACCTACCGGCCTCGTCGAAGAAGTAGTGAATAGCTCCCTCCGAGGTGTCGTCGAAATTGGATGCTTCGTGTACAGGTCCTCGAGGGAGCAGCAGCGAGCTGGCAAACTGCAGGGCTGCGGGCAGAGCGTGCGTCCGTGACTGAGAGGCTGTCCGGGTCCGCTGCATGTCTTGCAGGCTGCGAGGGGGCGGGAGGAATTCGGCACACGGTTAAACACGGAGGCTCTGGGGCAGCACGGTGGGTTAGCACTGCTGCCTTACAGTAATCGACTCCCAGCGTACATTACTGTCTGTGTGGAGTCTGCATGTTCTCTCCCTGTGTCTGTGTAAGCGTCAGACAGTCACTGAGGTTTACAGCATGGAAAAGGCCCTTCGGCCCAACCCGTCGATGCCATTCTTTTTTTTAAATTAAACTGCTAAGCTAGTTCCAATTGTCCGTGTTTGGCCCATATCTCATCGTACCCGTATAACCATCCTTTGTTCCCTGGGCTGGGGTGAGAAACAGTTCTGGGAAGGCACCCTCCCCGAAAATATACACCACAAATTGCAAACACGAGACCGAGACTGACTGTGCCAGCAATTCTAACGCTTCAAACTAAATACGTACATGACTCCCAGCCACGTTCATATGGGGAATCTCCTCACTCAATTTTCAATTCATTTATCAAATTAGGATACAGACAGACTTCTACGGCATTGCGACCTTTGGATCCAAGTGTTATTTGAAAGTTTTGTGTGATTGAATACTCCATTTTCCTCCCACAGTCCAAAGATGTGCTGGTTAAACGGACTGGCCGTGCTAAGTTGCAGTGAGGCGTTTGATGTGTAAATTAGAGGGATTAGTAGGGGAAACGTGTGGAGTCATGGACACAGGGCCTGGAGTGGGATTACTATTGGTGCAGATTCAATAGGCCAAATGCCCTCATTCTGTACTGTTTGATGGGCGACAGTGTAGAGGGAGCTTTACTCTGTATCTGAACCCGTGCTGTACCTTCCTGGGAGTGTTTTGATGATGGGGGACCAGTGTAGAGGGCTTTACTCTGTATCTAACCCTTGCTGTACCTGTCCTGGGAGTGTTTTGATGGGGGACAGTGTAGAGGGAGCTTTACTCTGTATCTAACCCCGTGCTGTACCTGTCCTGGGAGTGTTTGATGGGGACAGTGTAGAGGGAGCTTTACTCTGTATCTAACCCCGTGCTGTACCTGTCCTGGGAGTGTTTGATGGGGGACAGTGTAGAGGGAGCTTTACTCTGTATCTAACCCCGTGCTGTACCTGTCCTGGGAGTGTTTGATGGGAGGACAGTGTAGAGGGAGCTTTACTCTGTATCTACCCCGTGCTGTACCTGTCCTGGGAGTGTTTGATGGGGGGACAGTGTAGAGGGAGCTTTACTCTGTATCTAACCCCGTGCTGTACCTGTCCTGGGAGTGTTTGATGGGGACAGTGTAGAAGACTTCCTGTATCTAACCCCGTGCTGTCTGTCTGGATGTTTGATGGGACATGTAAGGAGCTTTACTCTGTATCTAACCCCGTGCTGTACCTGTCTGGGAGTGTTTGATGGGGGACAGTGTAGAGGGAGCTTTACTCTGTATCTAACCCCGTGCTGTACTGTCCTGGGAGTGTTTGATGGGGGACAGTGTAGAGGAGCTTTACTCTGTATCTAACCCCGTGCTGTACCTGTCCTGGGAGTGTTTGATGGGGGACAGTGTAGAGGGAGCTTTACTCTGTATCTAACCCCGTGCTGTACCTGTCCTGGGAGTGTTTGATGGGGGGACATGTAGAGGGAGCTTTACTCTGTATCTAACCCCGTGCTGTACCTGTCCTGGGAGTGTTTGATGGGGGGACAGTGTAGAGGGAGCTTTACTCTGTATCTAACCCCGTGCTGTACCTGTCCTGGGAGTGTTTGATGGGGGGACAGTGTAGAGGGAGCTTTACTCTGTATCTAACCCCGTGCTGTACCTGTCCTGGGAGTGTTTGATGGGGGAACAGTGTAGAGGGAGCTTTACTCTGTATCTAACCCTGTGCTGTAACTGTCCTGGGAGTGTTTGATGGGGGGGACAGTGTAGAGGGAGCTTTACTCTGTATCTAACCCCGTGCTGTACCTGTCCTGGGAGTGTTTTCCAAGATTTTGGCAATATTTATTTGCTGAATGGGCCCACTCTGTATCTCCCTGATGGAAGAGACTCTATGCACCCTGGACATTCTCTCTTCCACCTTCGGGTAAAAGTTACAAAAGTCTGAGGTCACGTACCGACCGACTCAAGAACAGCTTCTTTCCTGCTGCTGTCAGACTTTTGAATGGACCTACCTCGCATTAAGTTGATCTTTCTCTACACCCTGTGATTGTAACACGACTTTCTGCACTCTCTCCTTTGCTTCTTTATGAAGGGTATGCTTTGTCTATATAACGCGCCAGAGATAATACTTTTCACTGTCTCCCAATACATGTGACAATAATAAATCAAACCAATAAACATTCCCCCTCCCTGAGCACACTGGCAGTACCTCGGTGGAGACCCCATGATGGAGGGTGGAGGAGTCGGGTTATTTCCTGCATTGTGCCGTCGCCTCATCGCCTGCGTTCTCTTCACACTGCTGCTGAGCTCCCGCTTTCCGGAGTCTTCCGAGGCCGGAGCTGGGACAGAAGGATGGAAAATCGTTTCAACTCACACCGGGTGAACAATTCTTCCCAATCCCAAACTGAGGGCAGATTCAACCTCTCCTGAGAGATTCCCGCAGCGCGGCGCTCCCTTGGCACCGACCCCCCCCGCAGCGTGACGCTCCCTCGGCACCGACCCCCCCCCCCCGCAGCACAGCACTCCCTCGGCACTGACCCCCCAACAGCACAGCACTCCCTCGGCACCGACCCCCCCCCGCAGCGCGGCGCTCCCTCGGCACCGACCCCCCCCCGCAGCGCGGCGCTCCCTTGCACCAAGCCCCCCCCCCCCCGCAGCGCGGCACTCCCTCGGCACCGACCCCCCCCCGCAGCGCGGCACTCCCTCGCACCGACCCGCCTCCACAGCACAGCACTCCCTCGGCACTGACCCCCCAACAGTGTGACGCTCCCTCGGCCAGAGGCAGTAGTAGAGGCGGGTACAATTTTGTCTTTTAAAAAGCATTTAGACAGTTACATGGGTAAGATGGGTGTAGAGGGATATGGGCCAAATGTGGGCAACTGGGACTAGCTTAGGGGTTAAAAAAGGGCAGCATGGACAAGCTGGGCTGAAGGGCCTGTTTCCATGCTGTAAACCTTTCTGAAGTTTGACCCATGTGTGATCCCAATCTCTTAGACGTTTCACCCAGAGTCAATCACCCACACCCTTTCACCAACTCACCCACCCATCGCCGCCCCCCCCTCCACCCCCCCCCAACACCCCGTTTCTCGACCTACCTCCTCCCACCGCCCCCTCCGACTGGCTCCAGGCGCTCCCAATGGATTCCAGCCGCCGGGAGAAGCGTTCCCTCCAGCGGGGCTCCCCCTCCCGAGCCTCCAGGTCCGATTTGGAGGCGGTCAGCGTGCGAGAGGATCCGCCCGGCGCCGGGGGGCCAGGTTCCGGCCGCCCGCCATCCGCGCCCAGCAGCCGGGCGTGCTGGGGCTTGGCGCCCGGGGGCGGTCGCGGAGGGAAGGGGGCGGCGGCGGCGGTTTCGGGGAGGATGGAGGAGGAGGGGGGAGCGGTGGGCTCGGAGTCTGAGCGCGCGGGGCCCCGGGCGCCGACGACCCCTGCCTTGTGCCCGCCCCGGGCGGCGTCCGGAGAGGAACAGGACTGCGAGGTAACGCTGGAGGAGCTGGAGGAGCTGCTGTAGTTGGGTTGGGAGCGCAGGCTGGAGGCGTGGCTCAGGTCACTCTGGTCGCTGGAGTCCTCGTCCTCAAAGAAACTCTCGCTGTAGGCCTTGGCGCCCAGAGTGGTGCGGACGGGCACGTAGTCCCGCCGGTAATCCAAGCTGTGCCGCTTGCCAGCCCTCTTCCGGCCTGCCCGCTGCCCCGAGGGCCGGCGCAGGAGGCTCAGCTCCTTGGGGCGTACCACCCTCTCGGCCTCCTGCCCGCCCTCAGACCCGGGGCCCCCCGGGGAGGGGGGGCCCAGCTTGGCGGCCAGCCAGGAGCCGAGGGGGTCGTCCCCTCCCCCGGCCCCGGGGCTGAGGGCCAGGCGCGGGGGGCCACGGCCCAGCTCGGGCGTGGCGGCCATCTCGCCCTCGGAGAAGTTGTCCGTGTCGCTGCCCGCCTTGGCGGGGAGTCCCGTGCCGCAGCCTGCGGTGGGGGCCAGGCCTCTGGGCTCGGGCCTGGGGGTCAGGGTCGGGCTCTCCAGCCGGGTGGAGCTGGTCAGCTCGCTCCGGTAGCTGCTGACGGTGCTCTGGGTCTCCTTGTCCGTGCCGCTGAAGCAGCTGTCGGTGGAGCCCGCAGCCTTGGCGCCCAGGCCTTCTCCCCCTTCCTGGGTCCCCGCCTGCTCGTCGCAGATCCGCTCACGCAGCAGCGGGCCCAGCAAGGCTTCACACAGGCCCCCCGGCTCGCCCGGCTGCCAGGAGCCCATCTGCTCCAGCAGGCCCAGGGGCAGGGGGTGAACCCGCAGGTCAGGACGATGGGCGGGATCGCCGGGAGAGACCGGGGAGGCAGGCCCGATGACGGGCAGAACTGTCTGGACGGGCAGCAAGGGCAGTCTCTTGCCCGAGGTCAGCGCCTCCAGGACACCCTCCTCGGGGGGCACAGGGCCCTCGCCGGCCGACTGCGGCGCCAGTGGATCTGAAACGGCAAGAAAACAGAAAATAGGCGCAAGTCAAACAACCATCATCAACCCTCCAAATACGCACATCAAATCTGGCCATTCGGCCCAAACCAGTCCATACTAGCCCCAGAGCAGTACGAGGAAGGTTGAGAGGAGATTTGAGGGAGGCAGACAAAAATCCTGAGGGGTCTGGAGGGAGGTGACAGAGGGAAGAAGGGTCCCCATCGGGGATAAAGAACCAGAGGGCACCAAATTAACATGAGGAAGTAACAGACGACACATTTAGTGACTGTTTTAAGAGACCGTTTAGTCTTTGTCAGCGTGTAGGGGCTAAACGGATAGAGGTTCATCTGAGATTCTCAGATTGATCTGGCTAATTTTCGCAAGAAAAATAACCATGCAGGGCTAGCACTGAACAGATGTGCTGAATAGCCTCCTCCTGTGCTGTGAAAACATACCATGCATATCTAGCTACCCTCCTATGCTTATCCAGCTTCTCCTGCCCCCCCCCCCCCCCCCCCTTTTAAACATATCGTTATTATTCATCTCCCCCCGTGGGAGCGAGTCCACATTCTCCCCACTCCCTGTGGGAGCGAGTCCCACATTCTCCCCACTCCTTCGGGAGCGAGTCCCACATTCTCCCCACTCCCTCGTGGGAGCGAGTCCCACATTCTCCCCACTCCCTGTGGGAGCAAGTCCCACATTCTCCCCATTCCCTGTGGGAGCGAGTCCCACATCTCCCCACTCCCCGTGGGAGCGAGTCCCACATCCTCCCCACTCCCCGTGGGAGCGAGTCCCACATCCTCCCCCACTCCCCGTGGGAGCAAGTCCCACATTCTCCCCACTCTCCGTGGGAGCGAGTCCCACATCCTCCCCCACCTCCCCAGTGGGAGCGAGTCCCACATTCTCCCCCCACTCCCCCCTGTGGGAGCGAGTCCCCATTCTCCCCCCTCCCCGTGGAGCGGTCCCACATTCTCCCCCACTCCCTGTGGGAGCGAGTCCCACATTCTCCCCCACTCTCCGTGGGAGCAAGTCCCACATTCTCCCCCACTCCCTGTGGGAGCGAGTCCCACATTCTCCCCCACTCCCCGTGGGAGCGAGTCCCACATTCTCCCCCACTCCCCGTGGGAGCGAGTCCCACATTCTCCCCCACTCCCCGTGGGAGCGAGTCCCACATTCTCCCCACCCACCCCCTCGTGGGAGCGAGTCCACATTCTCCCCCACTCCCCCCTCATGGGAGCGAGTCCCACATTCTCCCCCCACTCCCAGTGGGAGCGAGTCCCACATTCTCTCCCACTCCCCCCCGTGGGAGCGAGTCCCACATTCTCCCCCACTCCCCCGGTGGAGCGAGTCCACATCCTTCCAATACCCCCTCCCGTGGAGCGAGTCCCACATCCTCTCCCACTCCCCCCTCGTGTGAGCGAGTCCACATTCTCCCCCACTCCCCCTCGTGGGAGCGAGTCCCACATTCTCCCCCTCCCCCACTCGGAGCGAGTCCCACATTCTCCCCCACTCCCCCGGTGTAGCGAGTCCTACATTCTCCCCCACTCCCCCGTGGGACGAGTCCCACATCCTCTCCCACTCCCCCCTCGTGGGAGCGAGTCCCACATCCTCTCCCACTCCCCCCTCGTGGGAGCGAGTCCCACATCCTCTCCCACTCCCCCCTCGTGGGAGCGAGTCCCACATTCTCCCCCACTCCCCCGGTGGGAGCGAGTCCCACATCCTCTCCCACTCCCCCCCTCCATAGGAGTGAGTCCCACATTCTCCCCCACTCCCCCCGGTGGGAGTCGCTGACAGCATCTCACTCTAGGTATGGCCTCACCAACACCCTGCAGTCACCCTCGATAAGCAATGCCATTGTGGGGGTGTTGCTGGGGTTCTCTCTCGGTGGAGACGGTCAGGTATCTGGTACAAATGTTACACAGAGATGGACAAGGAGAAAGGATGAAGGATGCCTCACCTGCTGTCTCCAGCATGTTCAGTTTCAGCAATTCTCTGTCAGCTGAGGTTACAATTACATTTTTATTGCCTTGCCCATGGACCAAGTCTCTGATCCCTGTGGACGCAAAACAAACAGAGTCCTCATCAGAACACGGCCAATAGCATTCCATGCAGACAGCTTGAAGCACATTTAAAACACAGGAGATAGGAGCAGGAGGAGGCCATTCAAGCCTGCTCTGCCATTCCTCACCATCATAGCTGATCTCACACCCAGCACAGAGTGAAGGGAGCCACAATCCTGACAGAAATCCCTTCAAGGATTGCTGATTGACTGAGAGGCAGGGTAGATGCCCAGTCTGTACACAGCGAGCTCACCACAACCCCGCTCAGCAGGACAACAAAAAAAAATTATAGTGTCACTGGTATATTAACATCGCAATGAAGTTACTGTGAAATTCTCCTAGTCACCACTGTCTGGCACCTGTTCGGGTTCACCGAGGGAGAATTTAGCTCCCATCCAGCACGTCTTTCAGACTGTGGGAGGAAACCCAGGCAGATATGGGGAGAACGTGCAGACTGCACACAGACAGTCGAGGTCCCTACGGCTGTGAGGCAGCAGTGCTAACCCATTGTGCCATCGTGCCACCCCCTCATTTCAGAGGGCAGTTGAGAGTCACCCACATTGCTGTGGCTCTGGAGTCACACGTAGGCCAGACCGGGGTAAAGACGGCAGATTTCCTTCCCTAAAGGGAACCAGATGGGTTTTTCCCACAATGGGTCATCAGTAGATTCTTAATCCCAGAGATTGTTTTATTGATTTCAAATTCTACCCTCTGCCATGGCGGTATTTGAAACCCGGGTCCCCCGGAACATTAGCTGAGTTTCTGGATTAAGAATCTGGTAATAATACTCTGGCTGTGGACTTGCCCCAGCGAGCCAGCAGGAGAAATGACCTACCTTTCGTGGTTCCACCATCTTCCAGGTGGGGCAACAGTTCCTACAGTCAGGAAAGAAAAGGGGAAAAAATAAATCAGGGGGAGGGGGTATTTGTCAAAAACTACAAGTGCATACGTAAAATGGGGTTTTAAATTTGGCCCACGCCGTTCAGGTAATACGCTGCTTCTGAGTATTGCTGTCATAGAAACTTTTTTATATTCATCCCTGGGACATGGGTGTGACTGGCTGGGTCCAGCATTTATTGCCCATCTCTAGTTGCCCCTTGAGAAGGTGGGAGGTGAGCTGCCTTCTTGAATCGCTGCAGTCCACGTGCTGTGGGTTGACCCACAAAGCTGTCAGGGAGGGAATTCCAGGATTTTGACCCAGTGACTGCAAAGGAACGGCCAATATATTTCCGAGTTGGGATGGTGAGTGGCTCGGAGGGAGAACTTGCAGGTGGTGGTGTTCCCCATGTGTCTGCTGTCCTTGTCCTTCTAGATGGAAGTGGTCATGCATTTGGAAGGTGCTGTCTAAGGATCTTTGGTGAACTGCTGCAGTGCATCCTGTAGATGGTACACACTGCTGCAACTGAGCATCAGTGGTGGAGGGAGTGAATGTTTGTGGTTAGCGTGTCGATCGAATGGGGCTGCTTTGTCCTGGATGGTGTTGGGCTTCTCGAGTTGGAGCTGCACCCATCCAGGCAAGTGGGGAGTATTCCATCACACTCCTGATTCGTAAATGGTGGACAGGCTTTGGGCAGTCAGGAGGTGAGTTAATCTCCGCAGAATTCCCAGCGGACAGGCTTTGAGGGAATCAGGACGTGAGTTACTCTCTGCAGTATTCCTGCCCTCTGACCTGTTCTGGTAGCTGCTATGTTTATGTGGTGAGTCCAGTTGAGTTTCTGGTTGATGGTAACCCCAAGCATTACATTCCCACACAGCAACCCAAGTACTATTTCCTCTCCTGTGCGTCCCCCCACCTCCTGCTGCCAGCCTGCGCCCCCTCCCCCACCACCCTCCAACCCTGTCCGTGGCCTGCGTTCACACCCTGTCTCTGGCCTATACCCCACCATCCCCACTCTATCCTCAGCCTATGACACCCCTGTCCCTGGCCTGCGACCACTCGCTCACCCCCACCACCTTGTCCCCGGGCTGGGCCCTCCCTCCCCCAACCCTGTGACCCCCCCACCCTGCCCCCGCCACGTGTAACACTCACCGACACCTGGTTGAATCCAAAGACGGAGTGCTGGGAGCTGCAGCGCACTGGAGGAGTGGTGTTCTTGCGAAAGACTGTCATCTCTACCTCTCCCCCTGGGTCCCTGCGGACGGGGGTGGGGTGGAGATAGAAAAAAGGGGCCATCAGCAATGGTTTCACAACGGTGAGACCTACCACAGTACGTCACAGCCATCCCCTCTCCCCTTCACGGCGTACGAGAGACTTCACCAAGCAAGGTGTTTGAGCCTCTCTGTTGGGAGTTCAGTAAAGGGGACATGAATTCTGCTTTGAAACACAAGATAGGATCAGGAGGAGGCCGTTCAGCCCTTCGAGCCTGCTCTCCCATTCATCACCATCATTGCTGATCGTCCAACTCAATATCCTCATCCCGCTTTCTCCTCATAACCTTCAATCCCGTTCACCCCCAAGTGCTATATTCAGCTGCCTCTTGAATACATTCAATGTTTTGGCATCAACTACTTCCTGTGGGAATGAATTCCACAGGCTCACCGGGTGAAGAAATGCCTCCCCACCTCCGTCCTAAATGGTCTACCCCCAATCCTCAGACCGCGATCCCTGGTTCCGGACTCCCCCCTACCCCAGGAACATGCTCCGTGTATCTACCCTGTCTAGCCCTGTTAGAATTTTATAAATTTCAGATTCCCCCCACTCCTCATTCACGTGAACTCCAGTGAAACCCAGTGATCTTCCCAGGAAGAGTCCTCACCTGATGGTGCCGCTGTCTTCGGCCCCTCCTGTCTCGCAGTCTTCGAGCTTGGCACCGTTCAGGGTGAGAGGGGTGTTATTCTTCTCCACAATCTCCCCCTCGTCGAACATGGCGTGCAGGCGGTAATTTACAGATTTCACTACGGTGAAGAACAGAGCGACGATGGCACAATAGATGCCAGCAATAGAGGTGCTGGGCGGCAAAGCCTGGGGCACAGCGGGTTTCAAAAAACACAAAACACCAGGGTCAGACACGTCGACGGGACAATCTCCCCCGGGCACAGACCCACCCCGATATCCCCGCGGCGCTCCCCAGGCACTGACCCTCCTGCTGTGCGGAGTTACGCTGTTCACTAACACGAATTAGTTTCCGAGGGGGAGGGGGAGGGGGAGGGGGGGTCTTCACGCCGAGGGGGAGGGGGGGGTCTCACGCCGAGAGGGGGAGGGGGGGTCTTCACGCCCGAGGGGAGGGGGGGTCTTCACGCCGAGGGGGAGGGGGGGTCTTCACGCCGAGGGGGGGGGGGGTCTTCACGCCGAGGGGGAGGGGGGGTCTTCACGCCAAGGGGGAGGGGGGGTCTTCACGTCGAGGGGTGGTGCATCTGCAGCCTCATCCCCAGCCACGCTTGTATCCTCATTCCACCAGCCCCTCCTGATCTCCAGCACACACTCCAACTCAGCACACTCAGTCCTTCCCCAGATCCCCTTGCCCCTCCCTCATATTCTCAGACACCCTTCCCCTCAACACCCTGAGGGGCCCCTCACCTCAGGCCCTCTCCCTCCCCCCCCCCCCACAGGCCCCTCCTCCCCCTCCAGAGGCCCCTTCCCCCCACCCCCACTCCACAGGCCCTCCCCCCTCAGGCCCTCCCCAACCCCCTCCCACCGGCCCCTCCCCCACCCTCCCCCCGGCCCCCTCCCCACCCCCCTCCACAGGCCCCTTCCCCCACCCTCCCCACACACGCCCCCTCCCCCCCCTCCCCCGGCCCCTCCCCCCTCCTCTCCCCCGGCCCTCCCCCCCTCCCCCCCCCCCGGCCCCTCCCCCCCCCTCCACAGGCCCCTCCCCCCCACACCCCTCCCCCACAGGCCCCCCTCCCCCACCCTCCCCAGGCCCCTCCCCACCCTCCACAGGCCCTCCCCCCCCTCCCACAGGCCCGCCCCACCCCCCACAGGCCCCTCCCCCCCACAGGCCCCCCCCCACACCCCTCCCCCCCCTCCCACGGCCCTCCCCCCCCCCCAGGCCCCTCCCCACCCTCCCACAGGCCCCTCCCCCACCCCACCCCCCCCCCACAGGCCCCTCCCCCACCCCCACAGGCCCCTCCCCCACCCTCCCACAGGCCCCTCCCCCCAGTGCCCCCCCACCCAGAGTCCCTCTTCCCCCCCCCCCCCCCAACTTGCCCCACGGACTCACCATGAAGAGCAGGAAGGGGAAGCAGAGCAGGAAGAGCCACACATACAGGTGGAAGCAGTTGGAGAACTTGCTCTGGTGCGGGTCGAAGTACCAGCCGCCGCTCAGCGAGGCCCACACTCCCTGGCGGAGGATCTGCAGCACCTGCGAGCCCATTCCCCGCCCTCCCTAACCCCCCCCCCCCCCCGGGAACCCCCAGCCCCCCAGTCACTGCTCCGCTCCGCCTGCCCGCCCACCGGCCGGCCTTCCGCCACCGCCGCCTCTCACCGACTCCAGGCCCCTCTTCCCCCCGCCACCCCTCCCCCAGCTCTCCCTCACCCGCCGGAGGTATCCGCCACCTCTCCGCCCCATTGGCCCACTCCCCGCCTCGCTGCACGTCCATTGGTCCACACCCCTGTCCATCAACTGCCACCTCTCCCTTTCCATTGGCCGAATCCGACCTTCCCTCACTCTCCGGAAGCACCCGCCCCCTCTCTTCCCCATAGGCCCCGGTCTCTGCCCCTCTGCAACTCCATTGGTCCGTCACGCTGTCCATCACTCACAATCTCCTTTCCCATTGGGCGCACCTGACGTTCCCTCACAAGCCGGAAGCGACCGTCCCCTCTCCGCCCATTGACGGCAACTCTGCTCTCCCATTGGCCTGTTGCCTTGTCCATCACTCTAAATCCTCCCTTTCCATTGGCCGACCACGACCTTGCCCTCACGCGGGTTGTGCCCGCCTCCCCTCCTCCCCATTGGCCCGTACCTCGGCCCTCCCCTCCTCCCCATTGGCCCCGATTTCGGCTCTCCCCTCTCATTCGTCAACACCATGTCTATCATTCCTATTCCGCTTTTCCATTGGGCGACTCTGATAGTCCCCGAAACCACCCGAAAGTACCGCCCACTCTCCTCTCCTTTGGCCCAGAACTCCGCCCCTTCCCTACCAATGGTCCATCACCGCGTCCATCATTCCCCGTCCTCTCTTTTCATTGGCCAACTCCGACTGTCACTCAGCCACCGGAAGCACGTGCCCCGTTTCTTTCCCGTTGGCTGTAATCACAGCCCCACCTTCCACCTATTGGCCCAACATCGTGTCTATCATTCATAACCCCGCCTCCTCCTTTCTCGCCCCAGACCTTCCCTCTCCGGCAGCACCGGCTCCCTCTGCTCTCCATTGGCTGTAGTCCCCGCCCATCGCTCCACCTATTGGCCCATCTCCCTGTCCATCAAACATAACCATCCCTTTCTATTGGTCGCTCCAAAACATACCCCAACCTCCTCCTCACACTCCTTTCTGATTGGATCCCGTCCATCAATCCCACAGAAAGGTCACCGCCTACTGCCTCCTCCTATTGGTTCATTATTCGAAGGGCGGGCTCTTATCTGTGATTGGTCCAACCACACGTCGATCTCGACGGAGCTCCTTTCTGATTGGTTGAGGGCGAATAATCTTCGCCTGGCAACCGCCTCCCGCGCCCCCTCCTATTGGCTCACTCCCCACTGTGGGCGGACCCTCGTCACCCATTGGTGGACCGGCCCTTCAATCACCCGCTGCTCCCTTTTTACTCGTCATTCGCCGCGCGCCCATCATCCGGGACCGTCCCCCCTCCGCCTCAGCCTCAGCCGGAGAGGCCTCCGAACAAAACCCTGTGGTAAAAAAAAGATTGTTAAAAACCGAGATAATTCATGGAAAGGAACCGAAATTAATTCACAGCTGCTTTTCTTTTAATTATCAGGCGTTAATCTGAAAGCCTCAAACCCGCCTCCCGCACCGTATGATTGGCTGGTTCGCGTCACGGTGGGCGGCACTTTGGCGCTGAGTGGTCAGCACCGATGTCAATCAGCGGGGACGGCGCTTCAGATTGGTTTACTCTGTCACTCCATTGATTACTCCGGCCTGCCGCTCGGACAGGTGGGCGGGAGCTATGGTCGGACCGCTGATTGGACGGCCCGCCTGCCTCCCCCGCTGCTATCGGCTCAGCTACCTGTCAATCATCATGATCCAGATCTGCTTATTCGATTCGGAGCGAATCGCTTCTTAAAGCAGTGAGGGTGTGGGGTGGGGACCACAGCTGGCTCGGACCTCCATTGCAGTCACTGTGTTGCTAACAGCAACAAGTGCCGACAATTGTCACACCTTCGCTCCGGAATTTAGAATTGCAGCTGACCGGGATTTGGCATAGAAACTCTACAGTGCAAAAGGAGGCCATTCAGCCTATCGAATCTCAACACGATGAGACAACAGTCCCATTTAGACTCTATTCCTATAACGCCATGTATCTTCCCGAGCCTCAGCCTGTCCCCCTGACACTAAGGGACAATTTAGCATGGCCAATCCACCTAATCTACACACATTTGGACACTAAGGGACAATTTAGCATGGCCAATCCACCTAATCTACACACATTTGGACACTAAGGGGCAATTTAGCACGGCCAATCCACCTAATCTACACACATTTGGACACTAAGGGACAATTTAGCACGGCCAATCCACCTAATCTACACACATTTGGACACTAAGGGGCAATTTAGCATGGCCAATCAACCCTAACCTGCACATCTTTGGACGCTAAGGGGCAATTGAGTGTCCAAAGATGTGGACGTTAGGTGGATTGGCCATGCTAAATTGCCCCTTAGTGTCCAAAGATGTGTAAATTAGACGGATTGGCTGTGCTAAATTGCCCCTTCTTAGTGTCCAAAGATTTCCGCGTTAGATGGATTGGCCATGCTAAATTGCTCATAGTATCCAAAGATGCGTAGATTAGGGGGATTAGCCAGTAAATTTATGGGGATAGTGCCTGGGTGGGATATTCTGTTAGAGAGTAGCTGCAGATGTGATGGGGTGAATGGCCTCCTTCTGCATTATAGGCATGCTATGAAGATTGGTGAGATATAATTGTTCCAGCAATCCAGGTTTTAAGAGAGAAGTGAGAAGTATTTGTTTTATTGTCAGCTGGTGTGGGGTTACTGCTCAGTTCACAACATACACGAGTGCAAACGTCACAGTTTATCAGAGAAAGCTTGCGAAATGCCAAAGCTTGAATCCGCTGACTCAGAGGGCTGTTGTTAGTAATATTCAGGATGTGGTCTTACTGTTATTGTCCACCCTACAATTCCCCAACAAGTTTGCTTTTGATTTGACTTATTACAGTCACATGTATTAGTATTGTTTCTTACACGCCACACAGAGTATACCATTCATAGAGAAGGAAAGGAGAGAGTGCAGAATGTAGTGTTACAGTCATAGCTAAGGTGTAGAGAAAGATCAACTTAATATTTGATTTACTATTGTCACGTGTATTAGGAAATAAGACAAAGTATTGTTTCTTGCATGCTATACAAAGCATACCATTCACAGAGAAGAAAAGGAGACAGTGCATATGACAGTCATAGTGAGGGGTGTAGAGAAAGATCAACTTGCTGTGAGGTAGGTCCATTTAAACGTCTGACAGCAGCAGGGAAGAAGCTGTTCTTGAGTCGGTCGATGCGTGACCTCAGACTTTTGTATCTTTTTCCCAACGGAAAAAAGTGGAAGAGAGAATGTCCGGGGTGCCTGGGAACCTTAATTACGCCGGCTGCTTTTCCCGAGGCAGTGGGAAGTGTAGACAGAGTCAGTGGACGGGAGGCAGGTTTGTGTGATGGATTGGGCTACATTAATGACCTTTCATAGTTCCTTGTGGTCTTGGGCAGAGCAGGAACCCAGACCAAGCTTTGATACAATTGGAAAGAATACTTTCTATGGGGCATCTGTAAAAGTTGATGAGAGTCGTAGCTGACATGCCGAGTTTCCACTTCTTAAAAAGTAGAGGCGTTGGTGGCGCTTTCTTAACTATATTGTTGGCACGGGGGTGACCAGGACAGGTTATTGATGATGTGGACACCTAAACCTTGAAGCTCGACCCTTTCTACTTTGTCCCCATTGATGTAGACAGGGGCATGTTCTCCTTTACACTTCCTGAAGTCGATGACAATCTCCTTCGTTTTGTTGACGCTGAGAGAGAGATTATTGTTGCTGCACCAGTTCACCAGATTCTCTGTCTCATTCCTGCACTCTGTCTTGTCATTGTTTGAGATCCGACCACTACACTGTCAGATACTTCAGACGGCAAATAAACAGTTTGCTGTTAACCTAGAATCACATTCAGACCTAGACCATATCAGGAAGCACGGCACTGTGACACAGTGGGTTAGCACTGCTGCCTCACAGCGCCCAGGGACCCAGGTTCACACAGTGGGTTAGCACTGCTGTCTCACAGCACCCAGGGACCCGGGTTCACACAGTGGGTTAGCACTGCTGTCTCACAGTGCCCAGGGACCCGGGTTCACACAGTGGGTTAGCACTGCTGTCTCACAGTGCCCAGGGACCCGGGTTCACACAGTGGGTTAGCACTGCTGTCTCACAGCACCCAGGGACCCGGGTTCACACAGTGGGTTAGCACTGCTGTCTCACAGCGCCCAGGGACCCGGGTTCACACAGTGGGTTAGCACTGCTGTCTCACAGCGCCCAGGGACCCGGGTTCACACAGTGGGTTAGCACTGCTGTCTCACAGCGCCCAGGGACCCGGGTTCACACAGTGGGTTAGCACTGCTGTCTCACAGCGCCCAGGGACCCGGGTTCACACAGTGGGTTAGCACTGCTGTCTCACAGCACCCAGGGACCCGGGTTCACACAGTGGGTTAGCACTGCTGTCTCACAGCGCCCAGGGACCCGGGTTCACACAGTGGGTTAGCACTGCTGTCTCACAGCGCCCAGGGACCCGGGTTCACACAGTGGGTTAGAGCGCTGTCTCACAGCGCCCAGGGACCCGGGTTCCACAGTGGGTTAGCACCGCTGTCTCACAGCGCCCAGGGACCCGGGTTCACACAGTGGGTTAGCACTGCTGCCTCACAGCGCCCAGGGACCCGTATTCACACAGTGGGTTAGCGCCACTGTCTCACAGCGCCCAGGGACCCGGGTTCACACAGTGGGTTAGCACTGCTGCCTCACAGCGCCCAGGGACCCGTATTCACACAGTGGGTTAGCACCGCTGCCTCACAGCGCCCAGGGACCCGGGTTCACACAGTGGGTTAGCACTGCTGTCTCACAGCGCCCAGGGACCCGGGTTCACACGGTGGGTTAGCATTGCAGGGAGCAGTGAGGGTGAGACTTTGATATATTTAATGATACACAGTCCCCTCTTGCTCGCTGGGGAAGAGAGTTCCACAGATTCACCAGCTTCTGAGGGAGTGGGGGAGAATGTGGGACTCGCTCCCACAGGGGAGTGGGGAAGAATGTGGGACTCACTCCCACAGGGGACTGGGGGAGAATGTGGGACTTGCGCCCACGGAGGGAGTGGGGGCGAAAGTGGGACTGGCTTCCATAGACACATTCACAGATACACCCATATCTGTACATGTACACACACTCTGAGATGCACACACACACTCTCAGATACAAAGGCATGCACACACAAACATGCTCACACATGCGTTCACTCTGACATATACACACACCCTTAGACACATATACACAACACTCAGACACACGCACATGCATTCAGATATACATACGTGCACACCCACTCTTAGATATACACACACACTTTCATGTAGACACATACACACACTCAGATACACACACACAATCTCTGAGATGTACCTACGCACTATCAGATATACTCAGATTCACAAACTTAGTTACATACACACACTCTCAGATACACACACTCTCAGATATATATACAAACATACACACAGATACACTCACTCTCAGAGATACATACGCTCAATCTTACTGTCATGCATGACTGGTAAACCACACCTCTCTCCCACAGCCTCTGAAAGCACAGTTCTGAAACACTTCCTTAACTTCTTCTGAAAGAAAGCTTGCTGAAAGAACAGGGTGTGGGACAAACTACAAACTGCCGCATCATTGAGGGAGCAGGCAGGGTATCAGTGTGAGCTGGAGCTAACTGAGAGGACCAATTCTCAGCTCTCAATTTCAAACTCAGTTATCGAAAGTGGCGCGCTGTGTGTCTCTCTCTCTCTCTCTCTCCCTCCCCCAGAGAGCAGCAAAAAAAAACAGTGAAACCACACCCTGATGCGATGGAGTGGGTTAAAGTGCAGATCCCCAGACACAGAGTGCTGTGTGGCTAATGGCGGAGACACAGAGAGAGAGAGAAAACACTGTCCCTAAAGTGATACTGCCAGCAGTCTGAAAGTTGTCAAAAGTTTGGAGCAATTTCCAGAGGCACCAAGGAACACAGCAGAAAGGCAAGGGGAAACTCCAAAGCAAGAGCTGCCCCAGGCCAAGAGGAAACAGGAAACTTTTACCAGGGGCAAGAAACTGATTCGCAACTTTGACAAGAGAAGGACTTTTTCCGAACACAGAGTAACAGAGCCGGAACTGTTCAGACCAAACAGAACTTTGGGTTGAAAACTTAACAGGAGGAATTGAGGCGAAATTCAACTGGGAATTGTCTTGAAGTTCTCACCAGGGAACGTACTAAGGTTCACCAGGGAATGTGCCGAGGTCCCCACCAGGAATTGTGCCGAGATCCTCAGAAGGAATTGTGCTGAGGTCCCGAGAAGGAATTGTGGTGGAGTTTAACAGTAGAATTTTACTGGGAATATTGCACTGAAAGTCAACAAAACCCGTACCAGAGGAGCAGACAGACACAAGATTTAAAGAGAGTGCAACTTGCAAGACAAACTTCTTCCAAACAAACTCATTTTTTATCCCGCACCACTCCAAACTCCTCACCCCAAAAACGAAACTTGACTTATTTTTCCCTCTGCTGGAGATCCCTCAGTTTCAATTATTTGCCTTTTTTTTGCAGCAAAAGGGTGAGACAGAGAGAGAGGAAGGACGTACACAAAAGTAAACACAGGGGTTTCCCTTCTCGGAGTTGTTTTGGTTGGATTATCACTCATTGTGGGTGGGGGGTGGTGGGGAGAGGTTAGTTGCTGTATGGATTCGCAGAATCTGCTGTCCAGGACTGGGGGCATGAGGGTCTGATCAGGGGCACTGATTCAAACTGGTTTGATCCCTGGACTTACGGACGAGGGGGTTGCGGGGAGTGATGCGACTACCCAGGTAGGCCGCCATGGTAGAACCCCACTGGATGAACCTGTTCAGCCGCACTCCCCTGAGCTCCTGGGCGGCGGGCAACCCCCACGGGACGCAGGGGGCTTTCACCAACCCTGTCTGGACGGCCCTCTTCGACTACGAGGCCCACTGCAAAGATGAGCTGACGCTGCGGAAGGGCGACCTGGTTGAGGTGCTGTCTCGGGACTCTGCCATCTCCGGTGACGAGGGCTGGTGGGCGGGCAAGCTTCACAACAAGGTGGGCATCTTCCCCTCCAACTATGTCTCCCTCAAACCGCCGGGGGGCTACGCCAAGCTGCCGGCTGGGAGGCCCGAGGAGCTGGCCGCCCCGGCCGAGATACCCTTCCGGGAACTGACCCTGCAGGAGGTGATCGGGGTGGGGGGCTTTGGCAAGGTGTACCGGGGCACCTGGCGGGGGCAGCTGGTGGCGGTGAAGGCGGCGCGCCAGGACCCCGACGAGGATATTAGCGCCACGGCGCAGAACGTGAGGCAAGAAGGCCGCCTCTTCGCCATGCTGCGCCATCCCAACATCATCGCCCTGCTGGGGGTGTGCCTGCAGGAGCCCAACCTTTGCCTGATCATCGAGTACGCCTCTGGGGGACCCCTCAACCGGGCGCTGGCTGGGCGACGCATCCCCCCCCACGTGCTGGTCAACTGGGCCGTGCAGATCAGCAAGGGCATGCAGTATCTCCACGATGGAGCCATCGTACCTGTCATCCATCGCGATCTCAAGTCCAACAACGGTAAGCTCGATTCAGTCTCTATCAGGTACACAAAGCTTCCCAGGTTTACCAGAACGATTCCATTTGATTTGATATTGTTGGGGGAGGGTGTTGCTGTATGGATTGACAGAGTCTCCTGTCCAGGACTGGGGGGAGCATGAGGGTCTGGCCAGGGGTTAATATGGAGCACTGGTTCCCTGATTCAAACTGGATGGATCCCTGGACTCCTCACAACCTGTCATAGAATCCGTTTATTGTTGTCACAGGCTTTGGGATCCAGTGAAAAATATTGTTTCTTGCACACTATACAGACAAAGCATACCGTTAATAGAGAAGGAGAGACTGCAGAATGTAGTGTTACAGTCACAGCGAGGGTTTAGAGAAAGATCAACTTAATGCGAGGTAGGTCCATTCAAAAGTCTGACAGCAGCAGGGAAGAAGCTGTTCTTGAGTCGGTTGGTGCGTGACCTCAGAGTTTTGTATCTTTTTCCTAATGGAAGAAGGTGGAAGAGAGAATATCCGTGGTCTTTGATTACGCCGGCTGCTTTTCCCAAGGCAGCGGGAAGTGTAGACAGAGTCAATGGATGGGAGGCTGGTTTGTGTGATGGATTGGGCTACATTCACGACCCTTTGTAGTTCCTTGCTGTCGTGGGCAGAGCAGGAACCCAGACCAAGCTGTGATACAACCGGAAAGAATGCTTTCTATGGGGCATCTGTAAAAGTTGGTGAGGGAGTGGTTGCAAGATCAAGTATGTGACAGAAGGGACAAGACAGAGGACATAGAAACTGTGATTACTCCCCTTTCTGAGCACGGGAGGTTTAGGGGGAGTTTAAGTGAATGGTCGCATGAGTTTTGGAAAGAATAAATAAGAATTTATTTATTCTTATTGTAAGAATTTACAATACAGCATGGTCAGTAACCAGAGGTACAGATTCAACAGTACTGTACCCCAGTGTTATACAGTGACAGACCCGTCCCCACCAGTACTGTTTCCCAGTATAACACAGCAACAGACCCGTCCCCACCAGTACTGTACCCCAGTGTTATACAGCAACAGACCTGTCCCCACCAGTACTGTATCCCAGTATAACACAGCAACAGACCCGTCCCCACCAGTACTGTACCAGAGTATTACACAGCAACAGACCTGTCCCCACCAGTACTGTACCAGAGTATAACACAGCGACAGACCCGTCCCCACCAGTACTGTACCCCAGTGTTACACAGCGACAGACCCGTCCCCACCAGTACTGTACCCCAGTGTTATACAGCGACAGACCCGTCCCCACCAGTACTGTACCCCAGTGTTATACAGTGACAGACCCGTCCCCACCAGTACTGTACCCCAGTGTTATACAGTGACAGACCCGTCCCCACCAGTACTGTACCCCAGTGTTATACAGCGACAGACCCGTCCCCACCAGTACTGTACCCCAGTGTTATACAGCGACAGACCCGTCCCCACCAGTACTGTACCCCAGTGTTATACAGCGACAGACCCGTCCCCACCAGTACTGTACCCCAGTGTTATACAGCGACAGACCCGTCCCCACCAGTACTGTACCCCAGTGTTATACAGCGACAGACCCGTCCCCACCAGTACTGTACCCCAGTGTTATACAGCGACAGACCCGTCCCCACCAGTACTGTACCCCAGTGTTATACAGCGACAGACCCGTCCCCACCAGTACTGTACCCCAGTGTTATACAGTGACAGACCCGTCCCCACCAGTACTGTACCCCAGTGTTATACAGCGACAGACCCGTCCCCACCAGTACTGTACCCCAGTGTTATACAGCGACAGACCCGTCCCCCCAGTACTGTACCCCAGTGTTATACAGCGACAGACCCGTCCCCACCAGTACTGTACCCAGTGTTATACAGCGACAGACCCTCCCCACCAGTACTGTACCCCAGTGTTATACAGCGACAGACCCGTCCCCACCAGTACTGTACCCCAGTGTTATACAGTGACAGACCCGTCCCCACCAGTACTGTACCCCAGTGTTATACAGTGACAGACCCGTCCCCACCAGTACTGTACCCCAGTGTTATACAGTGACAGACCCGTCCCCACCAGTACTGTACCCCAGTGTTATACAGTGACAGACCCGTCCCCACCAGTACTGTACCCCAGTGTTATACAGT
The DNA here is from genome assembly GCA_024679065.1 of Sphyrna mokarran. Taxonomy (NCBI): domain Eukaryota; kingdom Metazoa; phylum Chordata; class Chondrichthyes; order Carcharhiniformes; family Carcharhinidae; genus Sphyrna; species Sphyrna mokarran. Next base: position 1,067,023 of record JAGIQG010000039.1, on the reverse strand, counting down.
GACAGACCCGTCCCCACCAGTACTGTACCCCAGTGTTATACAGTGACAGACCCGTCCCCACCAGTACTGTACCCCAGTGTTATACAGTGACAGACCCGTCCCCACCAGTACTGTACCCCAGTGTTATACAGTGACAGACCCGTCCCCACCAGTACTGTACCCCAGTGTTATACAGTGACAGACCCGTCCCCACCAGTACTGTACCCCAGTGTTATACAGTGACAGACCCGTCCCCACCAGTACTGTACCCCAGTGTTATACAGTGACAGACCCGTCCCCACCAGTACTGTACCCCAGTGTTATACAGTGACAGACCCGTCCCCACCAGTACTGTACCCCAGTGTTATACAGTGACAGACCCGTCCCCACCAGTACTGTACCCCAGTGTTATACAGTGACAGACCCGTCCCCACCAGTACTGTACCCCAGTGTTATACAGCGACAGACCCGTCCCCACCAGTACTGTACCCCAGTGTTATACAGTGACAGACCCGTCCCCACCAGTACTGTACCCCAGTGTTATACAGTGACAGACCCGTCCCACCAGTACTGTACCCCAGTGTTATACAGTGACAGACCCGTCCCCACCAGTACTGTACCCCAGTGTTATACAGCGACAGACCCGTCCCACCAGTACTGTACCCCAGTTATACAGCGACAGACCCGTCCCCACCAGTATGTACCCGTGTTATACAGCGACAGACCCGCCCCACCAGTACTGTACCCCAGTGTTATACAGCGACAGACCCATCCCCACCAGTACTGTACCCCAGTGTTATACAGCGACAGACCCGTCCCCACCAGTACTGTACCCCAGTGTTATACAGCGACAGACCCGTCCCCACCAGTACTGTACCCAGTGTTATACAGTGACAGACCGTCCCCACCAGTACTGTACCCCAGTGTTATACAGCGACAGACCCGTCCCCACCAGTACTGTACCCCAGTGTTATACAGTGACAGACCCGTCCCCACCAGTACTGTACCCCAGTGTTATACAGTGACAGACCCGTCCCCACCAGTACTGTACCCAGTGTTATACAGTGACAGACCCGTCCCCACCAGTACTGTACCCCAGTGTTATACAGTGACAGACCCGTCCCCACCAGTACTGTACCCCAGTGTTATACAGTGACAGACCCGTCCCCACCAGTACTGTACCCAGTGTTATACAGTGACAGACCCCTCCCCACCAGTACTGTACCCCAGTGTTATACAGTGACAGACCCGTCCCCACCAGTACTGTACCCAGTGTTATACAGCGACAGACCCCTCCCCACCAGTACTGTACCCCAGTGTTATACAGTGACAGACCCGTCCCCACCAGTACTGTACCCCAGTGTTATACAGTGACAGACCCATCCCCACCAGTACTGTACCCCAGTGTTATACAGTGACAGACCCATCCCCACCAGTACTGTACCCCCGTGTTATACAGTGACAGACCCGTCCCCACCAGTACTGTACCCCAGTGTTATACAGTGACAGACCGTCCCCACCAGTACTGTACCCAGTGTTATACAGGACAGACCCGTCCCCACAGTACTGTACCCCAGTGTTATACAGCGACAGACCCGTCCCCACCAGTACTGTACCCCAGTGTTATACAGCGACAGACCCGTCCCCACCAGTACTGTACCCAGTGTTATACAGCGACAGACCCGTCCCCACCAGTACTGTACCCCAGTGTTATACAGCGACAGACCCATCCCACCAGTACTGTACCCCAGTGTTATACAGCGACAGACCCGTCCCCACCAGTACTGTACCCCAGTGTTATACAGCGACAGACCCGTCCCCACCAGTACTGTACCCCAGTGTTATACAGCGACAGACCCGTCCCCACCAGTACTGTACCCCAGTGTTATACAGTGACAGACCCGTCCCCACCAGTACTGTACCCCAGTGTTATACAGCGACAGACCCGTCCCCACCAGTACTGTACCCCAGTGTTATACAGCGACAGACCCGTCCCCACCAGTACTGTACCCACAGTTATACAGCGACAGACCCGTCCCCACCAGTACTGTACCCCAGTGTTATACAGCGACAGACCCGTCCCCACCAGTACTGTACCCCAGTGTTATACAGCGACAGACCCGTCCCCACCAGTACTGTACCCCAGTGTTATACAGCGACAGACCCGTCCCCACCAGTACTGTACCCCAGTGTTATACAGTGACAGACCGTCCCCACCAGTACTGTACCCAGTGTTATACAGCGACAGACCTGTCCCCACCAGTACTGTACCCCAGTGTTATACAGTGACAGACCCGTCCCCACCAGTACTGTACCCCAGTGTTATACAGGACAGACCCGTCCCCACCAGTACTGTACCCCAGTGTTATACAGCGACAGACCCGTCCCCACCAGTACTGTACCCCAGTGTTATACAGCGACAGACCCGTCCCCACCAGTACTGTACCCCAGTGTTATACAGTGACAGACCCGTCCCACCAGTACTGTATCCAGTGTTATACAGCGACAGACCTCCCCACCAGTACTGTACCCCAGTGTTATACAGCGACAGACCCATCCCCACCAGTACTGTACCCCAGTGTTATACAGTGACAGACCCATCCCCAGCAGTACTGTACCCCAGTGTTATGCAGCGTCAGACCCGTCCCCAGCAGTACTGTACCCCAGTGTTATACAGTGACAGACCCGTCCCCAGCAGTACTGTACCCCAGTGTTATACAGTGACAGACCCATCCCCACCAGTACTGTACCCCAGTGTTATACAGCGACAGACCCATCCCCACGAAATGGATGCAGGCAGGGTGGGAGCTGGGATTATGAGATGGATTCGGACAGGATAGTAGCGGGATTCTGGGATGGATGATGTTATGAAGGGAACTATGATGTATCCACCAGCTCTGCATTAATTAATATACTGCGCTGGGAAGAAGGATAGTGGGCCCATTCCCATAGGAGCACTGGGTACAAGGTCTGTACCCACTGGCCACTTTTCAGAGGAATATGGTGGCAGAGTCCAGGGACCGGGGTTCGATTCCTGGCTTGCATCACTGTCTGTGTGGAGTTTGCACATTCTCCCCGTGTCTGCGTGCATGGGTTTCCTCTGGGAGCTCCAGTTTCCTCCCACAGTCCAAACATGTGCAGGTTAAGTGCATTGGCCATGCTAAATTGTCCCTTAGTGTCTAGGTGCTAGCTAGGGTAAATGTATGGGGTTATGGATATAGGGCCTGGGTGGGATTGTGATTGGGCCGAATGGCCTCCTTCTGTGCTGTAAGGATTCTAGGATTAGCTTCCTTGTCTGTGGTCTTAAACCTGCCACCGAGTTGTGGAACGGGAATTGTCCCACTGACTTCCTGGGCTATTGAGTGGGATATGGACCATGGCAGTTCCTCACCCAGCATGGAGCTGTGACATGATGACAGTCTGAGCCAGTTGGTGCACAGCAAGATCCCACGCATGCTGCAATGGGATAGGTGACTGGCCACAATGCAGAGGCTAACTGTCTGGGATACAGTGATTAAAACTGGTAACGGTGACCATTGTGTAAGCAAAGAGGATTCACAATATCTCAATCTCACTCACTCTCCCTCTCTCGCTCCCTCACTCATTCCCCCTCTCCCTCCCTCGCTCCTCCTCTTCCTGTCCCGCTCAATCTTCCTCATTGCTTGCCCCCACTTGTTTGATCTCTCGGACACATACTCTCTCCTCTCCCAGCCCTGCTCTCTCCCGCTTGCCCGTGTTCTGGGTTAGGAAGGTGCCAATGTGGTTAAAGCTAAATCCAAGATGTTTAAGGTTAGTCTTTGTCGGTTCAGTCGGGGCTGAGGGCTCTTTGATGGCGTGCTGGAGGGGAAGGGGAAGGTGGGGGGGAAACCGCTGAGAATGGGGGTCAGATTAACTGACACTCTGCTGGTCCTCAGACATCCCGGTCACCCTGCTATCGGGAGCACGTTATTAAACTGGAAAAGGGAGGCAAACAAGATTTACACGGATGTTACCGGGGACTGGGAGGTGCGAATTATACAGAGAGGCTGGATAGGGGCTGGGAATCTTTCTCCCTGGAGTGTGGGAGGATGAGGGGTGACCTTATAGAGGTTTATAAATTCATGAGGGGCATCGATAAGGTGAACAGCCAGGGTCTTTTCCCCCAGGTAGGGGAATCCAAAACTAGAGGGTGTAGGTTGAAGAGGAAAGGGGACCTGAGGGGTAACTTTTCCCCACAGAGGGCGGTACATGGATGGAATGAGCTGCCAGAGCGGGTGGTAGAGGTGAGTACAATGATAACATTTAAAGGACATTTGGACATGTGTACGGATGGGGAAAGGTTTACAGAAATATGGGCCCAACGCAGACAAACGGTACACAGTATTTCGAGACAGATTTGTAAACCTGCTAGGCATGGACAGGATGGGCTGAAGGACATATTTCCATGCTGGACATCAAAGTTGATCTTTCTCTACACCCCTCGCTATGACTGTAACACTACATTCTGCACCCTCTCCTTTCCTTCTCTATGAACAGTATGCTTTGTCTGTAAAGCGAGCGAGAAACAATACTTTTCACTGTGCCCCGATACATGTGACAATAATAAATCAAATCCAAATCAAATCAAACATTTCTGATGTTTCCGACCATACCCCAAGTGCCCAAGGAATAATATTTAGTTTTTAAAGTTTATTTATTAGTGTCACAAGTAAGGCTTACATTAACACTGCAATGAAGTTACTGTGAAAATCCCCTTAGTCGCCCACACACTCTGGGTTACACTGAGGAAGAGTATAACACAATCCAATGCACCTCCCACCTGACCTCGGAGGGAGTACGGTATCAGAATGGTAGCTGGACTATACAAGGGTTAAAATGTCAGAGGGAGGCAGTATGCAGACCAGAGTGGTGACTTCTTAATTTATTCTTGAGGGCATCACTGGCTCGGCCAAGAGTTTTATTATCCAAACCTAATAGCTCCAAAATCTCCTGGAATTGAGAAAGTTAAGGGTTGATTTAGAACCATAGAGGTTTACAGGCCCTTCGGCCAAACTTGTCCGTGCTGCCCTTTTTTTAAACCCCTAAGCTAATCCCAGTTATCTTTGCCCCATATCCCTCTATGCCCATCTTACCCATGTAAATGCTTTTTAAAAGACAGAATTGTACCCGCTTCTACTATTACCTCTGGCAGCTCATTCCAGACACTCACCATCCTCTGGGTGAAAAAATTGACCCTCTGGACCCTTTCGTGTCTCTCCCCTCTCACCTTAAACCTATACCCTCTAGTTTTAGACTCCTCTACCTTTGGGGAAAAGATATTGACTATCTCACTGATCTGTGCCCCTCATTATTTTATAGACCTCTATAAGATATTCCCTCAGTCTCCTACACTCCAGAGAAAAAAGTCTCAGTCTTTCCAACCTCTCCTTATAACTTCAAACCACCAGGTCCCGGTAGCATCCTAGTAAATCTTTTCTGCTCTCTTTCTAGTTTAATAATATAATTTCTATAATAGGGTGACCGGAACTGTACACAGTATTCCAAGTGTGGCCTTATAAGTGTTTTGAAGGGATTGAGGGAGCCTGATGGGGCAGAGGGAGAGAAATGGCCCCCAGTTGTCCAGGGTTAGGGGGGACAGAGTCTTAAAACTCAGAGTCCGAGCTGTCAGGCATGACATTGGGAAACTTTCCCCCCTGAGCAACAAACACTTGGGTATGGGCCAAGGGGCAGCTTTATAGAGTGATGTCTGTCAGTTAGTATTGAACAGCAGGGGATAGGAGCAGCTGGAGGGTCTGAATGGCCTCTCCCATACTTTCTGAAGGAATTCTGATGCAGCATTCCCAGGATTCGAAGGATTTCGAATCCAAATTTTCCCTAAATGTATTGATATTCAAAACCCTGCTCCTGGTAGTTGGGAGGGGTTGGGGGGTGATTCGCATATGTGTATGTGTGTGTGTGTGTGTGTGTGTACGTGGGTTTGCGTTGTTTGGTGTGTACATGCATCTGTGTATGTGTGTGTGTGTGTTGTGTGAGTGAATGTGTGTGTGTTTGTTAGAATGTGTGTCTGCTTGTCTGTCAGATATGTGTCTATCTGTCAGGGTTTGTGTTTGTGTGTGTGTGCCTGTCAGGGTGTGTGTCTATCAGGGTGTCTGTTTGTCAGGGTGTCTGTCAGGGTTTTTGTCTGTCAGGGTGTGTGTGTGTAACTGTCTGTCAGGGTATGTGTCTGCCTATCTATCAGGATGTGTGTCTGCCTGTCTATTAGGATGTGTGTCTGTCAGGGTGTGTGTCTGCCTGTCTATCAAGGTGTGTGTCTGCCAGAGTGTGTGTGTGTGTGTGTCTGTCTGTCTGTCTGTCAGGGTTTCTGTCTGTTAGGGTGTGTGTCTGTCAGGGTTTCTATCTGTCAGGGTGTGTATCTGCCTGTCTATCAGGATGTGTGTCTGCCAGAATGTGTGTGTGTGTGTGTGTGTGTGTCCGTCTGTCTGTCAGGGGGTGTGTCTGTCAGGATGTCTGTGTGTGTGTGTGTGTCTGTGTGTGTGTGTGTCTGTCAGGATGTGTGTCTGCCAGAATGTGTCTGTGTGTATCAGGGTGTGTGTGTGTTGTATCAGGGTGTGTGTCTGCCAGAGTGTGTGTCAGGGTGTTGTGTGTGTGTGTGTGTGTGTCGGGTTTGTGTGTGGTGTGTCAGGGTGTTTATATGTGTGTGTGTGTTGTGTGTGTGTGTTTGTGTGTGCTGTCAGGCTGTGTGTCTGCCAGAGTGTGTGTCAGGGTGTGTTTGTGTGTGTGTGTGTTCAGGGTGTGTGTTGTTGTGTGTGTGTGTGTTGGTTGTGTGTCAGGGTGTGGTATATGTGTTGTGTGGGTGTCTGTGTGTGTGTGTGTGGTATGTGTGTTTCAGGGTGTGTGTGTGTGTGGTGTGTCAGGGTGTGTATGTGTGTGTGTGTGGGTGTCTGTGTGTGTGTGTGTGTGTGTCAGGGTGTGTATATGTGTGTGTGTGGGTGTCATGTGTTTGTGGTTGTGGCAGGGTGTGTATATTGTGTGTGTGGGTGTCAGTGTGGTGGTGTGTGTCAGGGTGTGTATATGTGTGTGTGTGGGTGTCAGTGTGTGTGTGTGTGTGTGTGTGTGTCAGGTGTGTATATGTGTGTGTGTGGGTGTCAGTTGTGTGTGTGTGTGTGTCAGGTGTGTATATGTGTGTGTGTGGGTGTCAGTGTGTGTGTGGTGTGTGTCAGGTGTGTATATGTGTGGTGTGTGTGGTGTCAGTGTTGTGTGTGTGTGTCAGGGTGTGTATATGTGTGTGTGTGGTGTCAGTGTGTGTGTGTGTGTTTGTGTGTATATGTGTGTGTGTGGGTGTCAGTGTGTGTGTGTGTGTCAGGGTGTGTATATGTGTGTGTGTGGGTGTCAGTGTTTTTCACAGTTAGTTTTGGAGAATAACAGGGAGCCGGCTTGGGGCTTGCTTGTACACACTCTCATTGCACAGCCTGCAGCTGTGGGCAGGATGTTACCCGGCCCTCTGCGTCTCTTACCAGGATCCGGCTGCTCAGCTGGAAGGGCAGGCAGCCAGCTGACCCCCCTCACACACACTGACCCCCCTCAGCTGACCCCCCTCACACACACTGACCCCCCCCCCACCCCCTCACACACACACTGACCCCCCCCACACACACACACTGACGCCCCAACTGACCCCCATCACAGAGACTGACACCCCCCCCCACTGACCCCCCCTCACATAGACTGCCCCCCCCCCCCCCCAGCAGGCCCCCTCACATAGACTGACCCCCTCACACACACTGACCCCCCTCTCAGCAGGCCCCCTCACATAGACTGACCCCCTTCACACACACTGACCCCCCCCCTCAGCTGACCCACCTCAGCTGACCCCCCTCACAGAGACTGGGACCCCCCCCCTCACATAGACTGACCCCCCCTCACAGAGACTGACCCCTGCCCCTCAGCTGACTCCCCTCACACACACTGACCCCCCTCAGCTGACCCCCCCTCACAGAGACTGACCCCCTTCACACACACTGAACCCCCCCCCCTTCAGATGACCCCCCCTTCACAGAGACTGACCCCCCCCCTCAACTGATTCCCCTCACACACTCTAACTCCCTCCTCAGCTGACTCCCCTCACACACACTAACCCCCTCCCTCAGCTGGGGGTCCGCAGTCAGACTGGAATACATTACCCCCACATAGATCCACACCTGTAACACCCCTGGGCACCAGGGTAATGGGATTGGGTACAAGTGTGATGCCCCGCGAAGGCGAATTGCCAGTTTGACCTCAGGATCACAAGGTGACAGAGGAAGACTCAACACTTGTGGAATCTGAGGTGGTTTCTCACCACGCATTCCCCGGTGAGGAACACTCAAAACCAACACCCTGCAGCCATTTGAGGCAAAGCAAGATCCCACAACCTGTGACATGACCAATAGCCACTTGGTTCTTTATTTTGGGGTGGCTGCTGTCTGGCATTATTGGCATGAAGCTACCTGGAAACCCCTCGACACCCACAGTTCACAAGGGAAGTGCAGACTGAAAAACAGGCTCCTCTGACAGTGCAGCACTCCCTCAGCACTGACCCTACCACAGTGCGGCGCTCCCTCAGCACTGACCCTCCCACAGTGCGGCACTCCCTCAGCACTGACCCTCCCACAGTGCGGCGCTCCCTCAGCACTGACCCTCCCACAGTGCGGCGCTCCCTCAGCACTGACCCTCCCACAGTGCGGCGCTCCCTCAGCACTGACCCTCCCACAGTGAGGGATGTGGGGTATATCAGTGTTACAGTGAGAGGTGTGGGGTACATCAGTGTTACAGTGGGGGCTGTGGGGTATATCAGTGTTACAGTGAGGGGTGTGGGGTATATCAGAGTGTTACAGTGAGGGGTGTGGGGTATATCACAGTGTTACAGTGAGAGGTGTGGGGTATATCAAGTGTTACAGTGAGGGGTGTGGGGTATATCGAGTGTTACAGTGAGGGGTGTGGGGTATATCAGATGTTACAGTGAGGGGTGTGGGGTATATCAGAGTGTTACAGTGAGGGGTGTGGGGTATATCAGTGTTACAGTGAGGGGTGTGGGGTATATCAAGTGTTACAGTGAGGGGTGTGGGGTATATCAGAGTGTTACAGTGAGGGGTGTGGGGTATATCAGAGTGTTACAGTGAGGGGTGTGGGGTATATCAGAGTGTTACAGTGAGGGGTGTGGGGTATATCAGAGTGTTACAGTGAGGGGTGTGGGGTATATCAGTGTTACAGTGAGGGGTGTGGGGTATATCAGTGTTACAGTGAGGGGTGTGGGGTATATCAGTGTTACAGTGAGGGTGTGGGGTATATCAGTGTTACAGTGAGGGGTGTGGGTATATCATGTTACAGTGAGGGGTGTGGGGTATATCAGTGTTACAGTGAGGGGTGTGGGGTATATCAAGTGTTACAGTGAGGGGTGTGGGGGTATATCAGTGTTACAGTGAGGGGTGTGGGGTATATCAGTGTTACAGTGAGGGGTGTGGGGTATATCAGTGTTACAGTGAGGGGTGTGGGGTATATCAGTGTTACAGTGAGGGGTGTGGGGTATATCAGTGTTACAGTGAGGGGTGTGGGGTATATCAGTGTTACAGTGAGGGGTGTGGGGTATATCAGAGTGTTACAGTGAGGGGTGTGGGGTATATCAGTGTTACAGTGAGGGGTGTGGGGTATATCAGTGTTACAGTGAGGGGTGTGGGGTATATCAGTACAGTGGGGGTGTGGGTAATCAGTGTTACAGTGGGGGGTGTGGGGTATATCAGTGTTACAGTGGGGGGTGTGGGGTATATCGGAGGGTGTTGTACTGAGGGACGTGTGCATACAGTGTTGAGTTGTGGATATAGTGTGTGTGGAAAATTGATGTTTGGGGATTAAATCCCTGTAAAGAAGGCTTCACCAGATCCTCCTCCCACACGGTCGATGCTGTTCAAATCAACTTCCTCCTTTAGAATTCTTAAATATAGAGCAGTCAGTGCTGAGTCAGCCTGTGTTGATAATTGAGGGCCTGTAGCCAGCCACACCCTGCCCATACCCTCGCGTCCGAGGTGATATTGAGGGAAGATAGGGTTCTATTCGGGGTAGGATAGTGTGCAGGCAGTGAGGGGGAAGTCATTCTGACCCTTTTGGGATTCTATTGCCGACATGGCAACTGGAGTAGGCCTCAGGGTCTGCCTCCTTGTGTTGCCATGTGAGGCCTAGCGGGTCAGGCTTCTTGTTCAACAGCACCCCCGCCCAGCATGGCGCACCTTGCCACATCACAGAGCCATCGGAAAGAGCACTCCATCTCCACGGAAAAGTGTAAGAGGCAGATCTGGAGCAACACTCAGTGATCCAGAGTGGGTGGCAATGTCAAAGTGCACTGTTGCCACTGGCAACTGCTGCCCACTAGGCCTCTGTTTGTTCCAGAGTTAGCCCACACTCTATCATACTCGTGATGTTTAACCCATGGGTGTACTTTACAGCTGAGAGACACGTTTCCCCTTAACCCCATTGCTCACACACTTTGGAGCTCCCTCTGAATTTAGACATTGGATTGCAGCTCGGGGGGAGTGGGGGGAGAATCTCCTCCAGTTTGATTCCATGCACTAACTTCTCTCTCCTTCTGTCTCTCTATCTCTCTCTCTCTCTCTGTTTCTCTCTTTCTATCTCTCTCTCTCTCTCTCTGTTTTTCTCTCTGCCTTTCTCTCTCTCTTTCTGTCTCACTGTCGGTCTCTTTCTGTCTATCTCTCTATTTCTGTCTCACTCTTGCTCTCTTTCTGTCTATCTGTCTCTCTCTTTCAGTCTCTTTCTGACTCGCTCTCTCTTACTCTGTCCCCCTATATATCTGTCTCTCTCTCTCTCTCTCTCTATGTGTCAGACAGTTGGTCGCGCGTGTGTGTGTACATGTGTGTGTGTTTGTCTGTCTGTTATGGAGTCAATATTCATCCTTCACCCACAATCACTAAATCAGATGATCAGGCTTGTTATCACATTATGGTATCTCGCTGTGTACACATTGGCACCAACCAGTCCGACATTACAATGCTTACTCTTTATTACACAAACAGACCCGTCCCCACCAGTACTGTACCCCAGTGTTATACAGTGACAGACCCGTCCCCCTGTACCCCAGTGTTATACAGGGACAGACCCGTCCCCACCAGTACTGTACCCCCGTGTTATACAGCGACAGACCCGTCCCCACCAGTACTGTACCCCAGTGTTATACAGCGACAGACCCGTCCCCACCAGTACTGTACCCCAGTGTTATACAGCGACAGACCCGTCCCCACCAGTACTGTACCCCAGTGTTATACAGCGACAGACCCGTCCCCACCAGTACTGTACCCCAGTGTTATACAGCGACAGACCCGTCCCCACCAGTACTGTACCCCAGTGTTATACAGCGACAGACCCGTCCCCACCAGTACTGTACCCCAGTGTTATACAGCGACAGACCCGTCCCCACCAGTACTGTACCCCAGTGTTATACAGTGACAGACCCGTCCCCACCAGTACTGTACCCCAGTGTTATACAGCGACAGACCCGTCCCCACCAGTACTGTACCCCAGTGTTATACAGCGACAGACCCGTCCCCACCAGTACTGTACCCCAGTGTTATACAGTGACAGACCCGTCCCCACCAGTACTGTACCCCAGTGTTATACAGCGACAGACCCGTCCCCACCAGTACTGTACCCCAGTGTTATACAGTGACAGACCCGTCCCCACCAGTACTGTACCCCAGTGTTATACAGAGACAGACCCGTCCCCACCAGTACTGTACCCCAGTGTTATACAGCGACAGACCCGTCCCCACCAGTACTGTACCCCAGTGTTATACAGTGACAGACCCGTCCCCACCAGTACTGTACCCCAGTGTTATACAGCGACAGACCCGTCCCCACCAGTACTGTACCCCAGTGTTATACAGCGACAGACCCGTCCCCACCAGTACTGTACCCCAGTGTTATACAGCGACAGACCCTCCCCACCAGTCTGTACCCAGTGTTATACAGTGACAGACCCGTCCCCACCAGTACTGTACCCAGTGTTATACAGCGACAGACCCGTCCCCACCAGTACTGTACCCCAGTGTTATACAGCGACAGACCCGTCCCCACCAGTACTGTACCCCAGTGTTATACAGCGACAGACCCGTCCCCACCAGTACTGTACCCCAGTGTTATACAGCGACAGACCCGTCCCCACCAGTACTGTACCCCAGTGTTATACAGCGACAGACCCGTCCCCACCAGTACTGTACCCCAGTGTTATACAGAGACAGACCCGTCCCCACCAGTACTGTACCCCAGTGTTATACAGCGACAGACCCGTCCCACCAGTACTGTACCCCAGTGTTATACAGCGACAGACCCGTCCCCACCAGTACTGTACCCCAGTGTTATACAGTGACAGACCCGTCCCCACCAGTACTGTACCCCAGTGTTATACAGCGACAGACCCGTCCCACCAGTACTGTACCCCAGTGTTATACAGCGACAGACCCGTCCCCACCAGTACTGTACCCCAGTGTTATACAGCGACAGACCCGTCCCCACCAGTACTGTACCCCAGTGTTATACAGCGACAGACCCGTCCCCACCAGTACTGTACCCCAGTGTTATACAGCGACAGACCCGTCCCCACCAGTACTGTACCCCAGTGTTATACAGTGACAGACCCATCCCCACCAGTACTGTACCCCAGTGTTATACAGTGACAGACCCGTCCCCACCAGTACTGTACCCCAGTGTTATACAGAGACAGACCCGTCCCCACCAGTACTGTACCCCAGTGTTATACAGCGACAGACCCGTCCCCACCAGTACTGTACCCCAGTGTTATACAGCGACAGACCCGTCCCTACCAGTACTGTACCCCAGTGTTATACAGCGACAGACCCGTCCCCACCAGTACTGCACCCCAGTGTTATACAGCGACAGACCCGTCCCTACCAGTAGTGTACCCCAGTGGTATACAGCGACAGACCCGTCCCCACCAGTACTGTACCCCAGTGTTATACAGCGACAGACCCGTCCCTACCAGTAGTGTACCCCAGTGTTCCTGAGGAAGGGCTTCTGGGAAACAGGGGGAATGGGGATGTGATGGAGTTGGGCTGTCAGCAGAGAGATCGGGTGTAGTGAGGGGAGACTACGAGGCATTGCAGTGCAGTGGATGAATTTGTGTGTGTGTGTGCCTGTTGAGACTGCGAATCTCTGACCACTTACAGGAGGGCGTTGCATTGATGCTATTTTTGTCACCTGCCAGCCACACTCAAACCTCCCTCAGAAATTTAGAAGAATCCGATTGTTAGTGCAGTCCGAGGAATCTGTTCTACGCATTTGTTTGCGCCCTTAGTTACTGAGGAGTTGCTCTTTATTGGAAAATAAATTCTCCCCCTCCCACCTCAAATCTGCAGTGTTTTTGACCACTTTTGGGCCTAAAAATTAGGCTTGGCTACTCCCAGTTCTCATCTCCATGGTAATTCTCAATTTTCCAAAGCACGCTCAGGAATAAAATTCTCCAGAGGCGAATGATGGACACTTTCACATCACTGACTAGAGAGCTGGCCCCTATCCAACCTGGAGTTGGTGATGTGGTTCTGTAGGCCTGTGGCCTTTACCAGACCTCTGCAGCCTAACCTGACACTCAGTCCATAGCCGCTGAAGAAAGGATGGGAAAGGAGAGGGGTGGGTGCTGGAGAAGAGGGATTAACAAAGAACACAAGGCCTCTGGGCAGACAGTCTTCACAACAACACCCACAGAGTGAGGCCCAGCAAGCAGCACTATGTTAACAATGACAGGAAATGCGTCTGAACTGCAAAGGGGAAGTAAAGTGTGGCCAACAAACGCTTGGAATAGAGGTTCCCTTTGTGTTGAGTTTGTTGTTTTTGATTTTTACTGGGCATCCTAGCCCATAATTAGGTCATAAGATCCCTGTTCTCAAGAAGGAGGCCTTTCAGCCCATCGAGTCTGTACCACAATCCCACCAAGGCCCTACTCCCCAAACATTTATCCTTGCTCGTCTCCTCACACTGGGGTCAATTTCCCATGGCCAATCCACCTAACCTATACATCTTTGGACACTAAGGGACAATTTAGCATGGCCAATCCACCTAACCTGCACATCTTTGGACACTAAAGGACAATTTAGCATGGCCAATCCACCCTAACCTGCACATCTTTGTACACTAAGGGACAATTTAGCACGGCCAATCCCCCTAACCTACACATCTTTGGACACTAAGGGCAATTTACAAACACCCCTAACCTACACATCTTTGGACACTAAGGACAATTTAGCAGGCCAATCACCCTACCTGCACATCTTTGGACACTAAGGGACAATTTAGCATGGCCAATCCACCTAACCGGCACATCTTTGGACACTAAGGGACAATTTAGCATGGCCAATCCACCTAACCGGCACATCTTTGGACACTAAGGGACAATTTAGCGTGGCCAATCCACCTAACCTACACATCTTTGGACACTAAGGGGCAATTTAGCATGGCCAATCCACCTAACCTACACATCTTTGGACACTAAGGGACAATTTAGCATGGCCAATCCACCTAACCTACACATCTTTGGACACTAAGGGACAATTTAGCATGGCCAATCCACCTAACCTACCATCTTTGGACACTAAGGGACATTTAGCATGGCCAATCCACCTAACCTATACATCTTTGGACACTAAGGGACAATTTAGCATGGCCAATCACCTAACCTATACATCTTTGACACTAAGGGCAATTTAGCATGCCATCCACCCTAACCTGCACATCTTTGGACACTAAGGGACAATTTAGCATGGCCAATCCACCCTAACCTGCACATCTTTGGACTGTGGGAGGAAACCGGAGCACCTGGAGGAAACCCATGCAGACACGGGGAGAACGTGCAGACTCCACACAGACAGTGACCTGAGCTGGGAATCAAACCCAGGCCCTGGTGCTGTGAGGCAGCAGTGAGAACCCACTGTGCTCTGTACTGCCCCCATTATTTTCTCCCCTCTCCTGCATGCAATCATCAATTCCTGTCCACAGTCTGTGAAAAGAATTGGTGGGAAGTCAGATACAGAGACCCGGCTAGGAGCTGGGGTATGTATGTAGCAGCATCGCTGATAGGTGCTCAGAGGAGAGCTACAGGGGAGAGAGAGGGGGAGACGGAGGGTGGTGGAAGGAGGCAAACTTGGCTTTTGATAAGTGTGCGTACACATCTCTGAGCGAGCGAGAGATGCTGATTGCATTCATCACTGGTGTAGAGCCTGCCTGCCAGAACAGGAAACAAGAGCTTTTGTTCAGTTCTTGATCTCTGACCCTGACTTGCTGAGGCACACAAAGCAATGGTCTGACCCTCCCCCTCAGCCTTCCAAACCATCCCCCCCAACGCCACCGCGGTCCCTGCCAACCCTCCCTCCTCCACCCCAGTCTTCATTTCCCTAACTCCTTTCCTGTTGTGACTTTCTCTGCCTTGGAGCTGTAGCTGCTACGTGGGAGGGATTGTAGTGCGCGTGGAGATGGCAGGCCTCATAGGCCACCCACCTCCCGCCACCAACTCCCCTCCCCACCCCGCCCCAGGAATGTGTTGTCCATTGATAGGGTGGTGGGTGCCTGGAACTCGCTGCTGGGAGGGGGTGGGGCTGGTTGTGGAAGGAGATACAATAGTGAGTTTTAAGGGGTGTCTGGACAAATCCATGAATAGGACGGGAATAGAGGGATACGGTCCCCGGAAGGGTAGGGGGTTTTAGTTCAGTCGGGCAGCATGGTCAGTGCAGGGTTGGAGGGGCCGAAGGGCCTGTTCCTGTGCTGGAATTTTCTTTGTTCTTTATCCTTCGTTCTTTTGTGTCTCTCCCCTCTCACCATAAACCTATACCCTCTAGTTTTACACTCCCCTACCTTTGGGGCAAAGATATTGACTATCTCGCTGATCTGTGCCCCTCATTATTTTATAGACCTCTATAAGATCACCCCTCAGCCTCCTACACTCCAGAGAAAAAAGTCCCAGTCTATCCAGCCTCTCCTTATAACTCAATCCATCAAGTCCCGGTAACATCCTAGTAAATCTTTTCTGCTCTCTTTCTAGTTTAATAATATCCTTTCTTGACCAGAACTGTGCACAGTATTCCAACTGCGGCCTTACCAATATCTTGTACAACTGTTTTTTGTTCTTTGAACACGGCACCGTGACACAGTGGGTTAGCGCTACTGCAACACAGCACCAAGAACCCAGGTTCGATTCCCGGCTCGTGTCACTGTCTGCGAAGTCTGCACATTCAACCCGTGTCTGCGTGGGTTTCCTCCGGGTGCTCCGGTTTCCTCCCACAGTCGAAAAGACGTGCTGGTTAGCCGCTAAATTCTCCCTCGGTGTATCCGAACGGGCGCTGGAGTGAGATGACTAGGGGATATTCACAGTAACTTTATTGCAGTGTTAATTTAAGCCTACCTGTGACATTAAGAAATAAACCTAAAGTTTAAAACACAGAGACTACAAGCAGGAGGAGGCCATTTGGCCGTTCAAACCTACTCCAGCCATTCATCACCATCATGGCTGATCATCAAATTCAATATCCTCACCCTCCTCCCGTAACCCTCAATCCCTTTAGCCCCGAGAGCGATATCTAATTCCTTCCAGAACTCTCACAACGTTTTGGCCTCAATTACTTTCTGTGGGAGTAAATTCCACCGCTCTCTGGGTGGAGAAACTTCTCCCTCACCTCAGTCCGAAAAGGTTTATCCCTTATCCTCAAACTATTTGATTTGATTTATTATTGTCACGTATTGGGATATAGTGAAAAGTATTGTTTCTTGCGCGCTATATGGACAAAGCATACCATTCATAGCGAAGGAAAGGAGAGGGTGCAGAATGTAGTGTTACAGTCAGAGCTAGGGTGCAGAGAAAGATCAGCTTAATGTGAGGTAGGTCCATTCAAAAGTCTGACAGCAGCAGGAAAGAAGCTGTTCTTGAGTCGGTCGATGCGTGACCTCAGACTTTTGTATCTTTTTCCTGACGGAAGAAGGTGGAAGAGAGAATGTCCGGGACGTGTGGGGACCTTAATTATGCTGGCTGCTTTTCCCCGAGGCAGCGGGAAGTATAGGCAGAGTCAATGAATGGGAGGCTGGTTTGGGTGTTGGATTGGGCTTCACTCATGATCTTTTGGAGTTCCTTACGGTCTTGGACAGGGTAGGTGCCAAACCAAGCTGTCACCCGCTGATTCTGGACTCACCCCACCATGGGGAACATTCTTTCTGAATCTACCCTGTCTAACCTTGTTCAAATTTTAACGGTTTCTATCAGATCCCCTCTCAATCTTCTCAACTCCAGTGAATATAATCCTAACCAACTTAGTCTCTCCTCATATGACAGACCTGCCATCCCAGGAATCAGTTATACAGCGACAGACCCATCACCTCCAGTACTGTACCCCAGTGTTATACAGCGACAGACCCGTCCCCACCAGTACTGTACCCCAGTGTTACACAGCGACAGACCCGTCCCCACCAGTACTGTACCCCAGTGTTATACAGCGACAGACCCGTCCCCACCAGTACTGTACCCCAGTGTTATACAGCGACAGACCCGTCCCCACCAGTACTGTACCCCAGTGTTACACAGCGACAGACCCGTCCCCACCAGTACTGTACCCCAGTGTTATACAGCGACAGACCCATCCCCACCAGTACTGTACCCCAGTGTTATACAGCGACAGACCCGTCCCCACCAGTACTGTACCCCAGTGTTATACAGCGACAGACCCGTCCCCACCAGTACTGTACCCCAGTGTTATACAGCGACAGACCCGTCCCCACCAGTACTGTACGCCAGCGTTATACAGCGACAGACCCGTCCTTACCAGCACTGTATCCCAGTGTTATAAAGGGACAGACCCGTCCCCACCAGTACTGTACCCCAGTGTTATACAGTGACAGACCGTCCCCACCAGTACTGTACCCCAGTGTTATACAGTGACAGACCTGTCCCCACCAGTACTGTACCCCAGTGTTATACAGTGACAGACCCGTCCCCCCAGTACTGTACCCCAGTGTTATCAGTGACAGACCCATCCCCACCAGTACTGTACCCCAGTGTTATACAGTGACAGACCCGTCCCCACCAGTACTGTACCCCAGTGTTATACAGCGACAGACCCGTCCCCACCAGTACTGTACCCAGTGTTATACAGTGACAGACCATCCCCACCAGTACTGTACCCCAGTGTTATACAGCGACAGACCCGTCCCCACCAGTACTGTACCCCAGTGTTATACAGTGACAAACCCGTCCCCACCAGTACTGTACCCCAGTGTTATACAGTGACAGACCCGTCCCCACCAGTACTGTACCCCAGTGTTATACAGTGACAGACCCGTCCCCACCAGTACTGTACCCCAGTGTTATACAGCGACAGACCCGTCCCCACCAGTACTGTACCCCAGTGTTATACAGTGACAAACCCGTCCCCACCAGTACTGTACCCCAGTATTACACAGTGACAGACCCGTCCCTACCAGTACTGTACCCCAGTGTTATACAGTGACAGACCCATCCCCACCAGTACTGTACCCCAGTATTATACAGTGACGGACCTGTCCCCACCAGTACTGTACCCCGGTGTTATACAGCGACAGACCCGTCCCCACCAGTACTGTACCCCAGTGTTATCCAGGGACAGACCCGTCCCCCGGTGCTACACTATGTGCAGTATTGTGAGGATGCCACCTCTCCCTGCTCTGTGTTGACCTTTTAAATCCTCCTCTGTCCGAAAGAGGAGAAACAGGAAACTATTGTTTGTCTGATTTATTTGTGGAGCGCGCAATCGGCTGCAGGGTAGGGCCAGAGTGACTGAAACTCACTTGGCCTGTTTAACCGAAACTCTCTCTCTTGCTCTGTCACTCCCTGATAACAGCCCAAGTGGCAGCAATGTGGGAGCAGTGTAGCACCAGACCCTGGCACCTTACTGAAACTTCCTCCAGCAGCTGAACTGCCTCCAGAACTCACTTATGTTTTGTATGTAGTTGTGGGTGGTACAGTGGGTTACTGTTGCTGGCTCACAGCGCCGGGCACCTGGTTTCAATTCCCGGCTTCAGCCACTGTCTGTGTGGAGTTTGCACATTCTCCCCATATCTGCGTGGGTTTCCTCCGGGTGCTCCAGTTTCCTCCCACATTCCAAAGATGTACAGGTTAGGTGTATTGGTCATGCTAAATTGCCCCTTGGTGTCAGTGGATTAGCAGGGTAAATATGTTAGGTTATGGAGATTGGACCTGGGGTGCTTTGTGGTCAGTGCTGTCTCAATGGGCTGAATGGCCTCCTCGTGCGCTGTAGGAATTCAATGATCAGTGAGTGTAGATCATGAGGATAGGGGATTGGCAAAGGAGATTGAGTGACATTTAACCTTTAAAGTTTATTTATAAGTGTCACAAGTAGGTTTACATTAACACTGCGATGATGTTAATGTGAAATTCCCCTCGTTGCTACACTCCGGCATCTGCTCAGGTCAATGCCCCCTAACCCGCATGTCTTTCAGACTGTGGGAGAAAACTGGAGCACCTGGAGGAACCCACACAGACACAGGGAGAATGTGCAAACTCCGCACAGACAGTGACCCGAGCTGGGAATCAAAACCAGGTCCCTGGGTGCTGTGAGACAGCAGTGCTAACTCACTGTGTGAACCCGGGTCCCAGGGCACTGTGAGACAGCAGTGCTAACCCACTGTGTGAACCCGGGTCCCTGGGCACTGTGAGACAGCAGTGTTAACCCACTGTGTGAACCCGGGTCCCTGGGCGCTGTGAGACAGCAGTGCTAACCCACTGTGTGAACCCGGGTCCCTGGGCGCTGTGAGACAGCAGTGTTAACCCACTGTGTGAACCCGGGTCCCTGGGCACTGTGAGACAGCAGTGCTAACCCACTGTGTGAACCCGGGTCCCTGGGCGCTGTGAGACAGCAGCGCTAACCCACTGTGTGAACCCGGGTCCCTGGGCGCTGTGAGACAGCAGTGCTAACCCACTGTGTGAACCCGGGTCCCTGGGCGTGTGAGACAGCAGGCTAACCCACTGTGTGAACCCGGTCCCGGGCGCTGTGAGACAGCAGTGCTAACCCACTGTGTGAACCCGGGTCCCTGGGCGCTGTGAGACAGCAGTGCTAACCCACTGTGTGAACCCGGGTCCCTGGGCGCTGTGAGACAGCAGTGCTAACCCACTGTGTGAACCCGGGTCCCTGGGCGCTGTGAGACAGCAGTGCTAACCCACTGTGTGAACCCGGGTCCCTGGGCGCTGTGAGACAGCAGTGCTAACCCACTGTGTGAACCCGGGTCCCTGGGCGCTGTGAGACAGCAGTGCTAACCCACTGTGTGAACCCGGGTCCCTGGGCGCTGTGAGACAGCAGTGCTAACCCACTGTGTGAACCCGGGTCCCTGGGCACTGTGAGACAGCAGTGCTAACCCACTGTGTGAACCCGGCTCTGTGACGAACCCGGTCCCTGGGCGCTGTGAGACAGCAGTGCTAACCCACTGTGTGAACCCGGTCCCTGGGCGCTGTGAGACAGCAGTGCTAACCCACTGTGTGAACCCGGGTCCCTGGGTGCTGTGAGACAGCAGTGCTAACCCACTGTGTGAACCCGGGTCCCTGGGCGCTGTGAGACAGCAGTGCTAACCCACTGTGTGAACCCGGGTCCCTGGGCGCTGTGAGACAGCAGTGCTAACCCACTGTTGAACCCGGGTCCCTGGGCTGTAGACAGGTAACCCAGGTGACCCCAACCAAACCCGCCCTGCGTCAGTGCTACCTGTGTACCCTCCCTGAGACAGCAGCTACCCATGTGTAACGTCCCTCTGAGGGTACCCACTGTGTGAACCCCCGGCACTGTGAGACAGCAGTGCTAACCCACTGTGTGAACCCGGGTCCCTGGGCGCTGTGAGACAGCAGTGTTAACCCACTGTGTGAACCCGGGTCCCTGGGCGCTGTGAGACAGCAGTGCTAACCCACTGTGTGAACCCGGGTCCCTGGGCACTGTGAGACAGCAGTGCTAACCCACTGTGTGAACCCGGGTCCCTGGGCGCTGTGAGACAGCAGTGCTAACCCACTGTGTGAACCCGGGTCCCTGGGCGCTGTGAGACAGCAGTGTTAACCCACTGTCCCGCCTATTGATACAAGGTGCAGGAAACTGTTGGGGTGGGTGTGAAGATGTGACTAACTGAAATTTGAGAAAGTTCTCCCCTCTCACTGAGTCAGTTTAAATTAAAACTAGAATCAAAAATTAATCCATCACCAAAGGAGTAGGCACAGCAGGAGTCCATTCAGCCCCTTGGGTCTTGGGTGGAACAGTTGGTTAACACTCCTGCCTCACAGGACCTGGGTTCGATTCCCGTTCTGGGTCACTGTCTGTGTGGAGTTTGCACATTCACCCCGTGTCTGCGTGGGTTTCCTCCGGGTGCTCTGGTTTCCTCTCACAGTCCAAAGATGTGCGGGTTCGGTGGATTGACATGAAGAGGCGCCGGAGTGTGGGCGAGCAGGAGAATTGCTGTGTTAGTGTAAGCCTACTTGTGACACTAATAAATAAATTTTAAACTTTTTTTCAGTGTTGGTCCATAGTAAATTCTCCCTCAGTGTAACCCAAACTGATGCCGGAGTATGGGTGACTGGGGGATTTTCATTGCAGTGTTAATGTGAGCCTTAGTTGTGACTAATAAATAAATAAACTTTATTCTGTGAGTTACACTGAAATCCTTGACCCAGCCTAGTGAAGCTTGTTGAGGGAGCATCAGTGATAGACATGCTTTGAAGGGTTCTCTCTCTCCCTCTCCAGACTCTGAAAATTAATATATCATTTGAACTTCCTCCTCGCTCTGTCATCCGCCTATTTTCTCTTCCCACTGCACGGGGAAGGCATACCGGATGGAGTTGTGCACACGTGTTTCCACATGTCCCAGGCACCCACTGGAGTGTGTGGGGCCTGCTTCACATTCCTGTTGGCAGGAATGAGTCAGAACTGGCAACATCAGGGCAGAGAGAGAGAGAGAGAGAGAGACATGGGGGAAATGGGGCAACAGAGAGAGAGAAAGACATGGGGGAAATGGGGCAACAGAGAGAGACATGGGGGAATTGGGGCAACAGAGAGAGAGAAAGACATGGGGGAATGGGGCAACAGAGAGAGAGAATGGGGCAACAGAGAGAGAGACATGGGGGGTGGGGCAACAGAGAGAGAGAGAGAGAGACATGGGGGAATGGGCAGAGATGAGAGAGAGACATGGGGGGTGGGGCAGAGAGAGAGAGAGAGAGAGACATGGGGAAATGGGCAACAGAGAGAGACATGGGGGGTGGGGCAACAGAGAGAGAGAGAGACATGGGGGAATGGGGCAGAGAGACATGGGGGTGGGGCACAGAGAGAGAGAGAGAGACATGGGGGGTGGGGCAAGAGAGAGAGAGAGAGCAGAGACCATGGGGAATGGAGCAACAACTGGGGGGTGGGGCAACAGAGAGAGAGAGAGAGAGACATGGGGGAGGGGCAACAGAGAGAGACATGGGGGTGGGGCAACAGAGAGAGAGAGAGAGAGACATGGGGGAATGGGGCAACAGAGAGAGAGAGAGACATGGGGGGGGGCAACAGAGAGAGAGAGAGAGAGACATGGGGGTGGGGCAACAGAGAGAGAGAAAGACATGGGGGAAATGGGGCAACAGAGAGACATGACAACAGAGAGAGAGAGAAGACATGGGGGAATGGGCAACAGAGAGAGAGAGATAGACATGGGGGGTGGGGCAAGAGAGAGAGAGAGAGAGAGACATGGGGGAATGGGGCAACAGAGAGGGGTTGGGCACAGAGAGAGAGAGAGAGAGAGAGACATGGGGGAATGGGGCAACAAGAGAGAGAGAGACATGGGGGTGGGGCAACAGAGAGAGAGAGAGAGAGACATGGGGAAATGGGGCAACAGAGAGAGACATGGGGTGGGGAGAGGAGAGAGAGAGAGACATGGGGCAACAGAGAGAGACATGGGGGTGGGGCAACAGAGAGAGAGAGAGAGAGACATGGGGAAATGGGGCAACAGAGAGAGACATGGGGGAATGGGAACAGAGAAGAGAGAGAGAGACATGGGGGGGGGCAACAGAGAGAGAGAGAGAGAGGGGGGGGCAAGAGAGAGACATGGGGGAATGGGCAACAGAGAGAGAGAGCGAGAGAGACATGGGGGTGGGGCAACAGAGAGAGACATGGGGGGTGGGGCAGAGAGAGAGAGAGAGGGGGGGGGATGGAGGTGATAGGAGAGAGAGAGATAGAGATGGGGATGGAGGAAGGGAGAGAGAGAGAGAGAGATGGGGGAGGAGGGAAGGAGGAAGAGAGAGAGGAGAGAGGAGGGAGAGAGAGAGAGGGGATGGAGGAAGGGGGAGAGAGAGAGAGAAATGGATGGAGGAAGCGAGAGAGGAGAGAGAGAGAGAGGGATGATGAGAGATGAGAGAGAGAGAGAGATGGTGGATGGAGGAAGGGAGCGAGAAGAGAGAGATGGGGGATGGGGAGAGAGAGAGAGAGAGATGGGGGATGAGGAAGGGAGAGAGAGAGAGAGATGGGATGGATGGGGGATGGAGGAAGGGAGAGAGAGAGAGATGGGGATGGAGGAAGGAGAGAGAGAGAGAGAGATGGGGGATGGAGGAGGGAGAGAGAGAGAGAGAGGAGATATGGTGGATGGAAGGGAGAGAGAGAGAGAGAGAGAGATGGGGATGGAGGATGGAGAGAGAGAGAGAGATGGGGGATGGAGGAAGGGAGAGAGAGAGAGAGAGATGGATGGGGATGGAGGAAGGAGAGAGATGGGGGATGGAGGGGAGAGAGAGAGAGAGAGATATGGAGAAGGGAGAGAGAGAGAGATTGGGGGATAGGAGGAGAGAGAGAGAGAGAGAGATTGATGGGAAGAGAGATGTGGGGATGGGGATGGAGGAAGGGAGAGAGAGAGAGAGAGAGAGATGGGGGATGGAGGAAGGGAGAGAGGGAGAGAGAGAGAGAGAGGGGGAGAAGTAGAGATGGGGGATGGGAGGAAGGGAGAGAGAGGAGATGATGGAGGAAGGGAGAGAGAGAGAGAGAGGAGGGATGGAGGAAGGGAGGAGAGAGAGATGGGAGGAGAGAGAGGAGGAGAGAGAGAGAGAGAGATGGAGGATGGAGGAAAAGAGGGTGAGAGCAAAGAGGATGGGGAGAAAGGGGGGGGGAACAAAAGAGACAGAGAGGGATTTGGGCCGGCAAAATAGAGAGAGGGTAAGGGGGCAAGATTGAGAAAGGTCGGAGTTAGGGCAAGAGTCAGGGAGGGGAGAGGAAGAAGCGGCGAGTTAGAGACGGCCATGGGGACAGAGGGAGTGAGAGAGAGAGGAGGCCTGAGAATGCGGGAAGAGAAGATGGGAACTGAGGAGAGAGAGAGACGGAGAAAAGGGATGAGGGAGCAGAGAGAGGGGCGAGTGGGAGAAATGAGGGAGGAAGAAAAGGAGGAGTTGGGGAGGGAGGAAGAGGATCAGGCAGCATCTTCAGCAAGGGGAAAGGATAAGTGGATCAAATCCCATTCAAACATTTCTGAATATTCTGAGTAACACTGGGCCTGAGGGGGGGATTTTATAATCTACAGTGTCCGGGGGGGGGGGGGGGGGGAGAGAGTAACACTGGGCCTGAGGGGGGGATTTTATAATCTACAGTGTCCGGGGTGGGGGGGAGAGTAACACTGGGCCTGAGGGGGGGATTTTATAATCTACAGTGTCCGGGGGGGGGGAGAGTAACACTGGGCCTGAGGGGGGGATTTTTATAATCTACAGTGTCCGGGGTGGGGGAGAGTAACACTGGGCCTGAGGGGGGATTTTATAATCTACAGGTCCGGGGGGGTGGAGAGAGTAAACACTGGGCCTGAGGGGGGGATTTTATAATCTACAGTGTCCGGGGGGGTGGAGGGAGAGTAACACTGGGCCTGAGGGGGGGATTTTATAATCTACAGTGTCCGGCACTGGGAGGGGGGGGGGGAGAGAGTTTTTATAATCTACAGTGTCCGGGGGGTGGAGAGAGTAACCTGGCCTGAGGGGGGATTTTATAATCTACAAGAGTAACACGGGCCTGAGGGGGGGATTTTATAATCTACAGTGTCCGGGGGGGTGGGAGAGTAACACTGGCCTGAGGGGGGGATTTTATAATCTACAGTGTCCGGGGTGGGGGTGGGGAGAGAGAGTAACACTGGGCCTGAGGGGGGGATTTTATAACCTACAGTGTCCGGGGTGGGTGGAGAGAGTAACACAGGGCATGAGGGGGGGATTTTTAATCTACAGTGTCCGGGGTGGGGGGGGAGAGAGTAACACTGGGCCTGAGGGGGGATTTTATAATCTACAGTGTCTGGGGTGGGGGGGGAGAGAGTAACACTGGGCCTGAGGGGGGGATTTTATAATCTACAGTGTCCGGGGTGGGGGGGAGAGAGTAACACTGGGCCTGAGGGGGGGATTTTTATAATCTACAGTGTCCGGGGTGGGGGGGGAGAGAGTAACACTGGGCCTGAGGGGGGGGATTTATAATCTACAGTGTCCGGGGTGGGGGGGGGAGAGAGTAACACTGGGCCTGAGGGGGGGATTTTATAATCTACAGTGTCCGGGTGGGGGGGGAGAGAGTAACACTGGGCCTGAGGGGGGGATTTTATAATCTACAGTGTCCGGGGTGGGGGGAGAGAGTAACACTGGGCCTGAGGGGGGGATTTTATAATCTACAGTGTCCAGGGGGGTGGGGAGAGTAACACTGGGCCTGAGGGGGGGATTTTATAATCTACAGTGTCCGGGGGGGGGAGAGAGAGGTAACTGGGCCTGAGGGGGGGGTTTTTTCTACAGTGTCCGGGTTGGGGGAGAGAGAGAGTAACACTGGGGCCTGGGGGGGGGATTGTATAATCTACAGTGTCCGGGGGGGTGGAGAGAGTAACACTGGGCCTGAGGGGGGATTTTATAATCTACAGTGTCCGGGGGGGGGTGGAGAGAGTAACACTGGGCCTGAGGGGGGGATTTTATAATCTACAGTGTCCGGGGGGGTGAGAGTAACACTGGGCCTGAGGGGGGGGGATTTTAAACAGTGTCCGGGGGGTGGGGGAGTAACACTGGGCCTGAGGGGGGGATTTTATAAATCTACAGTGTCCGGGGGGGTGGGGGGAGAGAGTAACACTGGGCCTGAGGGGGGATTTTATAATCTACTAGTGGGGGGTGGGGGGAGAGTAACTGGGCCTGAGGGGGGGATTTTATAATCTACAGTGTCCGGGGGGGGGGGGAGAGAGTAACACTGGGCCCTGAGGGGGGGATTTTATAATCTACAGTGTCCGGGGGGGGGGGGGAGAGAGTAACACTGGGCCTGTGGGGGGGATTTTATAATCTACAGTGTCCGGGGGGGGGGGGAGAGTAACACTGGGCCTGAGGGGGGGATTTTATAATCTACGTGTCCTGGGTGGGGTGAGGAGGAGTAACACTGGGCCTGAGGGGGGATTTTATAATCTACAGTGTCCCGGGGGGGTGGGGGGTGGGGGCCTGAGGGGGGATGTTATAATCACAGAGAGTAACACTGGCCTGAGGGGGGGAGGGGGGGGGGTGGGGGGAGAGGGAACTACCGTGTCAGTAACTGTCCGGGGGGGGATTTTTAAGTGTCCGGGGGGTGGGGGGATTTTATAATCTACAGTGTCCGGGGGTGGGGAGAGACGAGTTTTATAATCTACCACACTGGTGAAGCGGGGGGATTGTGTGGGGTGGGGATTCTTGTCAAAAGGAAAGAGTTCTCTTTCTGAACTGATTGACTTCACTCCAGTGTTTCTTTGCCTCAGTTGCTTGGTGCAGTGGAGTTCAATGAATCTGGGAGAATTTGTCTAAAGTGTGGTATTAATTTTGACTGAAGCGTTAGCGAGGGCAGGAGGTTGGGAGGAAGGGCTAGTATAAACCCCAGTATGGGGCCGAATGGCCTGTTTCTGCGCAGTGTGAGAGTGTCTCTGCGCAGAATTCCCAGCTGCCTTGTTCAATTGCAACTGCTTTAACCCAGGGATGGCACAGTGGTGAGCTCTGTTGGCTGGGTTCAATTCCCAGCCTTGGGTCACTGTCTGTGTGGAGTCTGCACATTCTCCCCGTATCTGCGTGGGTTTCCTCCTGGTGCTCCGGTTTCCTCCCGCAATCGGAAGGATGTGCAGGTTAGGTGGATTGGCTGCGTTAAATTGCCCCTCAGTGTCAGAGGTTTAGCTAGGGTAAATACATGGGGTTACAGGGATAGGGCCTGGGTGGGATTGTGGTCAGTGTAGACTCGATGGGCCGAATGGCCTTCCTCTGCACGGTGGGGATTCTGTGATTTGGTCGAGTAAGGGGGATGAAACAAAGACTGTTGTGAGGGAATGAACCTCCTTCCGTTCCTGGGATAGTTCAGGCTGGGAACGGAAAAGGGCCCGGAATATGAAAATGTGACACCCTGTGGTAGAATCCCAAACTACATGGGTTGGAGCAATTTATTTGTGTGTAAAGTCCCTACAGTGCAGAGGGAGGCCACTCAGCCCATTGGGTCTGCACTGACTCTCTGATAGAATATCTTAGCCAGGCCCAACCCCTGCCTCATCCCCGTAACCCCACACATTTACCATGGCCAATCCACCTAACCCGTACATCATTCCTCCGCCTTTGGAAAGAAACCGGAGCACCTGGAGAAAACCCACGCAGACACGGGGAGAATGTGCAAACTCCACACAGAGTGATCCAAGCCGGGAATTGAACCCTGGTCCCTGGCCCTATTGTTAGTCTATCAACCCAGAAACTCAGCTAATGTTCTGGGGGACCCGGGTTCGAATCTCAACACAGCAGATGGTGGAATTTAAACTCAATAAAAAATATCTGGAATTAAGATTCTACTGATGACCCATTGTGGGAAAAACCCATCCGGTTCCCTTTAGGGAAGGAAATCTCCCGTCCTTACCCCGGACTGGCCTACATGTGACTCCAGAGCCACACAGCAATGTGGGTGACTCTCAACTGCCCTTTAAGGGCGATTGGTGTCATATAATCACAGCCCACTGGCCTATAGTTCATAAAATCCCTTGAGTGCAGAAGGAGGCCATTTGGCCCATTGAGACTGTGTTGACCACAATGCCACCCAGACCCTATCTTATAATGCCGTATATTTACCCTAGGCAGTCCCCCTGACACTAAGGGGCAATTTAGCATGGCCAATCCACCCTAATCAGCACATCTTTCAGAATGTGGGGAAACCCACGCAAACACAGGGAGAATCTACAGATTCCACACAGACAGTGACCCAAGCCAGGAATCAAACCTGGATCCCTGGTGCTGAGAGGCAGCAGTGCTAACCCACTGTGTCATCTTGCTGCCCATTTCCCAGGCTTTTCCCTGCAGCCCTTTTTAAATAAAAGCATAATATTTGCCCCTCTCTATTCTTCAGGCACCTCTCCCAGGCCTATCGATGAGTCAAGTATCTCTGCTAGGGGATGTGCAGTTTCCTCCCTATTCTCCCACAGCGTCCTGGAATATACTTCATCAGGTTTATCTGCTTTGATGTACTTTAAGACATCCAGCACCCCCTGCTCTGTTACATGCATGATCCTCTAAACATCACTATTTATTTCCCCAAGTTCCTAAACATTCATACCTGTCTCACCTGGGGATGGACAATACATGCCAGCCAGCAACTGAATAAAAATCTGCCCTTATCCAATTTGTCTGTGTCGCTTTGCGGCCTCTCTGTGTCTCCCTCACAGCTTGCATTCCCACCTGGCTTTGTATTGTGAACACAGTAAGAAGTCTCACAACACCAGGTTAAAGTCCAACAGGTTTATTTGGCAGCACGAGCTTTGGGAGCACTGCCCCTTCATCAGGTGAGTGGGAGTTCAGTTCACAAACAGGGGATATAAAAACACAAACTCAATTTACAGAATAATGGTTAAAATGTGAGTCTTTGAGGATAATCAAGTCTTAAAGGTACAGACAGTGTGAGTGGAGAGAGGGTTAAGCACAGGTTAAAAAGATGTGTGTTGTCTCCAGACAGGACAGTGAGAGAGATTTTGCGAACCCAGGCAAGTGATGGGGGGTTACAGATAGTGTGACAGGAACACAAGATCCCAGTTAAGGCCGTCCTTGTGTGTATTGCGAGTGAATCCTTTGTCAGCCTCTGTCAAAGTTGTGAATATAGATTGTGAAGTTGCCAGCTCTTGCTCACAATCCATGCTCTCCATCTCCCCAGTGCTCCTGTTACAGCCCATAGATGATGCCAACATGGAAGGCAACACGCTGAAGATCACCGACTTTGGCCTGGCCCGAGAGTGGCACAAAACCACTAAGATGAGCACGGCGGGCACCTACGCCTGGATGGCCCCGGAAGTCATCAAGACATCTACCTTTTCGAAAGGAAGCGATGTGTGGAGGTGAGATATTGGCGCCTTTTGCTCATGAAACCACCCCCGCAAATGCAAATTATTCTAAGTCTAAGAGAGGCAACAGCCCAGTGGTATTATCTCTAGACTATTAATCCAGAAACTCAGCTAATGTTCTGGGGGACCCGGGTTCGAATCCCACCACAGCAACTAGAGGAATTTGAATTCAATAAAAAATATCTGGAATTAAGAATTTACTGATGACCCATTGTCAGAAAAACCCATCTGGTTCACTAATGTCCTTCAGGGAAGAAATTTGGCACCATCAATCCACCCTAACCAGCACATCTCCCAGACTGTGGGAGGAAACCAAAGCACCCGGAGGAAACCCACGCAGACACAGCGAGAATGTGCAGACTCCACACAGACAGTGACCCAAATTGGGAATCGGCGCTGTGAGGCAGCAGTGCCAACCCATGTGCCACCGTATCTGCCCCATGAAAACATTGTCAATTGTTGAATTAACCCACCCGGTTCACTAATGTCCCCTTTAAGGAAGGAAATCTGCTGTCCTTACCCTGCTCTGGCCTGATCAAAAGGATATGCACAGGGTGGACAGGCTGTTCCTCTTTGTCAAAGGGTCAGTTACCAGCGGGCACAAGTTAAAAGTGAGGGGGGGAGGTTTAGGGGGATTTGAGGGTAGGAGGTTTTACCCAGAAGGTGGTGACAGTCTGGAATGAGCTGCCTGGGAGGATGGTGTCTCTCTCCCTCTCCCTCTCCCCCCTGCGGGTCTCTCTCCCTCTCCCCCGTGCGGGTCTCTCTCCCTCTCCCTCTCCCCCCTGCGGGTCTCTCTCCCTCCCCCCCCTGCGGGTCTCTCTCCCTCTCCCCCCTGCGGGTCTCTCTCTCTCTCCCCCCCGCGTGTCTCTCTCTCTCTCTCTCTCTCTCTCTCCTCGTGCGTGTCTCTCTCTCTCCCCCCTGCATGTCTCTCTCTCTCTCCCCCCCTGCTGTCTCTCTCTCTCTCCCCCTGCGTGTCTCTCTCTCCTCTGCTGTCTCTCTCTCTCTCTCTCCCCCCTGCGTGTCTCTCTCTCTCTCTCTCTCTACTCTCTCCCCCCGTGTCTCTCTCTCTCTCTCCCCTGCGTGTCTCTCTCTCTCTCTCTCTCTCTCTCTCCCCCTCTCGTGTCTCTCTCTCTCTCTCTCTCTCTCTCCCCCCGCGTGTCTCTCTCTCTCTCTCTCTCTCTCCCCCATGCGTGTCTCTCTCTCTCTCTCTCCCCCTGCGTGTCTCTCTCTCTCCCCCCTGCATGTCTCTCTCTCTCTCCCCCTGCGTGTCTCTCTCTCTCTCCCCCCTGGTGTCTCTCTCTCTCTCCTCTCCCCCCTGCGTGTCTCTCTCTCTCTCTCTCTCCCCCCCCTGCTTCTCTCTCTCTCTCTCTCTCTCTCTCGTGTCCTCTCTCTCTCTCTCCCCCCTGCGTCTCTCTCTCTCTCTCTCTCTCTCTCTCTCTCTGCGTGTCTCTCTCTCTCTCTCTCTCCCCCTGCGTGTCTCTCTCTCTCTCTCTCCCCCCTGCGTGTCTCTTCTCTCTCTCTCTCCCCCCTGCGTGTCTCTCTCTCTCTCTCTCTCTCCCCCTGCGTGTCTCTCTCTCTCTCTCTCTCTCTCTCCCCCCTGCGTGTCTCTCTCTCTCTCTCTCCCCTGCGTGTCTCTCTCTCTCTCTCTCTCTCTCCCCCCTGCGTGTCTCTCTCTCTCTCTCTCTCTCCCCCCTGCGTGTCTCTCTCTCTCTCTCTCTCTTCTCTCTCTCTCTCTCTCTCTCTCTCTCCCCCCTGCGTGTCTCTCTCTCTCTCTCCCTGCGTCTCTCTCTCTCTCTCTCTCTTGTCCCTCTCTCTCTCTCTCTCCCCCCTGCGTGTCTCTCCTCTCTCTCTCTCCCTGTGTGTCTCTCTCTCTCTCTCCTTCTCTCTCTCTCTCTCTCTCCCCGTCTGTATCTCTCTCTCTCTCTCTACCCCTCCTCAGTTCACATCTTTTAAAATTTCCTGGATAGGGCTTGGTGCATCATAACATTCAGAGCTATGGGCCAAGGGCTGACAGATGGGATTAAATAGGAGTTCAGCTATTTCTAATGTGTCAGGACAGACTCGATGGGCTCTTTGCTGTATAATTCTATGACCCCAGAGCCACAGCAATGTGGTTGACTCTCATTTGCCCTCTGTAGTGACCTAACGAGACACTCAGTTGCGTTTCAAGATGGTTTCTCGAGGGTGATGAGGGGTGGGCCCGGCCAGCGAATGAACAATGTCTACGTTGTCGATGTACTTACCCACCCCCTCCTGTTTCTTCTCTTCACAGTTACGGGGTGCTGTTGTGGGAGCTGCTAACAGGGGAGGTTCCTTATAGGGGGATTGATGGGTTGGCAGTTGCCTATGGAGTTGCGGTCAATAAACTGACTCTGCCCATCCCCTCGACCTGCCCGGAACTGTTTGCCCAGCTTATGGCAGGTAAGTGAACCAGCGGCAAACTGCCCCAAACACACCTTCTGGGGCATAAAGAATCACACAGTAACTCTGGGTATTTTCTTATAACTGTGCGCTGTTCCATCATCAGATCTAAGACAAGGGCAAGCCTGAGTGGAGTTCATGGCCCCCAATGGCCCAGTGGTATTATCACTAGACTATTAATCCAGCAACTCAGCTAATGTTCTGGGGGATGGTAGAACCCAGAACCATCAGCAGATGGTAGAATTTGAATTCAATAAAAAATATCTGGGATTAAGAATCTACTGATGATGGAATGTGGGAAAAACCCATCTGGTTCCCTTTAGGGAAGGAAATCTGCCGTCTTTACCCTGGTCTGGCCTACATGTGACTCCAGAGCCACAGCAATGTGGGTGACTCTGTACTGCCCCTCCAAGGGGGCAACAAGGGATGGGCAATAACTGCTGGTCCATTACAAACTCAACTGGGAATTCCGGCGCTATCAGTGGTGTCCTTCATAGGAAAGTTGTTGCTGAACTGGAATGCGGAGGCAGAGAGAAAACGGATTTAAATTCTTACCTTTACCCACCCACAGAATGCTGGGATGAGGACCCTCACCGCAGGCCGCAGTTCACCTCTATCTTGGAGCAGCTGACAGCCATTGAGGAGCAGGTACTGCTGGAGATACCCCAGGAATCCTTTCACTCCATGCAGGAAGACTGGAAAGTGGAAATTCAGGAAATGTTCAACCAGCTCCGCGCCAAGGAGAAGGTAAGGGGTGGACGGAGCTGGGTGGCACTGTGATTAACCCTCACAGCACCAGGGACCCAAGGTGGACGGAGCTGGGTGGCACTGTGATTAACCCTCACAGCACCAGGGACCCAAGGTGGAGGGAGCTGGGTGGCACTGTGATTAACCCTCACAGCACCAGGGACCCAAGGTGGAGGGAGCTGGGTGGCACTTGATTAACCCTCAAGTGACAACCCAACCACCAGGGACCCAAGGTGGACGGAGCTGGGTGGCACTGTGATTAACCTCACAGTGTCAGGGCCCAAGTGGACGGAGCTGGTGCACTGTGATTAACCTCACAGCCCAGTGACACTGGTGGCACTGTGATTAACCCTCACAGCCAGGGACCAAGTGGAGGGAGCTGGGTGGCACTGTGATTAACCCTCACAGCACCAGGGACCCAAGGTGACGGAGCTGGGTGGCACTGTGATTAACCCTCACAGCACCAGGGACCCAAGGTGGAGGGAGCTGGGTGGCACTGTGATTAACCTCACAGCATCAGGGACCCAAGGTGGAGGGAGCTGGGTGGCACTGTGATTAACCTCACAGTGTCAGGGACCCAAGGTGGACGGAGCTGGGTGGCACTGTGATTAACCCTCACAGCACCAGGGACCCAAGGTGGAGGGAGCTGGGTGGCACTGTGATTAAACTGTGATTACCCAGGAACCAAGGGACCTCACCACAGGGACCCAGGTGGACGGAGCTGGGTGGCACTGTGATTAACCTCACAGCATCAGGGACCCAAGGTGGAGGGAGCTGGGTGGCACTGTGATTAACCCTCACAGCACCAGGGACCCAAGGTGGAGGGAGCTGGGTGGCACTGTGATTAACCCTCACAGTGTCAGGGACCCAAGGTGGAGGGAGCTGGGTGGCACTGTGATTAACCTCACAGCATCAGGGACCGGTGGAGGGAGCTGGGTGGCACTGTGATTACCTCACACAGGGACCCAAGGTGGACGGAGCTGGGTGGCACTGTGATTAACCTCACAGTGTCAGGGACCCAAGGTGGACGGAGCTGGGTGGCACTGTGATTAACCTCACAGTGTCAGGGACCCAAGGTGGACGGAGCTGGGTGGCACTGTGATTAACCTCACAGCACCAGGGACCCGGCTTCAATTCCCAGACTGGGTCACTGACTGTGTGAAGTCTGCACATTCTCCCCGTGCCTGCGTGGGTTTCCTCTGGGTGCTCTGGTTTCCTCCCACAGTTCATAGATGCTAAGGTTAGGTGCAATGGCCATGCTAAATTGCCCCTTAGTGTCCAAAGATGCTAAGGTTAGGTGGATTGGCCATGCCAAATTGCCCCTTACTGTCAGGGGGGGCTAGTAGGATAAATACATGGGGTTACATGAATAGGGTTTGGGTGGTATTATTGTTAGTGCATGCTCAATGGGCCAAATGGCATCTTTCTGCACTGTCAGGGTTCTATGATTCTATGTCTGGTTGAGATTTCCACCAATGCTTGGCAATTGATTGTCAGTCACCATCAACTGGTGCATTCTCCAAGGCAACGCCCCTTAACCATCAAGAGTCCACTTGCCAAGCAAATCCAACCTCAACTCGTACAGGGTAAAGTTGCTCACCCCCCCCTGCAGTCGCACCCCCATCCATCACTGACATTATTCTTCTCACGAATGACCTGATGGATGTAAGAGGAAAAACTTTGACAGAATGTCCTTTTTGCGTGAGTACGCAATTTCTGCGTTCCCAAATGGCCATTTGCCATTTCTGGTGAGGAGAAATGTTCAAAGGGAAGAAAAATGCAATCTTTTTTCTTGAAGGTTCTGATGGAGCACCTGGAGGAAACCCACGCAGACATGGGGAGAACATGCAGCCTCCACACAGACAGTGACCCAAGCTGGGAATCAAACCTGAATCTCTGGTGCTGTGGGACAGCAGTGTTAACCCACTGTGTGAACCCGGGTCCCTGGGCACTGTGAGACAGCAGTGCTAACCCACTGTGTGAACCCGGG
The DNA here is from genome assembly GCA_024679065.1 of Sphyrna mokarran. Classification (NCBI taxonomy): domain Eukaryota; kingdom Metazoa; phylum Chordata; class Chondrichthyes; order Carcharhiniformes; family Carcharhinidae; genus Sphyrna; species Sphyrna mokarran. Next base: position 1,032,522 of record JAGIQG010000039.1, on the reverse strand, counting down.
TCCCTGGGCGCTGTGAGACAGCAGTGCTAACCCACTGTGTGAACCCGGGTCCCTGGGCGCTGTGAGACAGCAGTGCTAACCCACTGTGTGAACCCAGGTCCCTGGGTGCTGTGAGACAGCAGTGCTAACCCACTGTGTGAACCCGGGTCCCTGGGCACTGTGAGACAGCAGTGCTAACCCACTGTGTGAACCCGGTCCCGGCTAGCAGCATGCTAACCCACTGTTGAACCCGGGTCCTGGCACTGTAACGCATGCTAACCCATGTTCCGGTCCCGGCCTGTGAACAGCATGCTACCCACTGTTACCCGTCCCGCTGTGAGACAGCAGTGCTAACCCATGTGTGACCCCCTGGGTGTGAACGCAGTTAACCCACTGTGTGAACCCGGGTCCCTGGGCACTGTGAGACAGCAGTGCAACCCACTGTGTGAACCCAGGTCCCTGGGCACTGTGAGACAGCAGTGCTAACCCACTGTGTGAACCCGGGTCCCTGGACGCTGTGAGACAGCAGTGCTAACCCACTGTGTGAACCCGGGTCCCTGGGCACTGTGAGACAACAGTGCTAACCCACTGTGTGAACCCGGGTCCCTGGGCGCTGTGAGACAGCAGTGCACTACCTTGCCCTGGTATTAATTATTAGACTCATCGACCCTCACAGTGCAGGAAGAGACCATTCAGCCTACTGAGTCTGTAATAACTCTCTGCAGGGGCAATTCTCCCCTCTGCTCTCCCTGTATCACAGAGGAGGCCGGGTCATTGAGTGTCTTTAAGACAGAGATAGATAGGTTCTTGATTAATAAGGGGATCAGGAGTTACGGGGAAAAGGCAGGAGAATGGGGATGAGAAAAATATCAGCCATGGCGTGGCAGATGGGCCGAATGGCTTGATTCTGCTCCTGTCTCTTATGGAAGCGTCTGTTGTGAGCGTGTGAATGCTCTCGGTCCACGATGCCATTGAAATTCCCAGCAGCGCGCACAGTGAAGGATCTGGGGTCACCGGTGGGTGGAGGGGGAAGTTAGCAGAGGGTGGTGTATGAGCGAGTGAGTACGCTGCATTGACCCCGCCTGCCTCTCCGTGTTTCAGGAGTTACTGTGTCGAGAGGAAGAGTTAAAGAGGGCGGCTCTACAGCAGAAATCCCACGAGGAATCCCTTCGGCAGCGGGAACACGCCCTCTTGCAGTGGGAGCGAGATGTCTTTGAGCGGGAACTGAGTCTCCTCATCTACCAGATGAACGCAGAGAAACCAAACGTCAAGAAGAGGAAAGGAACGTTCAAAAAGAACAAACTGAAAGCTAAAGATGGACAACGCATTAGCCGGCCAATCGGTCAGTACCCCGCCGCGGGCACCTTCTCCCATCGGTCAGTGTAGAAAGTGAGCTGCATCCAAAATCATTTCTCAGTCTGTGCATTGGTGCCTAAAGAGTTGGTTTGACGGGGACAGTCTCCGCGCGCGTGACCGGTTTGACGGGGACAGTCTCCGCGCGCGTGACCGGTTTGACGGGGACAGTCTCCGCGCGTGTGTGACCGGTTTGACGGGGACAGCCTCCGCGCGCGTGACCGGTTTGACGGGGACAGTCTCCGCGCGTGTGACCGGTTTGACGGGGACAGTCTCCGCGCGTGTGTGACCGGTTTGACGGGGACAGTCTCCGCGCGCGTGACCGGTTTGACGGGGACTGTCTCCGCGCGCGTGCGGACACCCGTGACCGTTTGACGGGGACAGTCTCCGCGGTGACCGGTTTGACGGGGACAGTCTCCGCGCGTGTGACCGGTTTGACGGGGACAGTCTCCGCGCGCGTGACCGGTTTGACGGGACAGCCTCCGCGCGTGTGACCGTTACAGTCTCCCGGGTACGTTGCGGGGACAGCTCCCCGTTTGACGGGGACAGTCTCCGCGCGCGTGACCGGTTTGACGGGACAGTCTCCGCGGTGACCGGTTTGACGGGGACAGTCTCCGCGCGCGTGCCGGTTTGACGGGACAGTCTCCGCGCGCGTGACCGGTTTGACGGGGACAGTCTCCGCGCGCGTGACCGGTTTGACGGGGACAGTCCTCCGCGCGCGTGACCGGTTTGACGGGGACTGTCTCCGCGCGCGTGACCGGTTTGACGGGGACAGTCTCCGCGCGCGTGACCGGTTTGACGGGGACAGTCTCCGCGCGCGTGACCGGTTTGACGGGGACAGTCTCCGCGCGCGTGACCGGTTTGACGGGGACAGTCTCCGCGCGCGTGACCGGTTTGACGGGGACAGTCTCCGCGCGCGTGACCGGTTTGACGGGGACAGTCTCCGCGCGCGTGACCGGACCGGTTTTGACGGGGACCGTTGTCTCCGCGCGCGTGACCGGTTTGACGGGGACAGTCTCCGCGCGCGTGACCGGTTTGACGGGGACAGTCTCCGCGCGCGTGACCGGTTTGACGGGGACAGTCTCCGCGCGCGTGACCGGTTTGACGGGGACAGTCTCCGCGCGCGTGACCGGTTTGACGGGGACAGCCTCCGCGCGCGTGACCGGTTTGACGGGGACAGCCTCCGCGCGTGTGACCGGTTTGACGGGGACAGTCTCCGCGCGTGTGACCGGTTTGACGGGGACTGTTCCTCTAAGTGATGTTTGTAGATTCTGACTCACTTACTGGTGATTTTTCGGAGACAGATTTCCAGCACAAGCTCACGGTCCAGGCCTCCCCACAGCTCCATAAGAAGAAAGGTTTACTGGAAACAGGATCCGGCTCACCCAATATCACCTCCTTCGTGCCGCGGCTCAGAGCGATTCAGTGTAAGCAAAACACGGGGAGACTGGAGCCCAAACCAGAGGGAAAATCCAGCACCCGATTCACTCACTGCGTTCCCGCCGCCCTGTAACCCCTCACCCCACGACCAGGTCCACCCCGACCCTATAATCGCAACACTACAACCCTATCCACTCTGACCCCGCAACCCCGTCCAACCGATCTCATGACCCCGTCCACTCCGATTTCCTTCCACACCGACCCTGCAACACATCCAACCCTTCTCCATTCTCTCTCCCCCCGTCTCTCTCTCTCCCACCATCTCTCTCTCTCCCCCCCCCGTCTCTCTCTCTCCCCCATCTCTCTCTCTCCCCCCCCCCCGTCTCTCTCTCTCTCTCCGTCTCCTCCGCCCCCGTCTCTCTCTCTGCCCGCCCCCGGTCTCTGTCTCCACCCCCCCTCTCTCTCCCCCCCGGTCTCATCCCCCCCCCGGTCTCTCTCTCTCCTCTGTCTCTCTCTCCCCCCCCCCCCCCCGTCTCTCTCTCTCTCTCTCTCCTCTCCCCCCCCCCACGGTCTCTCTCTCTCCCCTCCCCCCCCCGTCTCTCTCTCCCCCCACCACGGCCTCTCTCTCTCTCCACCCCCCCGTCTCTCTCTCCGCCCCCCCCTCTCTCTCTCTCCCCCACCGTCTCTCTCTCTCTCTCTCTCCCCCCCCCCCCCTGTCTCTCTCTCTCTCTCTCTCTCTCCCTCCCCCCGCCCCTGTCTCTCTCTCTCTCTCTCTCCCCCCACGGTCTCTCTCTCTCTCTCCCCCCCCCCCCCCCCGCCCCCCCCCTCCCCTCTCTCCCTCTCTCTCTCTCTCTCCCTCTCTCTCTCTTCCCTGCCCCCCCCCCCCATCTCTCTCTCTCTCTCCCCCCCCGGTCCTCTCTCTCTCTCTCCCCCTCCCCCCCCCCGTCTCTCTCTCTCTCTCTCTGCCCACCGTCTCTCTCTCTCCCTCCCCCCCACGGTCTCTCTCTCTCCTCTCTCCTCTCTCTTCCCCCCCCCCCCCCCACCCCCCGTCTCTCTCGTCTTCTTTTCCCCTTCTCCATTCACGTCACTTTTTGCTTTTTGCCTCATTCTCTCTCAGTGATTCCCAACCAGCTGAACGGAGCCTGGAGCCGGAGTCCGGCCTGGAGTCTGGAACATTCCAATGGGGAGGAATGTGCGAAAGGAGAGAGGGGCCGAAGCTGGGGGAACCACTTGGCAAAATCCTGGGAAGTTCCAGCTGATGAAAGGTGGGACTGTGTGTTAGTAAATAATCAGGAATAGTGTGTCTGTTAGCTGCCACTCCAAAGATGTGTGGGTTAGGTGGATTAGCCATCCTAAATTGCCCCTTAGTGTGAGGGAGACTTGCTAGGGGAGGGGAGTGAAGGGTCGGGGGTCAGGGAGAGCAGGTGATGGAATGAGGGTCTGGGTAGATACTCTGACAGAGAGTTAGTGCAGACTTGATGGGCCGAATAGTCTTTCCTATGATGGGAAACAGTAACTTGGTGAATGGACACTGAGTCTGGAACTCTCCAGTTCACTTTCTTTTTTAAAGCCAGTCTGTCAGGTCTCACATTGCCAGCCTTGCTAACTCCTAACCCACTGTACGATGTACAACCAGCATCTGTTGCAGTCTGACCTTCTCTATAGGGAGCGAGGGGATGTGATGCCTGGATGCTGCATGCCTATTCATTAAACTGATTAGTAGTAAATACCTGGGAACACCACCCCCTGCAAGTTCCCACTTACCATCCCCACTGGGAAATATATCAGCTGTTCCTTCACTGTGCCTGGGGTCAAAATCCCAAAACCCACTTTCCTCCCACACCCCTTAGGCTAATTGGTGTAACAAATTGTCCCCCCTCAATCTGGTTTCCAATGTGGAGTGCCATAAGCATAGACAAGGGCCACGGGTGGAAGAGGAACTCACAATGTTAAAATGAGCCAAAGGGTCTGTTTTCTGTGCTGTGTTGTTCTTTGTTCTTCCCTAACAGCACTGTGGGTGTACCTACACCACACACGGGGACTGACTGATGTCCAATCACAATCCTGGAACTCTCTCCCTAACAGCACTGTGGGTGTACCTACACCACACACAGGGACTGACTGATGTCCAATCACAATCCTGGAACTCTCTCCCTAACAGCACTGTGGGTGTACCTACACCACACATGGGGACTGACTGATGTCCAATCACAATCCTGGAACTCCCTCCCTAACAGCACTGTGGATGTACCTACACCACACATGGGGACTGACTGATGTCCAATCACAATCCTGGAACTCTCTCCCTAACAGCACTGTGGGTGTACCTACACCACACACGGGGGACTGACTGATATCCAATCACAATCCTGGAACTCCCTCCCTAACAGCACTGTGGGTGTACCTACACCACACACGGGGACTGACTGATATCCAATCACAATCCTGGAACTCTCTCTCTAACAGCACTGTGGGTGTACCTACACCACACGGGGACTGACTGATATCCAATCACAATCCTGGAACTCCCTCCCTAACAGCACTGCGGTGCACCTACATCACACACACGGGGACTGCAGTGGGTTCAATGTGACAGCTCACCCACCCCCTTCTCAAGGGGTAGCTAGGGAGGGGCAGTAAATTCTGGACCCAGCCAGCGAGCACCACATCCCGTGAGCAAATAAAAAATATTTGGATATGTGTTTGAAATATTGCAGCATCCAAGGATATGGGAGAGAGAGAGAGACAGGAAAATGGGAATCACACACCTTTACTGGTTGTTATTACATAGAAACTAGAAGCAGGAGGAGGCCATTTGAACCTGCTCCACCATTCATCATGATCAAGTTCAATAGCCCAGTGACACAGTGGATTAGCATCGCTATTGCACAGCGCCAGGCACCCGGGTTTGATTCCCGGCTTGGGTCACTGTCTGTGTGGAGTCTGTACATTCTCCCCATGTCTGCCTGGATTTCCTCCAGGTGCTCCCGTTTCCTCCAGAGATGTGGGTGGATTGGCCATGCTAAAATTGCTCCTTAGTGTCGGAGATGGTGGGGGGGGGCTGGGTGTAGTTAGGTAAATGCATGTGGTTGTGGGGATAGGGTGGGATTGTGACCGGTGCAGATTCGATGGGTCGAATGGCCTCCTTCTGCACTGTAGGGATTCTATGATTCTGTGAAACCAAACCTGGAGTCTAAAATAAAATAGTGCTGACTCTGGCTTGTTTCTCATGCTGTATGACTAAAATATATCTTCCTCAGGCTGCGATCCCTGCCGGGTATTTGGAATGCAGAGAGTGAGAATGAAGGCCCAACTCCCTCCCTGTCAAACCTGAATGCACACACTCTCTCAGATATATGTAAGTACACTCTTGCGGGTACGTGGAGGCACAGAGACTTGCATCAGACCTGGGACATGGACATTGCTGGCTGGACCAGTTATCGGTGTCACTAGTAGGTTTAGATTAACACTGAGGAGGCAGAGAAAGCAGCAGTACCACACGGGAAGCAGTGCCAAATTTACATTCCCCAATTCAGTGACATGCAAGGACTCCTAACTAAATGGTGGCTGGTGAAGATGGCCCAGGGAAACAGTGACGGGCTAGTGCTATTAATCAGCTAATGTTCTGGGGGACCTGGGTTTGAATCCCCCCATGGCAGATGGCAGAATTTGAAATCAATAAAAAAAATATCTGGGATTAAGAATCTACTGATACTCATTGTGGGAAAAACCCATCCGGTTCCCTTTAGGGAAGGAAATCTGCCGTCCTTACCCCGGTCTGGCCTACAGAGCCACAGCAATGTGGTTGTCTCTCAACTGCCCTCGAAGGGGCAACTAGGGATGGCAGTAAATGTTGGCCCAGCCAGTGACACCCATGTCCCACAAATGAATAAAAACTCTCAACTGCCCTCGGAACAAAAGTGGGCAACACAGTGGGTTTGCGCTGCTGCTTCACTGTGCCAGGGATCTGGATTCGATTCCCAGCTTGGGTCACTGTCTGTGTGGAGTTTGCACACTTTCCCTGTGTCTGCGTGGGTTTCCTCCGGATGCTCCAGTTTCCTCCCACAGTCCAAAGATGTGCGGGTTAGGTTGATTGGCCATGATAAAAATTGTTCCTTATTGTCCAGGGATGCGTAGGTTAGTGGGTATAATATGTAGGGATGTGGGGGTAGGGCCTGGGTGAGATTGTGTTCAGTGCAGACTCGATGGGCCAAAGGGCCTCTTTTTGCACTGTAGGGTTCTATGATTTATTGCAGTGTTAATGTAAGCCAATTCGTGACTGTAATAAAACAAACATTAATTTTTGATATCTAGGTGACCCTGTCAGGAATGGAGAGCTGGTTCTTGTGGACTGTGACCCTGTTGATAACCTACCTCACGCCGGCAGTGACGGGTACCGGGACGCAGGCAGTGGTGATGAGTTGGACGAGGCTCTCCGGCGAGAGTTCAAGCCCACCGGCTGGGCGTTGATGGGCAGTGCCGCTGTGTTGGCCTCCGTGGCTCTGGGAAGGGACTTGGCCAGGCTGCGCCCCTCGGAGACAGAGGCAGTGAGGGCGGGAGGATGCCCTAGCAACCAGAACTCTCCCCAGGTCACGCACTGCAAAAAGGCTCGCGAGGAACACAATGGGGAGGACCTGATCTGCTTCCCCACCCCGCTGAACTCCACTCGGACGTTAATAGACCCGAGGAGTCCCGACGCCCCCGAGGGCGACCAGGACCCAGGCACGAGCAGCAGGCCGGGCCTCTCGGCTGACCGGGTCGAAGGTCAGGAGTTGGTGATATGTGGTGATCTGTTGCCGGGGCCCCCAGTGACCCCGCGGAGGGACAGGAAGCATGGCAGCAGAGAAAGACCAACTGAGATCTGTATCGACAGCCCAGGTGAGGGAAGGCGTGGTGGTTGGGAGCAGTGGGGGAAGCGGGGGAATAGTGAAACCAAGCCTGCAAGGGAGGGAAGGGTGGGGAGAAGCCTCAGTCAACCTGTCACACACTCATAGGTGCCAGCTGGAGCTAGAAGCATAAATTTGGATGGGAGATTGGGAGCTGAGGGATAAATCTTTTTGTTATTCATCCCTGGGACATGGTGTCTCTGGCTGGACCAGCATTTATTACCCATCCCTAGTTGCCCCTTAGAGGGCAATTGAGAGTCAACCGCATTGCTGTGGCTCCGGAGTCACACGTAGGCCAGACCGGGGTAAGGACGGCAGATTTCCTTCCCTAAAGGGAACCGGATGGGTTTTTCCCACAATGGGTCATCAGTAGATTCTTAATCCCAGATATTTTTTACTGAATTCAAATTTGGGTGGCATGATGTGTTAGCGCTGCTGCCTCACAGCGCCAGGGACCCGGGTTAGATTCCCGACTTGAGTCACTGTGCACATTCTCCCCATGTCTGCGTGGGTTTCCTCCGGGTGCTCCGGCTTCCTTCCCACAGTCCAAAGATGTGTCGGTTAGGTGGATTGGCTGTACTAAAACTGCCCATTAGTGTATTGTATTCAGAGGCGGCTGGACATAGCACTGGGGGTGAACGGGATCAAAGGTTATGGGGAGAAAGCAGGATTAGGCTGTTGAGTTGGACGATCAGCCATGATGGTGATGAATGGCGGAGCAGGCTGGAAGGGCTGAATGGCCTCCTCCTGCTCCTATCCCCTATGTAAGACATAAAAGCTGGTTGTAATTTAGAGAGTGATTAAATGAGTGGGAATTGTATTTATTGGAACAGCATACCATTAGAATCTTGTTTTACTGGCGAATAGTTAATAGTTAGAAGGGGCTTTCTCAATTTGTTAATAATTCAGTTAATTTGGTAAATAAATAGCTGTTTATCTGAGAGAATGTCAGGGATTTATTTTTATATTTAACCACTAGGGATTGGTAAAGAGCAGGTTACACCACTTTGCACACACCTTTTACAGATTATAGGCTGAGATATTCCTCTCTGGGGGTTTCATTCCCAGTAGGGCAGGGTTGGAGCGGATTGACTAGTATTGAGAGATTTTCTTTAACATTTTTGACTCTCTCCCTCTCTCTTCCTTTCAGGAAACACTGCCTTCGTTTCTGGGATTGTGCTGGATCAGGACAGCACAGTATTACCGTCCATTCCTGAACAGCACCATCGGACACCCTGGCTCCGGGTGGAGCACCCTAAAACGAGTGCCCTGCCGAGACCTCGGCCCTCCCGGTGTCGGGCCAGGATCGACCCCTGGAGCTTTGTCTCAGCGGGAACATGTGAAGCGGGCCGGACTGCTGGCAGCCCTCCACCCCCACCCGACCCCTTCAGCACCCCGGGGCTGGCAGGCTGGGTGCCCCATCCCACCAACCCCTTCGCCCACCCAGAACCGCCACCCGCCACCCGCCTGCGGCCCCCGGGGCCCTACAACCCTTTCGCCAGTGTTGGGGCACCCTCCTCCTCCTGCCCCTTCCCGCCCCCCAACTCCGACCCCTTCAGCACTGCAGTGGCAAGAGCTGGTCTCTCGAGCCGCCCCTTGGCCGCAACAACCTCTGACCTCGCCGCTGGATCGCCATGGCTCGCGGCCGGAGACGAGAGCCTGATTGATTTGGAGACGGAGATATGGACCAAAGTCAGCAGCCCCTCGAGCTAGGGTGTGAGGGCAAGGCACAGCGGGAAGGCGAGGGCAGCTCACTAACTCTGGGAGATTTGTCTACACGACCGTCCTGTCAAGAGGCTGATTTATACCAAATAATCCAAGGGAAAATCTCTCACTTACTTTGTGACCACGCAGCCCCCTTACTGGGCATGGATTTCAATTTATTTTGTATTTGAAATCGCTGAGCCACCGGATCTGGGTGTGGGGATGGAGAGAGAGTGTGTGGGGGAAGGGGGGTGACCCTTCCGGGATGGGGGAGACTCCCACGGGTAACCTCTCCTGCTGAGGGGAGGGTGTGGGGAAGGGGGGTGACCCTTCCGGGATGGGGGAGACTCCCACGGGTAACCTCTCCTGCTGAGGGGAGAGGGTGTGGGGAAGGGGGGTGACCCTTCCGGGATGGGGGAGACTCCCACGGGTAACCTCTCCTGCTGAGGGGAGGGTGTGGGGGAAGGGGGTGAACCTTCCGGGATGGGGAGACTCCCACGGTTAACCTCTCCTGCTGAGGGGAGGGTGTGGGGAAGGGGGGTGACCCTTCCGGGATGGGGGAGACTCCCACGGGTACCTCTCCTGCTGAGGGAAGGGTGTGGGGGAGGGGGTGACCTTCCGGGATGGGGGAGACTCCCACGGGTAACCTCTCCTGCTGAGGGGAGGTGTGGGAAGGGGGGTGACCCTTCCGGGATGGGGGAGCTCCCACGGGTAACCTCTCCTGCTGAGGGGATGTGTGGGGAAGGGGGTGACCCTTCCGGGATGGGGGAGACTCCCACGGGTAACCTCTCCTGCTGAGGGAGGGTGTGGGGGAAGGGGGGTGACCCTTCCGGGAAGGGGGAGACTCCCACGGGTAACCTCTCCTGCTGAGGGGAGGTGTGGGGAAGGGGGGTGACCCTTCCGGGAAGGGGGAGACTCCCACGGGTAACCTCTCCTGCTGAGGGGAGGGTGTGGGGGAAGGGGGGTGACCCTTCTGGGAAGGGAGACTCCCACGGGTAACCTCTCCTGCTGAGGGGAGGGGTGTGGGGAAAGGGGGTGACCCTTCCGGGATGGGGGGACTCCCACAGGTAACCTCTCCTGCTGAGGGGAGGGTGTGGGGGAAGGGGGGTGACCCTTCCGGGAAGGGGAGACTCCCACGGGTAACCTCTCCTCCTGCTGGGGAGGGTGTGGGGAAGGGGGGTGACCCTTCCGGGATGGGGGAGACTCCCACGGGTAACCTCTCCTGCTGAGGGGAGGGTGTGGGGAAGGGGGGTGACCCTTCCGGGATGGGGGAGACTCCCACGGGTAACCTCTCCTGCTGAGGGGAGGGCGAGCAGCTTCTTCCACTGCTGTAAAGCCCACCCTGTCTAATATGAGTGGGGGATAGGGGAGGCGGTTCATACAGGATACCGTGGACTGTCAGGGGCGACACTGTCTGAACATCTTGTTATTTTGTAGACAGAAGAAATGTTTTTAAAAAGAGGTTAAAATTATTATTATATTATTATTATTGAATAAAACTTCCCAATATTGCCAAAGGTGTCTGTACAATAGATTGTCAGATTGGGGCTGAGGTAGGTCCAGTCAGCTGAACTAATTCCACACCTGTCTCTCTCAGGGAGATATCTGTACACTGACTGGTGTCTCTCAGTCCCCCCTCTCTCTCTTAGGGAGATATCTGTACACTGACTGGTGTCTCTCAGTCCCCTCTCTCTCAGGGAGATATCTGTACACTGACTGGTGTCTCTCAGTCCCCTCTCTCTCAGGGAGATATCTGTACACTGACTGGTGTCTCTCAGTCCCCTCTCTCTCAGGGAGATATCTGTACACTGACTGGTGTCTCTCAGTCCCCTCTCTCTCCAGGGAGATATCTGTACACTGACTGGTGTCTCTCAGTCCCTCTCTCTCTCAGGGAGATATCTGTACACTGACTGGTGTCTCTCAGTCCCCCTCTCTCTCTCAGGGAGATATCTGTACACTGACTGGTGTCTCTCAGTCCCCCTCTCTCTCTCTCAGGGAGATATCTGTACACTGACTGGTGTCTCTCAGTCCCCCCTCTCTCTCTCTCAGGGAGATATCTGTACACTGACTGGTGTCTCTCAGTCCCCCTCTCTCTCTCAGGGAGATATCTGTACACTGACTGGTGTCTCTCAGTCCTCTCTCTCTCTCAGGGAGATATCTGTACACTGACTGGTGTCTCTCAGTCCCCCCTCTCTCTCTCTCAGGGAGATATCTGTACACTGACTGGTGTCTCTCAGTCCCCTCTCTCTCTCTCAGGGAGATATCTGTACACTGACTGGTGTCTCTCAGTCCTCTCTCTCTCTCAGGGAGATATCTGTACACTGACTGGTGTCTCTCAGTCCCCTCTCTCTCTCTCAGGGAGATATCTGTACACTGACTGGTGTCTCTCAGTCCCCTCTCTCTCTCAGGGAGATATCTGTACACTGACTGGTGTCTCTCAGTTCCTCTCTCTCTCAGGGAGATATCTGTACACTGACTGGTGTCTCTCAGTCCCCTCTCTCTCTCTCTCAGGGAGATATCTGTACACTGACTGGTGTCTCTCAGTCCTCTCTCTCTCAGGGAGATATCTGTACACTGACTGGTGTCTCTCAGTCCCCTCTCTCTCTCTCAGGGAGATATCTGTACACTGACTGGTGTCTCTCAGTCCTCTCTCTCTCTCTCAGGGAGATATCTGTACACTGACTGGTGTCTCTCAGTCCTCTCTCTCTCTCAGGGAGATATCTGTACACTGACTGGTGTCTCTCAGTCTCTCTCTCTCAGGGAGATATCTGTACACTGACTGGTGTCTCTCAGTCCCTCTCTCTCAGGGAGATATCTGTACACTGACTGGTGTCTCTCAGTCCCTCTCTCTCAGGGAGATATCTGTACACTGACTGGTGTCTCTCAGTCCCTCTCTCTCAGGGAGATATCTGTACACTGACTGGTGTCTCTCAGTCTCTCTCTCTCTCAGGGAGATATCTGTACACTGACTGGTGTCTCTCAGTCTCTCTCTCTCTCAGGGAGATATCTGTACACTGACTGGTGTCTCTCAGTCCCTCTCTCTCTCTCAGGGAGATATCTGTACACTGACTGGTGTCTCTCAGTTCCCTCTCTCTCAGGGAGATATCTGTACACTGACTGGTGTCTCTCAGTCCCCTCTCTCTCTCTCTCAGGGAGATATCTGTACACTGACTGGTGTCTCTCAGTCCCCTCTCTCTCTCTCAGGGAGATATCTGTACACTGACTGGTGTCTCTCAGTCCCCTCTCTCTCTCAGGGAGATATCTGTACACTGACTGGTGTCTCTCAGTCCCCTCTCTCTCTCTCAGGGAGATATCTGTACACTGACTGGTGTCTCTCAGTCCCCTCTCTCTCTCTCAGGGAGATATCTGTACACTGACTGGTGTCTCTCAGTCCCCTCTCTCTCAGGGAGATATCTGTACACTGACTGGTGTCTCTCAGTCCCCTCTCTCTCAGGGAGATATCTGTACACTGACTGGTGTCTCTCAGTCCCCCCTCTCTCTCTCTCGGGAGATATCTGTACACTGACTGGTGTCTCTCAGTCCCCTCTCTCTCTCTCAGGAGATATCTGTACACTGACTGGTGTCTCTCAGTCCCCTCTCTCTCAGGGAGATATCTGTATACACTGACTGGTGTCTCTCAGTCCCCTCTCTCTCTCTTAGGGAGATATCTGTACACTGACTGGTGTCTCTCAGTCCCCTCTCTCTCAGGGATATATCTGTACACTGACTAATGTGTCTCGATCCCCTTTTTCTCAGAGACAGTGTGAGGTTAGGGGTGTGTGTGTGTGTGTGTGTTGGTGTGGGATCAGATTGTGTGTGTGTTGGTGTGCAATATATAGTATACAGCGATGTGAATGTTGTTGTTTTTCACCTCTTGGAGAGTGTGGGAGCAGAAATGGAATCCCTAACAACAGTTCCAGGCTTGCATTTGAACCAGGTGAGTGAGATAGCATTGTGAGACCTCACACACTCAGGAGTGAATGATGAAGAGGTGAGAATAGTGAATGATGTTCAAGAGTTAATGAACATCCTTCAAAACAGAGAAAGCAGCAGTGACAAAGCTGCATCTGTGATCCAATTATTATTTGAAAAAAATGGCAATCTATCTGACAGAGATTGTTAAACTGAGTTAACTATTAGCGACATGGATACTAATGCTCTCCCCTTGATGAGTGCACACGGTAAGAGGGATTATCTGAGGTGTCCTCTGGGGTGCTCTATGTTTGTTCAACCTCATTCAACTAATGCAAAGATTGCGAAAGACAATATAGTGAAAGGAATTTATTTGCTAATGGATGCACCAGGAGAGAGTTGCCTGTCCTTTCTGAGTTAATATTGCTAGGTAAAATAATTATATTCTTCTGGATATTTCATTATCCTTCACAGTCTTGTCAATCAGAGTGGAGAGTCCAATCGCAATATTACACAATTATTACCTCACCTATGAAGGGGCAGCACTCTGAAAGCTCGTGCTACCAAATAAACCCATTGGGCTTTTTAACCTGGTGTTGTGAGATATTTACAATAATAGGAGATCATTAGCTTATTGCCCATAAGCAAAGGGATTCCTTCCCTTTACCTCTAACCCAGGTCATGTTTTCTAATTGGTGAAAGGAGTCACTCTTTCACTGGAACCTCAGCTTGAGAGTCTGCTCCAGCCTTGCTACCCATGAATGAAATTACTCCATTAAATAGCAGCCTACGATTTAAACTTGCCTTTCACATATCCAAAAACAGATAAGAAGCCTTTCCATGCACCACTGTATTAAAAGAATTTGGTCTGTCTCCCATTATGCTGCATTCAGTTAACCAATGCGCACAAGGCACGTATATTGAAAATACAGTTCATAGAATCATAAAAACCCTACAGTGCAGAAAGAGGCCATTCAGCCCATCGAGTCTGCACCGACCACAATCCCACCCAGGCTCTAATCCCTCTAACGTAAGCATCTCAGGACTCGAAGGGGCAATTTAGCACGGCCAATCAACCTAACCAGCACATTGTTAGACTGTGGGAAGAAACCAGAGCACCCGGAGGAAACCCACATAGACACAGGGAGAACGTGCAGACTCCTCACAGACAGTGATCCAAGCCAGGAATGAACCCAGGTCCCTGCAGCTGTGAAGCAGCAGTGCTAACCCACTGTGCCACCATGCTTATAATCCTGGGTGAATTTGTGGTCGTACAGTTTATAATACATTTGTATATTTTGTTCCAGGCACATTGTAAGTTCTCATATATATATGCAAGATACTTTGTAATTATTTTAACCTAGTCTACTTATAGTAAAACTAAAAGGAACAGCCTCATACTAAGAATCTATACAAAACCCCCCCCCCAATCATCTTCCTTCTCTGATCACGTTAAAGTTTATTTATTAGACACATTAACACAGTAACACCACAATGAACTTACTGTGAAAATCCCAGGGTTGCTACATTCTGACACCTGATTGGGTTATACTGAGGGAGAATTTAGCAACTAACCAGCACGCCTTTCAAACTGTGGGAGGAAACAGGAGCACCGGAGGAAACCCACACAGACATGAGAAGAATGTGCAGCCTCCACACAGACAGTGACCCAAGTCGGGAATTGAACCCAGGACTCCGGTGCTGTGAGGCAGCAGTGCTAACCACTGCGCCACCGTGCTGTCCCATGTTTTGTTTGCATGTTTTCCGCAGTGCTACTTTTGTCTAACAGGCTGCTGTACCAATACAGATATGGAAATCCTGAGGGTAATGAAAGTACCCACCAGACAGCTGTGTCTGTAATGACAAACTCAAGTTAACATTTAACCTCAATGAACATTCATCAAAACTGCTGGATAGTACCTGACACAGTGCAATGGAAACTTTACTCTGTATCTAACCCTGTGCTGTACCTGTCCTGGGAGTGTTTAATGGGGGGACAGTGTAGAGGGAGCTTTACTCTGTATCTAACCCCGTGCTGTACCTGTCCTGAGAGTGTTTGATGGGGGACAGTGTAGAGGGAGCTTTACTCTGTATCTAACCCCGTGCTGTACCTGTCCTGGGAGTGTTTGATGGGGGGACAGTGTAGAGGGAGCTTTACTCTGTATCTAACCCCGTGCTGTACCTGTCCTGGGAGTGTTTGATGGGGGGACAGTGTAGAGGGAGCTTTACTCTGTATCTAACCCCGTGCTGTACCTGTCCTGGGAGTGTTTGATGGGGGACAGTGTAGAGGGAGCTTTACTCTGTATCTAACCCCGTGCTGTACCTGTCCTGGGAGTGTTTGATGGGGGACAGTGTAGAGGGAGCTTTACTCTGTATCTAACCCTGTGCTGTACCTGTCCTGGGAGTGTTTGATGGGGGGACAGTGTAGAGGGAGCTTTACTCTGTATCTAACCCCATGCTGTACCTGTCCTGAGAGTGTTTGATGGGGGACAGTATAGAGAGTGACATTGTGGCACCGTAGTTAGCACTGCTGCCTCACTGCGCCAGGGACCCGGGTTCAATTCCAGTTTTGAGTCACTGTGTGAACGTTGCTTGTTCTCCTTGTGTCTGTTTGGGTTTCCTCTGGGTGCTCTGGTTTTATCCCAGAGTCCAAAGATGTGCAGGTTAGGGTGGATTGGCCATGCTAAATTGTCCCTTAGTGTCCAAAGATGTGTAGGTTAGGGGTGGATTGGCCGTGCTAAATTGCCCCTTAGTGTCCCAAGATGTGCAGGTTAGGGTGGATTGGCCATACTAAATTGCCCCTTAGTGTCCAAAGATGTGCAGGTTAGGGTGGATTGGCCATGCTAAATTGCCCCTTAGTGTCCAAAGATGTGCAGGTTAGGGTGGATTGGCCATGCTAAATTGCCCCTTAGTGTCCAAAGATGTGCAGGTTAGGGTGGATTGCCATGCTAAGTTGCCCCTTAGTGTCCAAAGATGTGCAGGTTAGGGGATTGGCCATGCTAAGTTGCCCCTTAGTGTCCAAAGATGTGCAGGTTAGGTGGATTGGCTATGCTAAATTGCCCCTTAGTGTCCAAAGATGTGCAGGTTAGGTGGATTGGCCATGCTAAATTGCCCCTTAGTGTCCAAAGAATGTGCAGGTTAGGTGGATTGCCATGCAAATTGTCCCTTAGTGTCCAAAGATGTGCAGGTTAGGGTGGATTGGCTATGCTAAATTGCCCCTTAGTGTCCAAAGATGTGCACGAGATGTGTCCCCTAGTAATTGACTCATCCACCCTGGGGAGAAAGCTTCTGACTATCCACTCTGTCCATGCCTCTAATAATCTTGTAGACTTCTAACAGGTCTCCTCTCCAGTGAGAACAAACCAAGTTTCTCCAATCTTTCTTCATAGCTAATGCCTCCATACCAGGCAACGTCCAGGTAAATCTTTTCTGTACCCTCTCCAAAGCCCCTCTCCAAAGGGGCAATGCTCCGAAAGCTTGTGCTACCAAATAAACCTGTTGGACTATAACCTGTGTTGTGACTCTTCTTACTGTTCATTGGCATGGGGCTGTGATAGAGATTGGCCATGGCGGAGTTGGGGAGGAGAACAGAGATAGTCGCACAGAACATAGAACACTACACCACAAACAGGCCCTTCGGCCCACAGGTTGTGCCGATCATATCCATACCTACCAGGCCATAGAAATATCTGTAATTCCCAATCCCATTAGATCCCACGTACTCATCCAGAAGTCTTTTAAAAGACCCCAGTGAGTTCGCCTCCACCACCACCGACGGTAGCCAATTCCATTCACCCATCACCACCCTCTGAGTGAATAACTTTCTCTTAACATCTCCTCCGTACCTACTCCCCAGCAACTTAAAACCTGTGTCCCACAGACTGAATGACCTCCTCCTCCTATCACAGTGCGGCAAGTAACATGAAGGAGGGGGGAGAGAGAGAAAAAAAGTGAGAAAACTGTCAAGATTTCCAGGAAACAAGTCCTGACGTTGCTGTGGGGGTGGGGGGGGGGTGGGGGTGGGGGGGGTGTGGGTGGCGTAGGGGGAGAGGGGTGTGGTGGGTGGGGGGAGAGGTGGGAGAGGGGTGGTGGGGGGTGGGGGGGGAGAGGATGGGGTGGGGTGGGGTGGGGTGGGGGTGGGGGGTGGGGGGAGAGGGGTGTGGTGGGGTGGGGAGAAGGGTGGGGTGGGGTGGGGGGAGAGGGGTGGGGTGGGGGAGAGGGGTGGGGTGGGGGGAGAGGGGTGGGTGGGGATGGGGTGAGGGAGAGGGGTGGGGTGGGGTGGGGTGGGGGGAGAGAGGGTGGGGTGGGGTGGGGGGGATAGGGGTGGGGTGGAGTGGAGGGAAGGGGTGGTGGGGGGAGGAGGGTGGGGTGGGGGGGGCGGGAGGTGGTGGGGTGGGGGGTGGGGGGAGAGGGGTGGGGTGGGGTGGGGGAGAGGGGGTGGGTGGGGTGGGGTGGGGGGGAGAGGGGTGGGGGGGGAGAGGGGTGGGTGGGGTGGGGGGAGAGGGTGGGGTGGGGGGGAGAGGGGTGGGTGGGGTGGGAAGTTCCCGTGCCCGGCATTCGGTCTCTGAGACCCCCCACCACCCACCCCCTCTGTCCCTTTGTGACGTTTGGCAGACACACTCAGGGGTTGAGAGGGACACAGACAGACAGAGAGACACGAACTCGTTCACAAAGCAAGAAAGTCTTTTAGTTGCAAAACTTTGTCCAGAGTTGAGTCAGAACTTCTACCAGCGACACTCGAGAGGGGGGAGGGAGGAGAGAAGAATTTGTTCGCAGGAAAAAAGGTTTTATTTGCAAACTTTGTCGAAGAACTTTTGGCAGCGACACTCAAGAGGAAGAGAGAGAGAGAGAGAGAGAGAAAGCAACTTCTTAACAGCAAGAAAGTTTTGAAAAGTTTTACTTTTGGTCGTTGAAGGACATGGGGTTAATGCTCCAACCCATCTGCTGCCGCTTCTCTCTCTGGGGGTTCAGCTAATGTTTCGGAAGTGGCCCGTGAGGACTGGAAAGGAGATGCCTGCACTGTGAGAGTGTCCCCCTGTCCATCCTGCAGCAGCTATGGGGGAAGTGTACCCGTGCTGCGGCAGTAACAGGTCTTATTTGTGGGAGTTGTTGGTTTGTTTTGTGGTCTATGTCCTGTTTGGTACTGTGGTTTTCTCTGCTGTAGAGCTGCCCTGGGAGATGAAAATGAGGAGGGAGTTGGAGAACCTGAAGCGCACCTTTTTACTGCAGCACAGTTGCCTGTTTGAGGAAGAGTTAGATGCTTTCCTTAGCACTGTACAGGACGCCAATAACTACGGTATCTCCGCCCTGAGGAACGCTTCCAATGACCAGAACTGGGACCTGCCCTCCTCCCTCTTCTTCGTTAGCACCGTGCTCACCACCACCGGTAAAGCACTGAGGGAGGGAGCAATGAGTTAAGTAGGGAGAGAGACACCTCATCTATCTACCTAACTTCCCCCTCACTCCCTATTTAACTCATCCCACCCCTCCCTCCCTCCTTCACCACCTACTCCCTCCCCCGTTCCCTACCTGACTCACCCCCTCCCTCACACTTCACACTACCTCCCAATCTTTCTCCCCCTACCTAACTCATCCCTTTCCTTCTCAGTCCCTACGCCCCATCATCAGTCTCCCTCCCACCTCGGCCCTCC
>JAGIQG010000039.1:980841-1013597 GCA_024679065.1 Sphyrna mokarran | reverse complement strand
ATCCCAATGGACCCAAACCCCTTCCTATTCACTCCCACTGTACACAATCCCAATGGACCCAAACCCCTTCCTATTCACTCCCACTGTACACAATCCCAATGGACCCAAACCCCTTCCTATTCACTCCCACTGTACACAATCCCAATGGACCCAAACCCCTTCCCGTTCACTCCCACTGTACACAATCCCAATGGACCCAAACCCCTTCCTATTCACTCCCACTGTACACAATCCCAATGGACCCAAACCCCTTCCTATTCACTCCCACTGTACACAATCCCAATGGACCCAAACCCCTTCCTATTCACTCCCACTGTACACAATCCCAATGGACCCAAACCCCTTCCTATTCACTCCCACTGTACACAATCCCAATGGACCCAAACCCCTTCCTATTCACTCCCACTGTACACAATCCCAATGGACCCAAACCCCTTCCTATTCACTCCCACTGTACACAATCCCAATGGACCCAAATCCCTTCCTATTCACTCCCACTGTACACAATCCCAATGGACCCAAACCCCTTCCCGTTCACTCCCACTGTACACAATCCCAATGGACCCAAACCCCTTCCCGTTCACTCCCACTGTACACAATCCCAATGGACCCAAACCCCTTCCTATTCACTCCCACTGTACACAATCCCAATGGACCCAAACCCCTTCCTATTCACTCCCACTGTACACAATCCCAATGGACCCAAACCCCTTCCCGTTCACTCCCACTGTACACAATCCCAATGGACCCAAACCCCTTCCCGTTCACTCCCACTGTACACAATCCCAATGGACCCAAACCCTTCCCATTCACTCCACTGTACACAATCCCAATGGACCCAAACCCCTTCCCATTCACTCCCACTGTACACAATCCCAATGGACCCAAACCCCTTCCCATTCACTCCCACTGTACACAATCCCAATGGACCCAAACCCCTTCCCATTCACTCCCACTGTACACAATCCCAATGGACCCAAACCCCTTCCCATTCACTCCCACTGTACACAATCCCAATGGACCCAAACCCCTTCCCATTCACTCCCACTGTACACAATCCCAATGGACCCAAACCCCTTCCCATTCACTCCCACTGTACACAATCCCAATGGACCCAAACCCCTTCCCATTCACTCCCCTGTACACAATCCCATGGACCCAAACCCTCCTATTCACTCCCACTGTACACAATCCCAATGGACCCAAACCCCTTCCCATTCACTCCCACTGTACACAATCCCAATGGACCCAAACCCCTTCCCATTCACTCCCACTGTACACAATCCCAATGGACCCAAACCCCTTCCCATTCACTCCCACTGTACACAATCCCAATGGACCCAAACCCCTTCCCATTCACTCCCACTGTACACAATCCCAATGGACCCAAACCCCTTCCCATTCACTCCCACTGTACACAATCCCAATGGACCCAAACCCCTTCCCATTCACTCCCACTGTACACAATCCCAATGGACCCAAACCCCTTCCCATTCACTCCCACTGTACACAATCCCAATGGACCCAAACCCCTTCCCATTCACTCCCACTGTACACAATCCCAATGGACCAAACCCCTTCCTTCCTCCTGTACAATCCCATCCTGTATCGCCCAACCCTTCTTCACTCCTGTACAATCATGGACCCAAACCCCTTTTGTTTGTTTCACTCCCTGTCACAATCCCAATGGACCCAAACCCCTTCCTTCCACTGTACACAATCCCAATGGACCAACCCTTCCTATTCACTCCCACTGTACACAATCCCAATGGACCCAAACCCCTTCCCGTTCACTCCCACTGTACACAATCCCAATGGACCCAAACCCCTTCCGTTCACTCCACTGTACACAATCCCAATGGACCCAAACTCCTTCCTATTCACTCCCACTGTACACAATCCCAATGGACCCAAACCCCTTCCTATTCACTCCCACTGTACACAATCCCAATGGATCCAAACTCCTTCCTGTTCACTCCCCAGGAAAAGGACACAATCCCAGTGGTGGAGTAGTGAGAATCAGGGTTGTTTGTGAGATAGGAAGTGGAGTAATGCAAAGATAATTGAAGGTTATTGGGAAGGGCCTTAAGAACCTACAAAGTTATGGAAGGTGTTAGGGGCTGGAGGAGGTTACAGAGATAGGGAGGGGTGTCAGGGGCTGGAGGAGGTTACAGAGATAGGGAAGGGGTGTAGGGGGCTGGAGGAGGTTACAGAAATAGGGAGGAGGCATAGGGGGCTGGAGGAGGTTACAGAAATAGGGAGGAGGCATAGGGGGCTGGAGGAGGTTACAGAAATAGGGAGGGGTGTAGGGGCGGAGGAGGTTACAGAATAGGGAAGGGGTGTAGGGTGGAGAGTTACAGAGATAGGGGGGTGTAGGGCTGGAGAGGTTACAGAGATAGGGAGGGTTGTAGGGGGCTGGAGGAGGTTACAGAGATAGGGAGGGGTGTAGGGGCTGGAGGAGGTTACAGAGATGGGAGGGGTATAGGGGTGGAGGAGGTTACAGAGATAGGGAGGGAGTATAGGGGCTGGAGGAGGTTACAGAGATAGGGAGGGGGTGTAGGGGCTGGAGGAGGTTACAGAGATAGGGAGGGTGTGTAGGGGCTGGAGGAGGTTACAGAGATAGGGAGGGCGTGTAGGGGCTGGAGGAGGTTACAGAGATAGGGAGGGGGTGTAGGGGCTGGAGGAGTTTACAGAGATAGGGAGGAGGTGTGGGGGCTGGAGGAGGTTACAGAGATGGGGAGGGAATGTAGGGGCTGGAGTGGGTTACAGAGATAGGGAGGGGGTGGAGGCGACAATGTAGAGAATTTTAAATTGAAGGCTGCAGTGGTTTTCTTTGCCCCCCTGAGCTAATGAAGTTTGTCAATCCTTTCAGTTCCGAGGAGCAGTGAATGCGCTGTCCTACCTGACCAAGAGGAGGGAAAGTGGTGAGGAGGTTGGAGCGGTGGTGACACACAGCAGCGGCAATCATGGCCAGGCACTGGCCCTAGCTGCCCGAATGCAAGGTAGAGAACTCTGTCCCCACCAGTGCTGTACCCCAGTGTTACAGTGACAGACCGTTCCCAGCAGTGCTGTACCCCAGTGTTATACAGCGACGGACCCGACCCCAGCAGTACTGTACCCCAGTGTTATACAGTGATAGACCCGTCCCCACCAGTACTGTACCCCAGTGTTATACAGCGACAGACCCGTCCCCACCAGTACTGTACCCCAGTGTTATACAGCGACAGACCCGTCCCCACCAGTACTGTACCCCAGTGTTATACAGGGACAGACCCGTCCCCACCAGTACTGTACCCCTGTGTTATACAGTGACAGACCCGTCCCCACCAGTACTGTACCCCAGTGTTTAGGACCTCCCACAGTCTGTACCCTGTTTATACAGTGACAGACCCATTCCCAGCAGTGCTGTACCCCAGTGTTATAGTGACAGACTCATCCCCACCAGTACTGTACCCCAGTGTTATACAACGACAGACCCCTCCCCACCAGTACTGTACCCCAGTGTTATACAGTGACAGACCCGTCCCCACCAGTACTGTACCCCAGTGTTATAGGTGATAGACCTGTCCCCTCCAGTACTGTACCCCAGTGTTATAGGTGACAGACCTGTCCCCTCCAGTACTGTACCCCAGTGTTATAGGTGACAGACCCGTCCCCTCCAGTACTGTACCCCAGTGTTATAGGTGACAGACCCGTCCCCACCAGTACTGTACCCCAGTGTTATAGGTGACAGACCCGTCCCCTCCAGTACTTTACCCCAGTGTTATACAGTGAACAAGCAGGTCTTTCTGAAAACTGTGAACTTCCGGCAGTCTCGGTGAGAAGCTGTGAGATATTTGACTTCAGCCTGGAGTTGAAGGAGCTCTCAATGATCCCTTTGAATGAATCCTGTAACAGTATGTGTCTTTTGAACTGTCTCAGGGATTCCCTGCTACGTGGTCGTACCCCGAACAGCCCCAGAGTGTAAGAAGGTCGCCATACTGGAATATGGGGCACACATAGTGGAATGCGAGCCTAACGACCAGGTAAGGCATCACCAGTTGGTGGAGATGGTGGGGGACAGGGAGAGAGAGAGAGAGAGATAGTTAGCATTGTTGCTTCACAGCCCCAAAGACCTGGGTTCAATTCCCGGCTTGAGTCACTGTCTGTGTAGATTTTGCACGTTCTCCCCATGTCTGCGTGGGTTTCCTCTAGGTGCTCCGGTTTCCTCCCATCGTCTAAAGATGTGGGGTTAGGTGGATTTGCCGTGCTAAATTGCCCCTTAGTGTCAGGTGGGACTAGATTAGGTAAATGAAGCAGTTGTGCGTTTAGGACTGGGGTGGGATTGTGGTTGGTACAGACTCGATGGGCCAAATGGCCACCTCGCTCAGTGCAGGAATTCTCTGATTCTAACCTGCAGCCTAGGGGCCCACGTGAGGGTTCTGAGTGTGGCCCAGGAGAAGTTTAGTTGACTGTTGCCCACATACAAAGTGGCCACATTCCAGTGGTGTAATTTTTTTGCGACCGGTGTGATTGAAGTGATCCACACATAAAGCACAGACAAGTGAAGTGAGGTGCATGCTGATTGCTCACAGTATTGACTGTGAGAGCAGAGACCTCCCTCTGTGTCCAAAGTGGCAATATTCCTTTTGTTTTTAACCATTGGAGTTGATGACAGTTGTTCAGCTGCAGGTCATGGACATCACTGGCTAGCATTTATTGCCCATCCCTAGTTGCCCCTTGGAGGGCAATTGAGAGTCAACCACATTGCTGTGGCTCTGGAGTCACATGTAGGCCAGACTGGGTAAGGACGGCAGATTTCCTTCCCTAAAGGGAACCAGATGGGTTTTTCTGACAATCCGTCATCAGTAGATTCTTAATTCCAGATTTTTTTTATTGAAATCAAATTCCCACCATCTACCATGGGGGATTCGAACCAGAGTCCCCTAGAACATTAGCTGAGATTCTGGATTAATAGTCTAGCAATAATACCACTGGCCATCACCTTCCACCATATTAATATACCTGGGTTCGATTCCTGGCTTGGGTCACTGTCTGCGTGGAATCTGTACATTCTCCCCCTGTGTCTGTGTGGGTTTCCTCTTGGTCCTCCGGTTTCCATCCACAGTCCAAAAGATGTGCAGGTTAGGTAGATTGGCCATGACAAAATTGTACCTTACTGCCCTGGGATGTGTAGATTAGAGGAATTACCAGAGTAAAGGTTATGGGGGGCAGGGGCTGAGTAGGATTATTGTCAGTGCAGACTCAATAGGCTGAATGGCCTCCTTCTGCACGTAGGGATTCTATGAATGATTAAGCATTTCCTGTAACTTGTTTAGAAATATTTTGCTTGTATTAAATCTATTTAAAATTATCCATAGGGTCACAGTGCACAATCCTGATTCTAATCTTGCGGCCCACTGAGAAGAGCCACTCATTCGACCCACTCACCAGCCTATCTTGCCTATCACTATCCCAACTCCACCTATAACATTCTCCCCCGTGGGAGCAAGTCCCACATTTTCCCCCATTCTCAGAACGAGTCTCATGTTCTCTCCCACTCCCCCCATGAGAGCGAGTCCCACATTCTACCCCACTCTCTGGGTAAAGAAGTTTCTCCCGAATTCCCCAGCTGGATTTATTAGCGATTGGCTAGAGTAAAGTACCCAAAATGATGGGAATTTGAAACAAAAACAGCAAAGTCCAGAAACATTCGTTCATTTGAAGGTCTCAATCAGGTCATTTCCTCAGCCTGCACCTTACTGAAGGCAAGCAACCAACTCCTGTCAGCCTTTCCTGATAGGTATCATTTCTCAATTCTAGTCAATTAATTTATGTTGTGTTTCTGTTCTTGTCCTGCTAGTCCCGAGTGGAAACTGCATCCAGGATTGTTCGGGAAACCCAAGGAATTCTGATCCATTCCAATCAGGATCCTCTCGTGATCGCGGGCCAGGGCACCATTGGATTGGAGATCTTGGAGCAGGTAATTGTACAGGGCATTGGTGAGGCCACACCTGGAGTATTGTGTACAGTTTGGGTCTCCTTATCTGGGGAAGGATGTCCTTGCTATAGAGGGAGTACAGCGAAGGTTCTCCAGCCTGATTCCTGGGGTGGCAGAGGGATAGTCTTAAATTGGTTAGGATTATGTTCATTGGAGTTTAGAAGAGTGAGAGGGGATCTCATCCTGCTACAGTGGGTTAGCACTGCTGCCTCACTGTGCCAGGGACCCGGGTTCGATTCCTGGTTTGGGTCATTGTCTGTGAGGAATCTGCATATTTCCCCGTGTTTGTGTAAGTTTCCTCTGGGTGCTCCAGTTTCCTCCCACAATTCATAATGCTGGTGAGGTGCTAAATTCTCCCTCAGTGAAACCTGAACAGGCACCGGAGAGTGGGCAACTAGGGGATTTTGACAGTAACTTCATTGCAGTGTTAATGTAAGCCTGACTTGTGACACTAATCATTAAACATTTAAACTTTTTTAAACTCTTGTCCATCTCTATCAATTGGCTTCCCAACAGGCCAACGTGTGAGTCATTAGGCAAGAGAATCATGGAATCTTAGACTGCAAAAGCTAACCATTCAGCCCATCAAGCCTCTGCCGGCTCCCTGTACACCAATCCAGTCAGTCCCATCGCCTCACCTGTTTCGCCACCATTCCCCGCAAGTTTTTTTTTACCTCCGAGCGCCTATCCAGTTTCCTGTTGAAATCATTCATTGTCTCCATGTGATCAGAGCATTGCAGGTTGTTACCCCCCCCCCGTGTAAAATAGTTTTTCCTCACAATCCCGCCTAGCCTTCCCTTACCCAAAAT
Organism: Sphyrna mokarran; assembly: GCA_024679065.1. NCBI lineage: Eukaryota > Metazoa > Chordata > Chondrichthyes > Carcharhiniformes > Carcharhinidae > Sphyrna > Sphyrna mokarran. The sequence continues at coordinate 1,006,808 of JAGIQG010000039.1, read as the reverse complement.
CATCAATCTGTTGCCCTAAACCCTTCCACCCTCCCCAGTCCTTGTACTATCATCAGGGAGAAGCAATGGCCTAATGGTATTATCACCAGACTATTAATTAGAAACCCAGCTAATGTCCTGGGGGATCCGGGTTTGAATCCCACCATAGCAGATGAGGGAATTTGAATTCAATAAAAAAAAATCTAGAATTAAGATTCTACTGATGACCCGTTGTCGGAAAACCCCTTTAGGGAAGGAAATCTGCTGTCCTTACCCCGGCCTGGCCTACATGTGACTCCACAGCCACAGCAATGTGGTTGACTCTCCACTGCCCACCAAGCGGCAGCTAGGGATGGGTAATAAATGCTGGTCCAGCCAGAGACACCCATGTTCCAGGGATGAATAAAAAGAAACCCAATGAGTATAGCTTTTCTTTATCTATCTTAACTAAAGCTGTCATCATCTTGTCCATCTGTATCTACATAGAACATCGAACATAGAACAATACAGCACAAACAGGCCCTTTGGCCCACGAGTTGCGCCGATGACATCTACCAATCCACAGACCTATCTATAACCCCCTATCCTATTCTTTTCCATATACTCATCCAGAAGTCTCTTAAAAGACCCCAGTGAGTTTGCCTCAACAACCTCCGACGGCAGTCAGTTCCATTCACTCACCACCTTCTGAGTGAAAAACCTACCCCTGACATCTCCTTTGTATTTGCTTCCTTGCACCTTAAATCTGTGTCCTCTCGTAGTGACCATTTCAGCTCGGGGAAATAGTCTCTGAGAGTCCACCCTATCTATTCCTCTCAACATTTTATAAACCTCTCTCAGGTCGCCTCTCAACCTACGTCTCTCCAGTGAGAAGAGTCCCAGCTCCCTCAACCTATCTTCATAAGGCCTGTCTCCCAATCCAGGCAGCATCCTTGTAAATCTCCTCTGAACTCTCTCAATAGCCTCTACATCCTTCCTATAATGAGGCGCCCAGAACTGCGCACAATACTCCAAGTGGGGTCTGACAAGAGTCTTATAGAGCTGCATCATTACCTCCTGACTCCTAAACTCTATTCCTCGGTTAATGAAGGCCAGTACACCGTACGCCTTCTTGACCACTTCCTCCACCTGCGAGGCCGATTTAAGAGTCCTATGGACCCGGACCCCGAGATTCTTCTGCTCTACAACAGCTAAGACTCCTACCCCTTATATTGTACTTCTTCATTCCATTATTCCTGCCAAAATGGACCACTACACATTTATCCACATTGAAGTCCATCTGCCACTTCTCTGCCCAGTCTTGCATCCTGTCTATGTCCCGCTGCAACTTTTGACATCCCTCCAGACCATCCACAACACCACCGATCTTTATATCGTCGGTGAACTTACTAACTCATCCCTCCACTTCCTCATCCAGGTCATTTATGAAAATGACAAACAGCAGGGGTCCCAGAACAGATCCTTGGGGCACTCCACTGGTTACCGACCTCCATGCAGAACAAGATCCATCCACAACCACTCTCTGCCTTCTGCTGGCAAGCCAGTTCTGGATCCACGAGGCCAAAGCCCCTTGAATACCTCTCACCTTCATCTCCCCTGATTTCCTTCTCTCCAAAGGGGAACACAACCCCTAACTTCTTCGAGTTAAAACTCCCTCATCGCTAGAACCATTCTGGGTAAATCTCTCTCCGCACCCCCTTGCTCGCTCACTCTCTCTTTCTCTCAAAGTGTGTGGGTAGAACTGAAACGCAACTAAAATAATTTATTAATTAGTGTCATGAGCAGGCTTACATTCACACTGCAATGAAGTTATTTCGTAAATCCCCCTAGTTGCCACACTAAGGCGTAATTTAGCACAGCCAATGCACCCTAACCAGCACATCTTTCAAACTGATGGGAGGGAACCCACACAGATATGGGGGAGAATGTGCAGACTCCGCACAGAGAGCTCTCAAACACTTTGCAGCACTCACTTGAGGTGAGGAAGACTGTCAGTGGAGAAATGTTGGCCCAAAGACATCTGTTTCTCCCAAGCGCTTGCCACCCGCTATCTCTCGAATAAGTCACATACTGTAACTCAGTACCTGTGCTGCCAGTGCTTTAATCTGCTTCACCAGCCCATCAGCTGCAGCACCATGCCCCTTTCCCCAGGCTCTCCCTGACAGTAAGCTGTTGGTCCTATGCCAAGCAGGTCCCAGATGTGGAGGCAGTGGTGGTACCCGTTGGCGGAGGAGGAATGCTGGCAGGAATTGCTATCGCTATCAAGGTAGGACCTTTTTGATTTGCTTTATTATTGTCACATGTATTGAGATATAGTGAAAAGTGTTGTTTCCTGCATACTATAAAACAAAGCATACCATTCATAGAGAAGGAAAGGAGAGAGTGCAGAATGCAGTGTTACAGTCATAGCTAGGGTGTAGAGAACGATCAACTTAATATTTGATATATTATTGTCACATTTATAGCATACAGTGTAAAGTATCGTTTCTTGCATGCTATACAGACAAATCATACCATTCGTAAAGAAGGAAAGGAGAGAATACAGAATGTAGTATTACAGTCACAGCTTGGGTGCTGAGAAAGATCAGCTCAATATAAAAGTTTACATTTTATTTATTAGTATCACAAGTAGGCTTACATTAGCACCTCAGTGAAGTTATTGTGAAAATCCCCCAGCCGCCACATTCCAGCCCCAGTTCAGGCACACTGAGGGATAATTTAGAACGGCCAATCTGCCTTAACTAGCACATTTTTCAGACTGTGGGAGGAAACTGGAGGAAACCCGTGCAGACACAGGGACAACATGCAGACTCCACACAGATAGTGTGGGAATCGAACGTAGGGCTCTGGCACTGTGAGGCAGCAGTGTTAACCATGTGCCACTGTGCTGCCCATAGAGAGAACCATTCAAAAATCTAATGGCAGCAGAGAAGAAGCTGTACTTGAGTCAGTTGAGACATGTTCTCAGACTGTCATATCTTTTCCCAACAGAATAACATGGAAGAGAATATGTCTGAGATATGTGAGGCCCTTAATTATGCTGACTGCTTTGCCAAAGCAATAGGAAGTGTAGACAGAGTCAGTGGATGGGAGGCTGGTTTGCGTGATGTATTGAGTTACATTCACCACCCTTTCTAGTTCCTTGTGGTCTTGGACAGAGCAGGAGCCCATACCAAGCTGTGATACAACCAGAAAGAATACTTTTTATGGTGCATCTGTAAAAGTTGATGAGAGTTATAGTGGACATGCCAAATTTCCTTAACCACCTGAGAAAGTAGAGGCACTAGTGGGCTTTCTTAACTATAGCATAGATGTGGAGGGACCAGGATGGGTTGTTGGTGATCTGAACACCCGAAAACATGAAGCTCTTGATTAATTCCACTTTGTCTCCGTTGATGTAGACAGGAGCATGTCTCCTTTACACTTCCTGAAGTTGATGACAATCTCCTTTGTTTTGCTAACATTGAGGGAGAGATTATTGTCACTGCACCAGTTCACCAGATTCTCTATCTCATTCCTGTATTCTGTCTCATCATTGCTTGAGATCCAACTCCACTACTGCGGTGTCGTCAGCAAACTTGAAAATTGCATTGGAGAGGAATTTGGACACATGCTCATAGGTGTATGAGGAGTATAGTCGGGGGGCTGAAAACACAGCCTTGTGGGGCACCGGTGTTGAGGATGATGGTGGAGGAGGTGTTGTTGCCGATCCTTGCTGATTGTGGTCTGTGGGTTAGGAAGTTCAGGATCCAGTCACAGAGGGAGGCACCAAGGCCGAGGCCACGGAGTTTGGAGATGAGTTTCTTAGGAATAATGGTGTTGAAGGCTGAGCTATAGTCAATAAATAGGAGTCTGACATAGCTGGCCATCTGCGTTACACACAGGGAGAGTTGGAGCCAGTAATTGGGAGTGTGTTATATTCATAAACACAAGCTGTGTTATGTTAGACCACACACTCAAACCTCCCTCCCGCTCCCGCCTGTCCGCCCTCCCCAGGCCCAGCGTCCACAGGTCAAGATCTATGCGGCGGAACCAGAGAATGCGGATGACTGTTACCGCTCCAAGCAAGCTGGCCACCTGATCCCCAACGCCAGCCCCCCTGTGACAGTGGCAGACGCAGTGAAGATCAGCATTGGTGAACAGACCTGGCCCATCATCAGGGACCTGGTGGATGATGTGTTCACTGTCAGTGAAGAGGAAATTAAGGTACTATGTCCTCACCCCATTGTACATCGAATTTCAGCCCTATGTTTAGTTGCACTGTTTGTATATCGCCTCCACTACACATCCCTCACCACTAATTCTGTGACTGATTCTGACATAGACCACCTTCTGCTAGCCCACGCAGTGCCACATAGAATCCCCACAGTGCAGAAGGAAGCTATTCAGCCCATTGGGTCTGCACTGACCACACTCAGACTCTATTCCCGTAGCCCTGCTAATCTCCTGACATGAAGGGCAATTTAGCATGGCCAATCCACTTAACCCTCACGCACATCTTTGGACACTAAAGGGCAATTTAGCATGGCCAATCCATCTAACCTACACATCTTTGGACTGTGGGAGGAAACCGGAGCACCCAGAGGAAACAGGCAGACATGGGGAGAATGTACAAATTCCACACAGACAGCGACCCGAGGTTGGGAATGGAACCGGGGTCCCTGGGCACTGTGAGGCAGCAATGCTCATGCACTGCGCCGTGTGCCAAAGGGATATCCTGAGGAAGTGGTGGTTTCTATACAAATGCCGCTCTTTTCTTTCACAGCGAGCTACACGGCTGACGTGGGAGCGAGCGAAGCTGGTGATCGAGCCCACCGCTGGCCTGGGTGTGGCAGTGGTCCTCTCCAGCCGCTTCCGAAATCTCCCGGGCTCCCTTCGCAACGTCTGCGTGGTGCTGTGCGGTGGCAACGTGGATCTGGATGCCCTGGACTGGCTCCGTGGGGGGCAGGTCACCAAGTGACCCGCTGGGGCGAAAGCTGGGATGAACAGAGGTGGCGGCAAAACAGGTTTCATCTATAAAGCATGTCATTGTGTGTTGGGATAATCAGTACTAAAATCAATGGGGGAATATTGAGGTTCTGATTTATGGAAGCAAAATAAATTAATTGTATAATGATTTGTTTAATTGTCTGGATGGAGAGAATTAATTGAGGTTTAATTTGATCGCATCTGAAGAGGTTCCTTCCCCTTTAGAAGTTATCCCCATTATTAGTTTGTTTAACCTTTTGAATAAGTTGGCAATTTGTCCCCCTTTTTTGTTGCTCTTAGCTCTGATGAAGGATCATCCAGACTTGAAACGTTGGCTCTCTTTTCTCCCCACCGATGCTGTCATTTTCCAGCATTTTCTGTTTTTATTTCAGATTCCAGCATCACACTACTTTGCTTTTAGTCCTTTGTTTTTCTGTTGAGTGGTACACTCATAAACAGCTCACTCATGCCTTGGTATTAAGACCTGTCATCCAGAGCCCTCCAGTGGAGAGCTCACTCCTCAGGGACCCTACTCTTAATCATTGGGGACTCGAAGTGGAGGGTATCATGTACAGCAATCCCTTTCATAGAACCTTCAAACCTCCTCTGCCGTTCATCACGATCATAGCTGATCATCAAATACGGTATCTGATCCCCCCTTCCCCCATCGTATCCCTTTAGCCCCAAGATTATATCTAATTCCTTCCAGAAATCACACAACGTTTTGGCCTTAATTACTGAATTCCACAGATTCACCACCTTCTGGTGGTGAATCACCCTCTATTTCTCCTCACCCTTGTCCTAAAAGATTTACTCCTTGTCCTCAAACTATGCCCCCTAGTTCTGGACTCCCCCCACCATCAGGAACATTCTTTCTGAATTTATCCTAAGACAACAAGCCGCAGTATAAGGGCAAGGCATCACAAAGGCAACAAGGAAGATGGTTGTGGAGGGTCAGTCATCTCAGCTCCAGGACATCTCTGCAAGAATCCCTTAGGGTAATATCTTAGGTCCAACAATCTTCAGCTGCTTCATCAATGTCATAAGGTTAGAATGGGGATATTCGCTGATGATTGCACAGTGTTCAGTTCCATTCATGACTCCTCAGACATGGGAACAGTCCAATGCAGGAAGACCTGGACAATATGCAGGTTTGGCTGACAAGTGGCAAATAACAAGGCACTGTCCATTATCAATAAGAGACAATCTAACCACTACCCCCTCAACATTCAATAGTGTAACTGAATCCCCCACTGTCAACATCCTTGGAATTACCATTGACCAGAAACTCAACTGGACTCACCACATAAACACAGTGGCTACAGAGCAGTTCAGAGGGTAGGGATCCTGCCGACAGTAACTCACCTCCTGACTCCCCCCCCCCCCCCCCCAAAGCCTGTCCACCGTCTACAAGGTACAAGTCAAGAATGTGATGGAATGCTTCCAACTTGCCTGGATGGATGCAGCTCCAACAACACTCGAAGCTCGACACCATCCAAGACAAAGCAACCCCGCTCGATTCACACGCTGACTACATGCACTTCCTGCACCTTTGATGCTCAGTTGCAGCAGTGTGTACCATCTACAAGATGCACTGCAGCAATTCACCAAAGATCCCTAGACAGCACCTTCCAAACGCATGCCCACTTCCATCTAGATGGACAAAGGGCAACAGACACGTGGGGAACACGACCACGTCGAAGTTCCCCTCCACCATCCTGACTTGGAAATACATCAGCTGTTCCTTTGCAGTTGGTGGGTCAGAATCTTGGAATTCCCTCCCCAACAGCATTGTGGGTCAACCCACAGCATGTGGACTGCAGCGATTCAAGAAGGCAGCTCACCACCACCTTCTCAAGGGGCAACTAGGGATGGGTAATAAGTACTGGCCCAGTCAGTGACTCCCATGTCCCAGGAATGAATTTAAAAAAAAAGGGGTTGGACGTGAATCGAACAAAAAGTGGCAGAGCAAGTGGAAGAGGGTCATGTCTGTCTCTGTCTGACCCCAAAAACTTGTGCAAATTTTATACATTTCTATAAGATCCCCTCTCTTCTAAACTCCAGCGAATACAATTCTAACTGACTCAATCTCTCCTCATATGACAGACCTGCCATCCCAGGAATCAGCCTGGAAAACCTTTGCTGTGCTCCCTCTATAGCAAGGACATCCTTCCTCAGATAAGGAGACCAAAACTGTACAGAATACTCCAGATTTCGTCTCACCAATGCCCTGTGCAATTGCAGCAAAACATCCCTATCCCTATACTCAAATCCTTTCGCTATGACGGCCATTTATCTCCTTCGCTGCCTGCTACACAGGAGGTTGCATGCTTTAAGGACTCACAAGATGCCTGTGTCTTTTGCGGTCTTGTAGAGCTCTGTGGAGCATGCATACATATGCTACGGGCATTTGCACCCTCTGCTTGATTTTCTTAGGAGCTCTTCAAATGAGTTTTGTTTGCACATCACCTCCATGTTCCTGATGTTTGGACTCCTGGTATGGATGCAGGGAAGGGAGACAGGGTTAGAACCAGGGACCTCCTTGTAAGTCTGCTCTAGGCCAACATACAGTTGCATCATTAGCCCTGGAAACAATATCTTAATTTGATTTAACGTTCCTTTTAATGTTTTCTTCTTGCACAGCCTCATTCAGGGACTGTTAAATTGTTTATTTGTTGTTTAGTTTTTTTTATTATTAATTAACTTACAAAAGGATTGAGGCCTCTGAAGCTGGATTGGTGGTTGAGTTTGACGGTGTATGCTTGTAATCTTTCAATCTGTTAATAAATGCCTGACTGTTTAAAGGTGGATTCCAGGGCTATCCTTCACCCACTGGCTTTCTACAATATAGAAACTAGAAGCAGGAGGAGGCCATTTGGCCCTTCCAACTGCTCCACCATTCATTTTGATCATGGCTGATCATCAAATTCAATATCATGATACCCACCTTCTCCCCCTCCCCCCACCATCTCCCTCGATCCCTTTAGCCCCAAGAGCGATATCTAATTCCTTGCTGAAATCACACAACATTTTGGCCTCAACTACTTTCTGTGGGAGTGAATTCCACGACTCTCTGGGTGGAGAAATTTCTTCTCACCTCAGTCCGAAAAGGTTTAGCCCTTATCCTTAAGCTATGACCCCCCTAGTGACGATGTTGGCGTCACTGATCTATAGTTCCCTATTTTCTCTCTATCTCCCTTTTTGAACAGTAAGAAGTCTCACAACACCAAGTTAAAGTCCAACAGGTTTATTTAGTACCACAAACTTTTGGAACACTGCTCCTTCATCAGAGGAGGGGTGGAACTCACCTGATGAGTTCTTGTTACTGTGCCCACCTCAGTCCAGATGTCAACCTCAGTCCAACACAGGCATCTCCACATCCCTTTTCGAATAGCATATTTACGTTAGCCATACTTCAATCTGCAGAAACCAGTCCTGAGTCCAAAGAATTGTGGAAAATAACCACCAATGATTTTACTATTTCCAGGGCAACTTCTTTAAATATTCTGGGATGAAGATCATCAGGGTCATGAGGATTTATTCAACTTCAATCCTATCAATTTCCCCAAACATCTTTTCTCTACTAATGCTGATTTCCTTCAGCTCCTCAGTAAAACTTGTTATGACAGAGAAAAAGAATGAGAGATGTGGGAAGGCGATGGCCTTGTGGTATCATCACTAGGCTATTAATCTAGAAACTCAGGTAATGTCCTGGGGGACCCAGGTTCAAATCCCCCCACGACAACTGGTGGAATTTAAATTCAATAAAAAATATTTGGAATTAAGAATCTACTGATGACCCATTGTCAGAAAAACCCATCTGGTTCCCTTTAGGGAAGGAAATCTGCCGTCCTTACCCAGTCTGGCCTACATGTGACTCCAGAGGCACAGCAATGTGGTTGAATCTCAACTGTTTTCCAAGGGGCAACTAGGGATGGGTAATAAGTGCTGATCCAGCCAGTGACACCCATGTTCCAGGAATGAATTTTTAAAAAGTAGATAAATTAGGGAATAGATTATTTAAAGGAGATGAGATGAGTGTTCAAAATCTTGACTGGTCTTATGATCAAGTCAACAGGCAGAAATTGCTCCTGTTGAGAACTGATTTAAGGTTATTACAAATCTTGATAAGATTCCTGGGGAGGGAATAGGGGATGGTTAGGGAGCAATAAAGTTTTGTTCCAAGATGCCAACTAAGTGAACAAAGCCACAAGATTGTGTGCTTGTTAAACAAAGCAAAAACAAGATTTAACTATACAAGTTTAGTATGATGAGACAAGGTACAATATCTACATAGTTATGACTGTAACACTATATTCTGAACCCTCATTTCAAGGGATGGCGCGGTGGCACAATGGGTTTGCTCTGCTGCCTCTCAGCACCAGGGACCTAGGTTCGATTCCCGGCTTGGGTCACTGTGCAGAGCTAGCACGTTCTCCCTGTGTCTGTGTGATTTCCCTCGGGTTCTCCTTTTAGAATCATAGAAACCCTACAGTGTAGGAGGCCACCTGGCCCATCAAATCTACACTGACCACAATCCCACCCAGGCCTTATCCCATATCCCTACACATTTACCTGCTAATCCCGCTAACCTACACATCTCAGAACACTAAGTGGCAATTTTTTTAACATGGCCAATCAACCTAATCGGCACATCTTTGGACTGTGGGAGGAAACCAGAGCACCCGGAGGAAACGCATGCAGACAGAGAATGTGCAAACTCCACACAGACAGTGACCAAAGCCGGGACTCGAACCCAGGTCGCTGGTACTGTGAAGCAACAGTGCTAACCACTGTGCTATCGTGTCGCCCGGTTTCCTCCCACAGTACAAAGATGTGCAAATTAGGTGCATTGAACATGCTAAATTAACTCTTAATGTCCTGGGATGTGAAAGGTTAGAGGAATTAGCAGGATGATCCCTAAGTGGAGATCAGGCCTAGACGGGATTGTGTTCGGTACAGATTCGATGGGCCGAATGGTCCCCTTCTGTACTGTAGGGTTTCGATGATTCTATGATTCCTCACCCCTATGTACTCTCTGAAAGATATGTTTTATCTGAATAATACAATAATAAATCAAATCAGATCGAAATAGATCACTCTTTCCATGCCATACAGCCCACCCTGAGAAATATCTCATAAATTAATCATATTAATTTTCCCTGAATATTTTGATTTGATTTATTATTGTCGTATGTATTGGGATACAGTGAAAAGAATTGTTTCTTATGTGCTGTACAGATGAAACATACAGCTCATAGAGTATATAGAGGTGAAGGAAAGGCGAAGGTGCAGAATGTAGTGTTACTGTCATAGCTAGGCGATAGAGAAGGATCAACTTAATGTGAGGTAAGCCCATTCACAAGTCTAACGGCAGCAGGGAAGAAGCTGTTCTGGAGTCTGGTTAGGACGTGATGTCAGACTTTTGTATCTTTTTCCTGATGGGAGAAGGTGGAAGAGAGAATGTCTGGGGTACGTGGGATCCTTAATTATGCTGGCTGCTTTTCCCAATGCAATGGGAATTGTAGACAGAGTCAATGGATGGGAGGCTGGTTTGGGCAACATTCATGACCCTTTGTAGTTTCTTGTGATCTTGGCAGAGCAGGAGCCCATACCAAGCTGTGATACAACCAGAAAGAGTGCTTTCTATGGTGCATCTGTAAAAGTTGGTGGGAGTCATAGCAGACATGCCAAACTTCCTTAGCCTCCTGGGACAATAGAGGTGTTGGTGGGTTTTCTTAATTATAGTGTCAGCATAGGGGGACAAAGACAGGTTGTTGGTGACATGTGCACCTAAAAACATGAAGCTCTCGACCATTTCTACTTTGTTCCTGTTGATGTTGATGTTGACAGGGGCATTTTGTCCTGCACCCTTCCTGAAGTCAATGACAATCTTCTTCGTTTTACCTGCATTGAGGGAGCGATTGAAGGAGGAAGACAGGAAAACAAGGTGGTGAAAAAGGTGCATGGCACACTCGCCTTTATCAGTCAGGATATAGATTATCGAGCTTTGGTGAGGCCACAGCTGGAGCACTGTGTGCAGATCTGGTCACCACATTATAGGGAGGATGTGAACACACTGGAGGGAGTGCAGAGGAGGTTTACCAGGATGCTGCCTAGGGTGGAGCATTTAAGTAATGAAGTGAGATTGGATAGGCTTGGGTTGTTTTCACATTGTTTAAAGAGTACCTGGATGAGTACTTGGCACATCATAACATTCAGGGCCAAGTGCTGGCAAGTGAGATTAGGTGGTCAGGTCAGGTATTTCTCACTTGTCAGTGCAGACTTGATGGACCAAAGGGCCTCTTCTACACTATAGGATTTTGTGATTATTGTCGCTGCACCAGTTCACCAGATTCTATATCTCTTTCCTGTACTCGTCATTCTCTGCGATCTGAGTCTCTGAGTGGTGTCATCAGCAAACTGGAAAGTGTACTGGGGTTGAATTTGGCCACACGATCACAAGTGTACCCTAGGAAATTTCTCATAAATTAATCATTTTAACTCTCCCTAAATTTGAAGGGTACAGAGAATTTCATACACCAAGATTTAAGATAAGAACATCTTTATTAAGAGTGCGATTTTCAACGTCATCATCGCGATTGAGAACTTGTTGGTCCCTACGCCGTGGTGCAATCCTTCATCTCTGAGCGTCTCTGGCTGGGGCTCGAGGAGGCCACTCCGGCTGCCCTGGTCCGACCTCCTGCTGGTAGCCCGCCCTCGGTGCTCTCAGGCCCCAGCTCCTCTTTGGCCGTTTCCCCTCGGAGCTTGGTCAGGAGTTCCACGGCAATCGAGTCCCAGTCCTCTGGCAGCAGCAGTAGCAGGAAGGCAAGGGAAAGCACAAGCAGGGCAGCCAGCCTAACATCACCGAGACCTGGCACTACACCACGATAGAGGTCAGTGACTGTGGTGAGGAATGGAGAGAGAGAGAGAGGATGGTGAATGAAAACTTGTAGAATTCATAGATACGTAGAAGATAATGGATGGCACAGTGGGTTAGCACTGCTGCCTTACAGCACCAGGGGCCTGGATTCGATTCCTGGCTTGGGTCACTGTCTGTGTTGAGTCTGCACATTCTCCCCATGTCTGCGTGGGTTTCCTCCAGGTGCTCCAGTTTCCTCCCATAATCTGAAAGACATGCTGGTTAGGTGCTAAATTCTCCCTCAGTGTAACCCTAACAGGTGCTGGAGTGTGGCGATAGGGGGATTTTCACAGTAACTTCCTTGCAGTGTTACTGTAAGCCTTATTTGTGACTCTTATAAATAAACTTGTCAACTTCATTGGATGTAAGCCTGCTTGTGACATGAATAAACAAAATTTTGAAAGTTGTATCTAACTCCTTAGTGTCCAAAGAAATGCAGGTTAAAAGTTAAATTTTATTTACTCATCACTAGTAAGGCTTACATTTCACACTGCAAAGAAGTTATTGTGAAATTCCCTAATCATCACATTCCAGCGCTGTTCGGGTCAGTGCCCCCTAACCAGCACATCTTTCGGACTGAGAAAGGAAACTGGAGCACCCGGAGGAAACCCACACAGGCATGGGCAGAACGGGCAAACTCAATGACCCAAGCTAGGAATTGAATCCAGGCCTCTGGTGCTGTGAGGCAACAGTGCTAAACCCACTGTGCCACCCCAAATGGATTAGCTATGTTAAAGTGCTGCTTAGTGTCCAAAGATGTGCAGGTTAGTTAGATTGGCCATGCTAAATTGTCCCTCAGGCGCCAGAGTGTGGCAACTAGAGGATTCTCACAGTAACTTCATTGCAGTGTTAATGTAAACTGACTGGTCACACAAATCAAAACAAGTAGTCTGTCTGCTATGAGTTCTGCCTTAAATCAGGAACTAATGATAAGGCTAATGCTGCCCTTTGCCTAATCCACACAGTAAGATGCTTGTTGCAGACTAACTACAGTCTGATACTAATGTGCTGGATCTCCCTTACTGCAATCTTGAGAATGTTGGTGAGGTAGCCTTACCTGCATTAACAGGTATACTCAGAAAGACTCCCAAAGACACCAGGGCAGGGAAGGTTACTGCAGCTCCATAATTGACAAGAATGTTAAACACTGGAGGACAAAGAAAAACACCTCGGATCAATACAGACATCCATCCACCAAATTAACAAACAACAATAGACTCTACACTGTCCCCCCATCAAACATTCCCAGGACAGGGACAGCACGGGGTTAGATACAGAGTAAAGCTCCCTCTACACTGTCCCCCATCAAACACTCCCAGGACAGGGACAGCACGGGGTTAGATACAGAGTAAAGCTCCCTCTACACTGTCCCCCATCAAACACTCCCAGGACAGGTACAGCACAGGGTTAGATACAGAGTAAAGCTCCCTCTACACTGCCCCCATCAAACACTCCCAGGACAGGTACAGCACGGGGTTAGATACAGAGTAAGCTCCCTCTACACTGTCCCCACATCAAACACTCCCAGGACAGGTACAGCACGGGGTTAGATACAGAGTAAAGCTCCCTCTACACTGTCCCCCATCACACACTCCCAGGACAGGTACAGCACGGGGTTAGATACAGAGTAAAGCTCCCTCTACACTGTCCCCCCATCAAACACTCCCAGGACAGGTACAGCACGGAGTTAGATACAGAGTAAAGCTCCCTCTACACTGTCCCCCCCATCAAACACTCCCAGGACAGGTACAGCACGGAGTTAGATACAGAGTAAAGCTCCCTCTACACTGTCCGCCATCAAATATTCTTAGGATGTCTGATTGACCCTGAGAGACAGGGCCAGAATTGGGAGCAGGCAGTGTTTAGTGATAGCTTGCCTAGATAGTTTGATCCCACAGGAGGAAGGAAATAAGGGTGACACACCTACCCAGGAGGAGAGTGGCCTGTCCGCACAGTAGATCCCAGGGCACGTCCCTGCTGGAGGGCCAGTGTTCCACTCTGGTGACATAGAGGATGATGGAGACCCAGCTGAGGAAGAGGAGGTTAAAGGCTCCCGTTGCAGACAGAAAGAGCGCCACTTCTCGGCATTTCATACAACCCAGCAGCAACTTAAACAGGACCTGTGGATCGAGATGCAACCTGTTAACCGGAGACCAACAAAATTCCTTCTTTCCGCATCTTCTTCCTTTCCCCCTTGCTGAGATGGTGTCCCAATTACACCAGCCACGTTCCAAGTACTCCATCCCTGTTAGCCACTCCGAGGATGCTTGGTGCTCCGCTGTTCAATGACATCTTTGTCAATCCAACCCCATCTTGGGTTTTTATTAATGTAAAAATCAATCCTCCATCTAAAATTAACCCCACTCATCGCAGCCTTCCCGGGTGTGGTTGGGGTGGGGGGAAGGTGGAAGCAGGGAGGGTCTCTAATTTCCACTCTCCCTTGTGTGAGGAACTGCTTCCTGATCTCACCCGCAGAATCATACAATCCCTACAATGCAGAAGGAAGCCATTCGGCCCTTCAAATCTGCACCAACTTTGCAAAAGAGCCTCCTCTCCAGCACTCTGCCCTATCCCTGTAACCCCTGCACATATTAATCCACCTAACCTACGCATCTTTGGACACTAAGGGACAATTTAGCATGGCCAATCCACCTAACCTGCACATCTTTGGACACTAAGGGACAATTTAGCATAGCCAATCCGCCTAACCTGCACATCTTTGGGCACTAAGGGACAATTTAGCATGGCCAATCCCCCCTAACCTGCACATCTTTGGGCACTAAGGGACAATTTAGCATGGCCAATCCACCTAACCTGCACGTCTTTGGACACTAAGGGTAAATTTAGCATAGCCAATCAATCTAACCTGCACATCTTTTGGACTGTGGGAGAAACTGGAGCACTTGGAGGAAGCCCATGCAGACACGGGGAGAACATGCAGATTCCACACAGACAGTGACCTAAGCCGGGAATCGAATCCAGGTCCCTGCCACTGTGAGGCAGCAGTGCTAACCATTATTGCCAACATGCTGCTTCTCCTCTGAGCCCCAGCAGGGCACACAGCCCAGCAGGGCTCACTGCACAGGAGAGGAAGGGACGATTCACGAGGATCTTGGTCAACAAATTCCTCCTCCATCCCACCCCCTGCCCAGAAAAATATGGCTCCTCATCTTGAAATTGGCACAGATCGAATACTTGACTTGGAATCACAAGATAGTGGGTTCAGATCTCACCTCAAACACACTGAACCCCCTCTGCCACTCCCCACACCAGCAGCTGGAGAGTATTGCACTGTCCTAGAGGTGTGGGGCTTGGTGGGGGCGGGGGGAGAGTCATTTGGATGCAATGTTAAACAGAGGAACAACCCCCCCCCAGCCTGGTGCGAGCCCCCCATGGCCACTATAGGAAGAAGGGCATGTGGGTGTGGAGACAGGGTGGGGTTCCTCTGCCCCACTGCGTTAGGGCTCCCGTTCATCCTTTGTCTAACCTGATCAAAGCCAGCTGAGCTGGCCATTTCTCCCCATTGCCTGCTTTTTGGGATCTTGCTGTGCACAATGTCAGGATGGCCTTGTTCTCTCCCTCTTTGCAATTCTAAAGGGTGATATACCTTTGGCTGTCAGTGGGGGGGGTGCTGGGGTTGTGTGATACATGCAGGTCTTGACGCCTGAAGCCAGTTAACCCCATCCCTGCAACCCTGAGCATGAAATATCTGGGGGAGAGGGTTTTACCTTGTACAGAGCGGAGGTGGATGCTGACCCCACCACAAAGGCCACTCCCACAATGGAATCGCGACGGAACCCATCAGCGTAGGCAATTAGCACGATGCCAGTGATGGAGAGGATTGCTGCTACGATCTGTGGTGGAGCAGAGCATCAGGAAAGTCATTCCAGCTTCCGTCCCAATCCCCAACACCTCCCACCCAACTACCGCCATTCTCTGCTCAACACTGACCATTCCCACCCAACCCCCACCGTTCCCCACTCAACTCCCCCCATTCCCTGCTCAACACTGATCATTCCCACCCAACCACCACCATTCCCCACTCAACACAGACCATTCTCACCCAACCACCACCATTCCCCACTCAACACAAACCATTCCCACCCAACCCTCACCATTCCCCACTCAACACAAACCATTCCCACCCAACCCTCACCATTCCCCACTCAACACAAACCATTCCTACCCAACCATCACCATTCCCCACTCAACACAGACCATTCCCACCCAACCACCACCATTCCCCGCTCAACACAGACCATTCTCACCCAACCACCACCATTCCCCACTCAACACAAACCATTCCTACCCAACCCCCACCATTCCCCGCTCAACACAGACCATTCTCACCCAACCCCCACCATTCCCCACTCAACACAAACCATTCTCACCCAACCACCACCATTCCCCGCTCAACACAAACCATTCCCACCCAACCACCACCATTCCCCGCTCAACACAAACCATTCCCACCCAACCACCACCATTCCCCGCTCAACACAGACCATCTCACCCACCAACCCCATTCCCCGCCACACAACCATTCCCACCCAACCACCACCATTCCCTCATCAACACAACCTTCCCACCCAACCACCACCATTCCCGCGCTCACACAAACCATTCCTACCCAACCCCCACCATTCCCCGCTCAACACAGACCATTCTCACCCAACCCCCACCATTCCCCACTCAACACAAACCATTCTCACCCAACCACCACCATTCCCGTTCAACAAACCATTCCCACCCAACCACCACCATTCCCCGCTCAACACAGACCATTCCCACCCAACCCCCACCATTCCCCACTCAACACAGACCATTCTCACCCAACCACCACCATTCCCCGCTCAACACAAACCATTGTCACCCAACCCCACCATTCCCCACTCAACACAAACCATTCCCACCCAACTCCCACCATTCCCCGCTCAATACAGACCATTCTCACCCAATCCCCAACATTCCCCGCTCAACACCGACCATCCCCACTTAACCCCCACCATTTCCCACTCAACACAAACCATTCCCATCCAACCACCACCATTCCCCGCTCAACACTGACCATTTCCACCCAACCCTCACACCATTCCCTGCTCAACACCGACCATTCCCACCTAACCCCCACCATTTCCCGCTCAACACCGACCATTCCTACCCAATCCCCATCATTCCCTGCTCAACACAGACCATTCCCACTCAACCCCCACCATTCCCCGCTCAACACCCACTATCCCCTCAACACCCACTACCCCCCAATGCCTACCATCCCTCGAACACCCACCATCCCCCCAGTGGAAGTGGATATGATAGTGAGTTTTAAGGGGTGTCTGGACAAATCCATGAATAGGATGGGAATAGAAGGATATGGTCCCTGAAAGGGTAGGGGGTTTTAGTTCAAATAGGCAGTGTGGTCAGTGCAGGATGGAGGAGTGAAGGGCCTGTTCCTGTGCTATCATTTTCTTTGTTCTGATAGAAGAGACTGGGATCCGAGGGCACAGCCTCAGAATGAAGAGACAGCCCTTTAGAACGGAGATGAGGAGGAATTTCTTCAGCCAGAGGGTGGGTGAATCTGTGGAATTTGTTGCCACAGAGGAGGCTGGGTCATTGAGTATTTTTAAAACAGAGAGAGATAGGTTCTTAGCTTACGTTTCGAGTCCAGATGACCTTTTGTCAAGGGGTCACGGGATTCAAAACATCGGCTCTTTTCTCCTTCCAGATGCTGCCAGACCGGCTGGGATTTTCCAGCATTTCCTCATTTGGTTTAGATTCCACATCCGCAGTAATTTGCTTTTATAGATAGGTTCCTGATTGGTAAGGAGATGAAAGATTATGGGGAAAGAGCAGGAGAACGGGTTGAGAAATTTATCAGCCGTGGCGGAGCAGGCAGGCGATGGCCGAATGGGCTAATTGCGTTCCTATTATCTTACGGCCTTACCCTGACACCCATAAACCTGTCCTTCAACACAATCCAAGAGAGGAGGAAGGCAAACGCTTTGTTGCAACAGAAGAGGGCGGAGGTATCGGTGGTGCTGATATTCCTCAGAGCCATCAGGTACAGGTAGATAGTCAGTGTCCACAGGATGGAGAAAGGTGCTGTCTGCTTCACGAGTCTGCTCATCAAGCTCACACTCTCACTGAGGCAACAGCCACACCCACTGTGGACCGAGAGCAAGAAAAAAGGTTCCAGATAAACGCCGATTCTGTCACCGGATTGAAAATGTGTACACAACCTGAACCTGCTACCAATCCCAGTAGTACAGAAAGAGGCCATTCAGCCCATCGAATCTGCACTGACTCTGACACAGCATCATAATCCAGGCCCTATCCCCTTAACCCCCACCCTATTTAACCCCCTCTAACCTGCACATCTTTGGACACTAAGGGGCAATTTAGCATGGCCAATCCACCTAACCTACACATCTTTGTACGCTAAGGAGTAATTTAGCATGGCCAATCCACCTAACCTACACATCTTTGTACGCTAAGGAGTAATTTAGCATGGCCAATCCCCCTAACCTGCACATCTTTGGACACTAAGGGACAATTTCATCTAACTAATCCATCTAACCTCTATGTGTGTCAGTGTGTGTGTGTGTGTATGTGCTATTCCAGGCCTGTGTGTGTGTGGCTGAGTGTTTATGTGTCGCTGTGTATGTTTTTGAGTGTGTTCTGTGAGGATGTGTGTGTGTCATTATGTTTGTGTGTCTGTGTATGAGTGTGTATGTGACTGTGTGCCATTGTGTGTCACTGTGTGCGTGTCTATGTGTCACCGTGTGTTTGTGTGTATGTGTCTGTCACTGCATGTTAATGTGATTGTGTGTCCATATGTATGTCTGTCTGTGTATATATGTGTCACTGTGTGTGCGTGTGCATGTGCGTGCGTATGTGTACAGTTCCTGCTGGAAAATCAAACCCTCCATCTAGGATCGATAATTCACACGGACTTCGAGCCAGCCCCTCTCAGTGACAGAGCTAAGTATGGTGTCCATGTGAAATGGCCATTGTGGTGTGAGGCAGCTGTGTCTAATCCCACCGAATGGAGTCTTTCACATTATATTCGCAAATCCTACTGTCTTTATCTTCTCTCTGTTATCTCTCAGGTTTAAGCAGTCTCTAATCTGCTTTACAGGCTCAGTGTAAGAGGCTTTTACAAATGCAATTAAAGTTCTATCTGCTCGTGCGCACTCAGAGGGGTGAGGAGGACGTTGGACTGTGTAACGGTAAGGGGGTGAGGATGGGATGTGGTGACTGATAGTCAGGGGGTGAAGGATGATGAGCTGAACGAGGGTGAGTTGGGCCCACCAAGGGTACACTAGTCTGAGCTATATTCTATGGGCGACATGGTGGCACAGTGGGTTAGCACTGCTGTTTCACAGCGCCCAGGGACCCGGGTTCACACAGTGGGTTAGCACTGCTGTTTCATAGCGCCCAGGGACCCGGGTTCACACAGTGGGTTAGCACTGCTGTCTCACAGCACCCAGGGACCCGGGTTCATACAGTGGGTTAGCACTGCTGTCTCACAGCGCCCAGGGACCCGTGTTCACACAGTGGTTAGCACTGCTGTCTCACACCGCCCAGGGACCCGGTTCACACAGTGGGTTAGCACTGCTGCCTCACAGCGCCCAGGGAACCGTGTTCACACAGTGGGTTAGCACTGCTGTCTCACAGCACCCAGGGACCCGGGTTCACACAGTGGGTTAGCACTGCTGCCTCACAGCGCCCAGAGAACCGTGTTCACACAGTGGGTTAGCACTGCTGTCTCACAGCGCCCAGGGACCCGGGTTCACACAGTGGGTTAGCACTGCTCTCTCACAGCACCCAGGGATCTGGGTTTGATTCATGGTTTGGGTCACTATGTGGAGCCTGCACATTCTCCCCGTGTCTGCATGGGTTTCCTCCAAACCCTCCAATTTTAACCTTCTCCTAGCAACCTCGGACTGTACCTGGGACCCCCTCCGAGCTGGGGCCTGCTGGTTTCTGCTACCACCTGGCAAGAACCCACCCCCACATTCCCCCCCATTCCGAGCACGATTGGGTCCTCACTGCCCTCCTCCCACTTGAAATTGCACCTCCACCCCATCCCCCCCCTCCCACTTTACTCTCACCTGAACAGCAGGGGCGGTGGTGACCCTCTCTCACTCGAGGACAGCAAGCAGCCTGAGCAGTAGCTGGGGAAGAGCAGGAGGTTCCAGCTAGCCGAGTGCCAGGCCATGAAGAATGGCGACTCAAACTCCCTCAGCGCCACCTTGGCCACCTGTGTCATACCCGCCCAAGAGGCTGCCAGGCAACATGCCAAGGCCAGGCCGGTCAGCACTTTCCCCAGTGCCATCGGGGGGCAACACCAGCAGCAAGAACAGCAGTGCGCCCTGCAGCCCTCACCGACCTTCACCTCGGCCTTGGGTACCACCTCTGTCGGAGTGTCCAGAGACTTGTCCTTATCTTCATTTGGAGAGTGAGGGAGAGAAGGAGAGAATGATGAATTATACAATCCCTTCAGTGCAGAAGCAGGCCATTCGGCCCATCGAGTCTGCGCACTCAACAATCCGTATCCCTCAATCCTGTCTTCTCCCCGTATCCCTCAATCCTACCTTCTCCCCGTATCCCTCAATCCTACCTTCTCCCCGTATCCCTCAATCCTACCTTCTCCCCGTATCTCTCAATCCTACCTTCTCCCCGTATCCCTCAATCCTACCTTCCCCCCGTATCCCTCAATCTGTATCGCTCAATCCGTATCGCTCAATCCTGCCTTCTCCCCATATCCTTCACATACTCACATACTTACCCTGCTAATCCCCCTGATACTAAGGGGCAATTTAGCATGGCCACTCACCCTAACCAGCATGTTTTTCAGGACTGTGGGAGGAAATTGGAGAACCCGGAGGAAACCCACGCAGACATGGAGAGAATGTGCAAACTCCATACAGACAGTGACCCAAACCGGGAATTGAACCCAGGTCCCTGGCACTGTGAGGCAGCAGTGCTAACCTCTGTGTCAAACAAATGTCCCCTTTAGGGAAGGAAATCTACTGCTCTTACCCAGTCTGGCCTGCATGCACGCACGCACGCACGCACACACACACACACACACACACACACACAACATACTCTCACACACACACTCACTCACTCTCACACACACAAACTCCACCTACTCACACACACATACTCTCACTCACGCACGCACTCACTCACGCACTCACTCACGCACACTCACTCACGCACACACTCACGCACGCACTCACGCACGCACTCCACTCACGCACACACTCACTCAGCACACACACTCACTCACGCACACACTCATCAAGCCACACACTCACGCACACCACACACTCATGCACCACACACTCACTCACGCACACACTCACTCACGCACACACTCACTCACGCACACACTCACGCACACACTCACGCACACACTCACTCACGCACACACACGCACACACTCACGCATGCACTCACTCACTCACTCACGCACTCACTCACGCACGCACTCACTCACTCACGCACACACTCACGCACACAGTGATGTCGTCTACTCTTTCCTGCCCCTCCGAAATGGCTGAGTGAGATAGTCAGTTCAAGGGACAATTAGGAATGAGCAATAAGTACTGGGTCTTATCCAGCTGATCCCCTCGTCCCGTTAAAACAGGAAAACTAAATAAACTGAATACTACAGTCAGAGGAACAATGAGAAGTTGGGACTGGGTGGCTTCATACATTACAGCACAGTGGGTTAGCACTGCTGTCTCACAGCACCCAGGGACCCGGGTTCACACAGTGGGTTAGCACTGCTGTCTCACAGCGCCCAGGGATCCGGGTTCACACAGTGGGTTAGCACTGCTGTCTCACAGCACCCAGGGACCCGGGTTCACACAGTGGGTTAGCACTGCTGTCTCACAGCGCCCAGGGACCCGGGTTCACACAGTGGGTTAGCACTGCTGTCTCACAGCGCCCAGGGACCCGGGTTCACACAGTGGGTTAGCACTGCTGTCTCACAGCGCCCAGGGACCCGGGTTCACACAGTGGGTTAGCACTGCTGTCTCACAGCGCCCAGGGACCCGGGTTCACACAGTGGTTAGCCTGCTGTCTCAGGCCGGGACCCGGGTTCACATGGGTTAGCCTGTTGGGGGTTGTGTTGTGTTTGGGGGGTGGTGTGTGTTGGGGGGGGTTTGGGTTAGCACTGCTGTCTCACAGCGCCCGGGCCCGGTTACACAGTGGTTACACTGCTTCTCACAGCGCCCAGGACCGTTCACGTGGGTATTGTCTCCGTTGTTTGCCTGCTGTTCACGGCCCGGGACCTGGTTCACACAGTGGGTTAGCACTGCTGTCTCACAGCGCCCAGGGACCCGGGTTCACACAGTGGGTTAGCACTGCTGTCTCACAGCGCCCAGGGACCCGGGTTCACACAGTGGGTTAGCACTGCTGTCTCACAGCGCCCAGGGACCTGGGTTCACACAGTGGGTTAGCACTGCTGTCTCACAGGCCCAGGGACCCGGTTCCACAGTGGTTGCTGCTGTCTCACAGCCAGGGACCGGGTTCACACAGTGGGTTAGCCTGCGTCTCACAGCGCCCAGGACCCGGGTTCACCAGTGGGTTACACTGCTGTCTCACAGTGCCCAGGGACGGGTTCACAGTGGTTACTGCTTGCCAGGGACCCGGTTCACACAGTGGGTTAGCACTGCTGTCTCACAGCGCCCAGGGACCCGGGTTCACACAGTGGGTTAGCACTGCTGTCTCACAGCGCCCAGGGACCCGGGTTCACACAGTGGGTTAGCACTGCTGTCTCACAGCGCCCAGGGACCCGGGTTCACACAGTGGGTTAGCACTGCTGTCTCACAGCGCCCAGGGACCCGGGTTCACACAGTGGGTTAGCACTGCTGTCTCACAGCACCCAGGGACCCGGGTTCACACAGTGGGTTAGCACTGCTGTCTCACAGCGCCCAGGGACCCGGGTTCACACAGTGGGTTAGCACTGCTGTCTCACAGCGCCCAGGGACCCGGGTTCACACAGTGGGTTAGCACTGCTGTCTCACAGTGCCCAGGGACCCGGGTTCACACAGTGGGTTAGCACTGCTGTCTCACAGCGCCCAGGGACCCGGGTTCACACAGTGGGTTAGCACTGCTGTCTCACAGCGCCCAGGGACCCGGGTTCACACAGTGGGTTAGTGTGTGGGTTGTGTGGGGGGGTTGTGGGTTGTGTTGTGTGTTGGGGGGGTTCACACAGTGGGTTACACTCGTCACAGGCCAGGGACCGGGTTCACAGTGGGTTAGCCTGCTGTTCACAGCCAGGGACCGGGTTCCACAGTGGGTTAGCACTGCTGTTCACAGCCAGGGACCGGTTTGTTGGGGGGTTGGGTTTGTGTTGGCCCAGGCCCGGGTTCACACAGTGGGTTAGCACTGCATCTCACAGCGCCCAGGGACCCGGGTTCACACAGTGGGTTAGCACTGCTGTCTCACAGCGCCCAGGGACCCGGGTTCACACAGTGGGTTAGCACTGCTGTCTCACAGTGCCAGGGAATCTGCAAGGCTGTGGGGAAAAGAGCGGAATTAAGTGGAAAGATTTTTCAAAGATCTAGTACAGGCTGATGGAATGAATGATCTCCTTAATATACCTCAGTTCCACATATGTGAAAAAGAGTAACGCTCTCTCTGTCTGTCTCTCTCTTTCTCTCTGTCTGTCTGTCTCTGTCTGTCTGTCTGTCTTTCTCTATCTGGCTCTGTCTCTCTTACGCTCTCTCTGTCTCTTTCTTTCTCTCCGTCTCTTTCTCTCTCTTATCTGTCTCTACTTCTGTCTCTCTGTCTTCTGTCTCTGCCTTTCTCTCTCTGTGTGTCTCTCTTTCTGTCTGTGTTTTTCTCTCTCTCCCTGTCTACCTCACTTTCTCTATCTCTTTCCCTGCCCCTCTCGCTCTTTCTCCCTCTGTCTCTATACCCTCCCACCCCTCACGCTCCCTGTCTCTCACTCTCTCTCTGTCTGTCTCTCTCTCTCTCCCTCTCTCTCTCTGCATCTCACTGTCTCTGACTCTGTCTCTCAATCTCTCTGTCTCTCTCTCTTCCTGTTTCTCTCTTTGTGTCTGTCTGTCTCTCTTTCTCTTTCTCTCTCTCCCTCCCACATCTCTGAGTCGAGAGGTTGTGAGTTTGAATCCCGGTCCAGCAACCTGAGCACTAACGAACAGAGGTTGACACTGCCGGTGGAATGCTGAGGGAGTGCAGCACTGCCGCCTTCCATGTGAGACAAGCAATCCATCCATTTTCCTTCATTGCTGCCTGTGGAATGTTGCTGTGCACCAACGGACAGCAGTTCCCTCTCCCTGCCACCCCGCCCATCACCCCTCACTCTGGCCAAAGGTCTGACAATGCGACGCAGTGGGACCCGGAAGTCTCTTACCTCCGGCCCAGGTGAGGGACAGGACAGGGGTATCACACGCGGTGAGAGGAGAGACTCTCGCTGTCTGCTTCCTCATCTTGCTCCAATAGCCCTCCTCTTCCTGCACGTGGCACCGTGCCCACCAGCCCAGCCCAGCCCCGCACTGCCCGCTCTGGGTCTGGATAAGTCTTCGGAGCAGATGAAGATGTGAAGCCAGTAAGCCTCCAGTCAGTGGGGAGACTTAAAAGGGCAATATCCACCCCACCCTCTGCCCACCCCCGCTAGCCCTACCACCAAACCTCCAGCATCAATTCCACCGCACCGTATCAGTTAACGTTTATTTATTAGCGTCAAAAGCTTACATTAACACTGCAATGAAGTTAGTGAAAATCCCCCCATTACCACACTCTGGTGCCTATTCGGGTCACACTGAGGGAGAATTTAGCGTCTAACCAGCACGTCATTCGGACTGTGGGAGGAAGCCCACAGAGACACGGGGAAGACATGCAGATTCCACACAGACAGTGACCAAAGACTGGAATCGAGCTCGGATCCCTGGAGCTGTGAGGCAGCATTGCTAATCCACTGTGCCACCATGCCACTTTATAGGGGTGAGTCTAACCCAGTGCTGTACCTGTCCTCAGACGGTTTGATGGGGGACAGTGTAGAGGGAGCTTTACTGTGTATCTAACCCCGTGCTGTACCTGTCCTGGGAGTGTTTGATGGGGGGACAGTGTAGAGGGAGCTTTACTCTGTATCTAACCCCGTGCTGTCCCTGTCCTGGGAGTGTTTGATGGGGACAGTGTAGAGGGAGCTTTACTCTGTATCTAACCCCGTGCTGTACCTGTCCTGGGAGTGTTTGATGGGGACAGTGTAGAGGGAGCTTTACTCTGTATCTAACCTTGTGCTGTACCTTTCTTAGGAATGTTTAATAGGGGACAGTGTAGAGGGGTTTTAGGGGTTTTACCTTATATCTAACTCCGTGACATCCTGGTCTTGGGAGTGTTTCATGAGGAGAGTGGAGACATTGTCAGCAACAGAGGGTGTTGGGGGACACGGGTTCCTGAGTGACAGTGTGAGGGAGCTGGATTAACATCAGTACAGATACAGTCAGTAACACAGGGTGCTGGGGGAGAGAGAGGGGGGGGGGTTACTGTTGGGTTGGTTTAGTTTTGGTGATACTGTTAGTAGTTGTTGGAAGTAGAGATACGTAACTTTTCTCTTAGATTTATTACTGAAGTGACAGTGTGAGGGAGCTGGATTAACATCAGTACAGATACAGTCAGTAACACAGGGTGCTGGTGGGAGAGAGGGGTTACTGAGTGACAGTGTGAGGGAGTTGGATTAACATCAGTACAGATACAGTCAGTAACACAGGGTGCTGGGGGAGAGAGGGGTTACTGAGTGACAGTGTGAGGGAGTTGGATTAAGATCATACAGATACAAGTCCGTACACAGGGTGTGGGGGTGGAGAGAGGGCCGTTACTGAGTGACAGTGTGAGGGAGCTGGATTAACATCATACAGAGAATAGCACACGAAACACAAGAGTAATCACAAGGGTGATGGGGGGGAGAGAGGGGTTACTGAGGGAGGAGTGGATTAACACAGTACAGATCAGTCAAGTAAACACAGGTGCTGGGGGGGAGAGATGGGTTACTGAGTGAGGGAGCGGGATAAACATCAGATACAGATACAGTCAGTAACACAGGGTGCTGGGGGAGAGA
>JAGIQG010000039.1:923155-980760 GCA_024679065.1 Sphyrna mokarran | reverse complement strand
CTGGGGATAGGAAGGGGGGGATAGGGGGTAGGGAAGGGGGAGCATGGGGCATGGGGGGGAAGGGGGTGATGGGTAAGGGGGTAACATCCTGTGCTCAAAATGAAGCATAAGGAGCTAATGCTCCCTCCCTGGGGGGAGGGTAACGGGGTAGTTGCTCCCTCCCGGGGGGGGAGGGTAACGGGGTAGTTGCTCCCTCCCTGGGGGAAGGGTAACGGGGATGATGTGCTGTCCTTGGGGGGAAGGGTAAGGGGATAAAAGCTTCTCCCCCTGTGGGAATTTAAGGGAACAACATTCCCCCCACGGCAAAGGATAAAGAAACAGGTTCTCAGATGGCACAGTGGGTTAGCACTGCTGCCTCACAGCTCCTGGGATCTGGGTTCAATTTCCAGCTTGGGTCACTCTGTGTGTGGAGTCTTCCCATGTCTGCATGGGTTTCCTCCCAGGTCCAGTTTCCTCCCACAGTCCGAAAGATGTACAGGTTAGATAGATTGGCCAAGCTAAATGGTGGCACTGTCTGTACTGAAAAGAACTGATTACCTGTAAAGACTTGCATTCCAATCATTATTTTGCAATTCTGTCTGTGTCTATATATGCCATGTTTGTGAACTCCAACCTATCCACTCACCTGATGAAAGAGCGGTGCTCCAAAAGCTCGTGATTCCAAATAAACCCATTGGACTTTAACCTGGTGTTGTGCCCACCCCAATACAACGCTAGCATCTCCACACGATGTGAAATTGCCCTTGGTATCAAGAGGATGAGCAGAGTAAATGCATGGAATTATTGTGGTGGGGGGGGGGGGGGGGGGGGGGGGTAGGGTCTGGATGGGATTGTCATCAGCGTAGCCTCAATGAGCGAATGGCCTCTACCTGCACTGTAGGGATTCTATGAGTCTGCCCATCCCACTCGCGCAGGACAATGGTGAAACCTGTGGACTGAAACGTGTGGGTTCTTCCTCTGCAGGGGATGAGGAGTTTACATGGACCCCACCATCTGAGGCAGAGATCAAAGTGATCGAAGCTCGCCGGGAACGGCAGGACAGAATCACCAAACTGATGGGGGATTACCTGCTGAAAGGCTACAGAATGCTGGCAGACAGTTGTCCGGAATGTGGAGTGAGTATAAACCATATTACTGAGTATACACAGTGAGTGATCCTTACCCTGCTGAATAAACAGTGACTCTGTACAGTTACACAGTGAGTGATCCTTACCCTGCTGAATAAACAGTGACTGTGTACAGTTACACAGTGAGTGATCCTTACCCTGCTGAATAAACAGTGACTCTGTACAGTTACACAGTGAGTGATCCTTACCCTGCTGAATAAACAGTGACTCTGTACAGTTACACAGTGAGTGATACTTACCCTGCTGAATAAACAGTGACTCTGTACAGTTACACAGTGAGTGATCCTTACCCTGCTGAATAAACAGTGACTCTGTACAGTTACACAGTGAGTGATCCTTACCCTGCTGAATAAACAGTGTCTCTGTACAGTTACACAGTGAGTGATCCTTACCCTGCTGAATAAACAGTGTCTCTGTACAGTTACACAGTGAGCGATCCTTACCCTGCTGAATAAACAGTGACTCTGTACAGTTACACAGTGAGCGATCCTTACCCTGCTGAATGACGATGATTGTGTACCCTCTGTCACAAACAGGACTAAATCAGTTGTAGAAAGGGAGGGTGTTTGAAAGACTTTTACAACAGTTGGCGTTTGTCGGAGGCTTACAATAGCCCTTATCACTGGACCCAGCTGATTGGAAATGGGAACAGATGTGTGCTATGGTGGGGGAGGGGATGACACACACTCCTTTCGGCCCCCCCCACTCTGCCTGACCCTGTGGCAGCTGGGGCTTTGTTTAACCTTGGGGCTTCTGAAGCTGAGGACTTGTCAATGTGCCTCCCAGGAAGCTGCACCATCTGCCCTGACACCTGTCTCCCATCTCCCTCCCCAGACAGCCCACGTGCACACCACTTCCAGCCCTCAGTCTCCCTGTCCCATTTGTGAGTGAAATATCCCAAGGGAGTGACTCCTTTGTGTCTGTGTGTGTGTGTGTGTGTGTGTGTGTGGTGAATGTGAGAGAGGAGAGAGAATGCGCATGAGAGTGGGGGGAGCGAGCACGTGGCAGGTGCGGGAGGGCCATGGGAGCAAGTTGTGGGCAGGGTGAGGGGGGGTGGGATAGTGAACGCGGGCAGGTGAGGGGGGGTGGGAGCGAGCGTGGTCGGCAGGTGAGGGGGGGACGTGAGCGCGGGCAGGTGGGGGGGGAATGTGGGAAGGTGAGAGGGGCGGAAAAGGTGGGCAGTGAGGGGAGGGGGAAGTGGGCAGGATGAGGGGAGGGGGAACGTGGGCAGGTGAGGGGTAGGGGGAACGTTGGCAGGTAGAGGGAGGGGAACGTGGAGGTGAGGGGAGGGGGAACGTGGGCAGGTGAGGGGGGAGGGGGAACGTGGGCAGGGTGGGGGGGGGAAATGTGGGCGGTGAGAGGGGCGGAAATGTGGGCAGGGGGAGGGGGAACGTGGGCAGGTGGGGGGGGGGGAAACGTGGGCAGGTGAGGGGAGGGGAAAAGTGGGCAGGTGAGGTCGAGGGGAAACGTGGGAGGGGAGGGGGAGGGGACGGATAGGGAAGTGAGGGGGAGGGGGGAAAAAAACGTGGGGTTTTGGGGGCCAAAGTTTGGGTGGGGGGGAAAGGGGAGGGGGAACGTGGGCCAGTGGGGGGGAACGCGGGCAGTCAAGGCGTGGGCGGGAAAGCGGGCAGGTGAAGGGGGGGGAACGCTGGGCAGGTGACGGGGGGGGGAAGCGGCAGGTGAGGGGAGGGGACTTACGCCATGCGGGCAGGTGAGGGAGGGGAACAGGGCGGGAGGGCGGGGGGAACGCGGGCGGGTGATGGGCGGGGGAACGCGGGCGGTGTGAGGGGCGGGGGGGGGCACAGCGGACGGGTGAGGTGCGGGGGGACGCGGGCGGGTGAGGGGCGGGGGAACGCTGGGCGGGTGAGGGGCGGGGGGAACGCGGGGGGTGAGGGGCGGGGGAACGCGGGCGGGTGAGGGGCGGGGGAACGCGGGCGGGTGTGAGGTGCGGGTGGACACGCGGGCGGTCGTGAGGGGCGGGGGGAGACGCGGGCGGTGTGAGGGGCGGGGGGACGCGGGCGGGTGAGGGGAGGGGGGGACGCGGGCGGGTGAGGGAGGGGGGATCTCGGGCAGGGAGGGAGGGGGGGACGCGGGCAGGTGAGGGGGGGGGTGACTGCGGGCAGGTGAGGGAAGCCAGGGAGGTGCGAACGCGGGCGGGCGAGGGGAGGGGGGAACGCGGGCGGGCGAGGGGAGGGGGGAACGCGGGCGGGTGAGGGTGTGGTCGGGGTATCAGGGTTCGGCACTGGGTGTCTCGCTGACTTTATGGCCGATTGTTGTTCTCCCTGTCAGACTGTCCTCCTCCAAGACAAGAAACAGAAAAACTATTGTGTTGCTTGCCAGGAGCTGGATTCGGATGTGGACAAGGACAACCCAGGTATTCTATCCACCCACTGACGTGTTTGTGTGACTGTTGCATTCAGAGTAAGTTTAATTGAAAGTCGCTTCCTTGGCCGTCAGTGTAGCTGTCCCAGTCTGATACTGCTGCTTTAAGAAAGATTCCACTCCCTCTCCATCCCTGAATGCCTACGGTAGAGATTCAGCCTTAAGTTTATTGATTGGTGTTAAGCTTACATTAACACTGCAGTGAAGTTACTGTGAAAATCCCCTGTTCGGGTTACACTGAGGGAGAAGGGACCCGGGTTCGATTCCCGGCTTGGGTCACTGTCTGTGTGGAATCTGCATGTTCTCCCCATGTCTGAGTGGGTTTTCTCCGGGTGCTCCAGTTTCCTCCCACAGTCTGGAAGACATCCGTGTTAGCTGGATTGGTTGTATTAAATTCTCCCTCGGTGTAACCCGAACAGGCACCGGAATGTGGCGACTGGAGGATTTTCACAGTAACCTCATTGCAGTGTTAATGTAAACCTACTTTGACACTATAAATAAACGTTACATTCAGTGAAAGACAAAGATCGGACAGTCATTTTTGCGGAGAGTTGGGTGAGGGAGCCCGGGGAGGGAGATCTACCCCATATTGATAAGTCTTTAAAGTTTAAAAGTTTACTTATTCATGTCACAAGTAGGCTTACGCTAACAATGTTACTGCAAAAATCCTCTGGAGATGAGAGGAGATAGTGCAGGATATGGAGATGACGGGTGGATATGGAAGTAGTGCAGGATATGGAGGTGGATACAGAGGTACTGCAGGATATGGAGGTGGATACAGAGGTACTGCAGGATATGGAGGTGGATATGGAGGTGGATACAGAGGTACTGCAGGATATGGAGGTGGATACAGAGGTACTGCAGGATATGGAGGTGAATACAGAGGTACTGCAGGATATGTGGAGGTGGATATGGAAATAGTGCTGGTTATGGAGGTGGATACAGAGGTACTGCAGGATATGTGGAGGTGGATATGGAAATAGTGCTGGTTATGGAGGTGGATACAGAGGTGATGGGTGGATATGGAAGTAGTGCAGGAAATAGAGGCGGATATGGAGGTACTGCAGAATATGGAGGTGATGGGTGGATATGGAGGCAGATACGGAGGTGGTGCGGGATACAGAGGTGGATACGGAGGTACTGCAGAATTTGGAGGTGGATATGGAGCTGATGGGTGGATATGGATGTAGTTCAGGAAGATAGTGTTGAGATGGATGACCTATTTGAATGGTAGAGCAGTCTCAATGGGCTGAATGGCCTTGGGTTGTTACAGTAGAAGGATATGGAGGGCTGTCTTCGCTGTTACAAAGAGAAGGGGCTGTGTTGGTGTATATTTGAACGTCATTCCTTGTCTCCCCGATTTTTAACCTTCCTCTTCTCTTTGCTCCCACAGCTTTGAACCCACAGGCAGCCCTGTCCCAAGTGAGGGAGCGCCAGCGGCTTTTCAACAGCCCCGAGGAACCCCCGCTACCCTGCTGCTCCACCCTGGAACTTTCCGCTGACTCTCCCTGCCCCGAGCCCCCCGCCGCGCCTGCCCCCGCCCCACCCCCGGCCGAGGGCGACACAGGCCCCCCCAGGGCCCCCGTCCATCGGGAAGCTGAGCGGGCGGTGCTGCGTAAGCTGGCCTGGGCCAGCAGTGAGCTGGAGCGGGCGTCCAGCGTGGAATACAGCTCACAGCTCTGTGTTCTGATCAGAGACTGTGCGGACACCCTCCACAGCTTAAAGCGTCTGGCATAGACGCACCCTCCGGGGGTGGGAGGGGGAGGGGGAGCTCTGCAGGGGGCAACAGATTCCCATCGCTTCCGGTACCGAGCCCATATCAGCGACTCGTGCAGCTATATTTAATATCGCCCTGTCTGAGAGCAAATGGAGCCTACGTTACCGATTGGGGGATCAGCCGTGTCCACACAGCTTCAGGACGCGCGAGCGGTGTTGTTAATATATTCCTACCGGATCCAGACCTCGGAACAACAGCCTCTCTGTGTCTCCTGCCTCCCACGTGTTGGAAGCTTCCAAAACACAACCGTTGAACTTAAAGGATAAACGCAAAACATTTTTCTTACCGCCCGCCCTCCATCCCTCCCTCTTCCTCCTGGTTTGGTTTTATTACGTTGTCGGTTTAACCTTGACACTTTCTGGGGCCAGACCCGGGAGCTGGCTGCTGCCATCCTGTCCCTGCAGTTGGAAAGATGTTTTCAGAGTTTGTCAAGTTATTTGGGAGAGGGAAGCTGAGGGGGCGGAAGTGAGGAGTTAAAAGTTCAGTTAGACACTGGCCTTTGATCTCGACATCCTGAGTTCAGCACCCAATCAGACAGAAGGCATGAAAACCTCTGCTGAACCTTGTGGGGTTTTATTCTGTATCTAACCCCATGCTGTACCTGTCCTGGGAGTGTTTGATGGGGGGACAGTGTAGAGGGAGCTTTACTCTGTATCTAACCCCGTGCTGTCGCTGTCCTGGGAATGTTTGATGGGGAGACAGTGTAGAGGGAGCTTTACTCTGTATCTAACCCCATGCTGTACCTGTCCTGGGAGTGTTTGATGGGGGGACAGTGTAGAGGGAGCTTTACTCTGTATCTAACCCCGTGCTGTACCTGTCCTGGGAGTGTTTGATGGCCATGGAGGATGAATAAATATATTCTGATTCTTGTTAAGGTTTCCAGTTCAAACCCATTGGGTACAGGTGTGTAAATCCTCCCCCTGCTTGCTGAGCTGACTGCCCACTAAAGGAATGTGTTGCATCTACCAGAGAGAGTCCACTCCTTCCTCCACTTCTCCCAGACTCCAGAATGTTGTTGCTTTTGTGTTTTTGTTTGTGTGATTAAAGTATTTAATTTTGTTGCTCTGATGTGGCTGCTTTCTTGGTGAATGTGAGGATACCAGAGAGGGATACATGCCTCGAGGGGGCTGAGGTGTACCCTCCCTACCAGGAGGGGCACACAGGCAAAGAAGATGGACCCTGGGATAAGTTTGAAGATATTCTAGATATATTATCATACCCCATGTTCAATCAACCGGTACAAATGAGGGGTAACTGGGAGGGGGAGTGCTGCTCTGTCAGGGGTGTATCTTCTGAATTGAGGCATTTTTAACTCCTCCTCCCAGTGGCACAGCGGTGACCACTGCTGCCCCACACCGCCAGAGACCCGGGTTCGATTCCAACCCCTGAGTTCTCCATGTGCCTGCATGCATTTCCTCCCACAGTCCGAAGATGTGCAGGTTAGGGTGATTGGCCATGCTAAAATGCCCCTTAGTGTCCAATGATGTGCAGCTTAGGTGGATTAGCCATGCTAAATTGTCCCTTAGTGTCCAAAGATGTGCAGGTTAGGGTGGATTGGCCATGCTAAATTGCCCCTTAGTGTCCAAAGATGTGCAGTTTAGGGTGGATTGGCCATGCTAAATTGCCCCTTAGTGTCCAAAGATGTGCAGTTTAGGGTGGATTGGCCATGCTAAATTGCGCCTTAGTGTCCAAAGATGTGCAGGTTAGGTGGATTGGCCATGCTAAATTGTCCCTTAGTGTCCAAAGATGTGCCAGTTAGGGGGATTGGCCATGCTAAATTGTCCCTTAGTGTCCAAAGATGTGCAGCTTAGGTGGATTAGCTATGCTAAATTGCCCCTTAGTGTCCAAAGATGTGCAGTTTAGGTGGATTAGCCATGCTAAATGTCCCTTAGTGTCAAAGATGTACGGTTAGGGTGGATTGGCCATGCCTAAATTGCCCCTTAGTGTCCAAAGATGTGCAGGTTAGGGGGGATTGGCCATGCTAAATTCCCTTAGTGTCCAAAGATGTGCAGCTAGGTGGATTAGCCTATGCTAAATTGCCCCTAGTGTCCAAAGAAGTGCAGTTAGGTGGATTAGCCATGCTAAATGTCCCTTAGTGTCCAAGATGTACAGGGTTTGGTAGTGGATTGGCCATGCTAAATTGTCCCTTAGTGTCCAAAGATGTGCAGGTTAGGGTGGATTGGCCATGCTAAATTGTCCCTTAGTGTCCAAAGATGTGCAGGTTAGGGGGGATTGGCCATGCTAAATACACTGGGTTATAGGAAGAGTCACTGTAGACTCATTAGACTGAATGGCCTCCTTCTGCACTGTAGTTCTGAAGGAGATCCCAAGGCATGGACGATGTACATAGAGGGGTAAATGGAGCAGCTAGTATCCTGGTCAAAAGTCACCCAACAACTCCCAAAACAAAGCGTTCCTCACTACCAACCCCAACTGCTGCCTGTGGGAGCTTGCTGTGCCTAAATTGGTGCTGTCTGCATGATGTGGAGATGCTGATGTTAAAGTGGAGTAAACACAGTAAGAAGTCTCATAACACCAGATTAAAGCCCAATAGGTTTATTTGGTCACAGAATCCACTAGCTTTCAGAGCACTGCTCCTTTGGCAGGGAACTGCCAAAGTTCCCTGCCAAGAGTCAGGAAAAAGCTTACCAACAAGGGGATTTTCACAGTAATTTCATTGCAGTGTTAATGGTAAGCCTCCTATTTTTCTACTGAAGAAGAATCTCGAAAAAAAATTAGGGAGAAGGATCCCTTTAAAAGAAAAAAGTTGGCAGGGAGAATAATCCCTTTAAAAACAAAATTAGTTGGGAGCAGAATCCCTTTAAGAGAAAAGTTAGCTGGGAAAATGATCTCCTGAAGAGGAAAGTTGGGGAGAAGGTTCCCTTTAAAAATTCTCCATCTCCTTGTAAGTCAGTGTTGTGTGTGTCTGGGGGAGGTGTTTACAAAGGAAAGGCCTTTATGGAAGTAGCGTGTGTACTAACGCCCTGCCTTTCTGGTCCAGTCTACCAGGGCGTGGCGACTGTAAAGACAAAGGGGAACTTTACAAAGTAAAAACCCTTCCAAACACGGCAGAGCAGAGGGAGGAGACAACCCCCGGAGGAGGCAAGAAGTCACTCTTCAACACAGAGCGAGAGAAAGGAAATATTTAGCAAGTGCAGGAGGCACCAGTGTTACAGAATCGCCCTGACATTGATTGCAACACATCGTTTGGAGGCAGAGTGCTTGGGTAGAAAGTCAGGCAAAGACAAGAGAGGGTTATAGGCTGCCCCCCACCTCCCCTCCCCTCCTCTCCCCTCCCCTCCAGCCCTGACATTCACCCCTTTGAAGGAGAGCAGCTTGGTCAGGGCTGAGAGATGAATGGGATGCAGAGTGAAGTCTCCGGCAGCCTGGTATCCGGCATCGAGGGTCTGCCCCCCCTGCCCAAGGGGCTCAGCGGCATCCTCAACTCCAGCGGGGGCTCCTGGCGCGACGTGGAGAGGGTGTACGCCAAGAGGACCATGATCCAGGACGAGCTGAGCCGCCCCTGCCTCCCCGCCACCGAGAAGCTCTCGCGGAACAAGCCGGCCAACCTGGACGCAGCGCTGGCGGTCCTCCGGAAGGAGATGGTAAGCTCGGTGACCCCCCCCCCCCCCCGTACCCGCTCACCCCTCTTCCGTACCTGCCGCCCATCGCCACGCCAGCCTGTACGAAATGACCACACACGCAAACCCGTGCACCCACAGCCATTGGTATCCCTCGCTCTCCAAGCCACGCGAGTTTGAACCCTGCTTGCGCCTCCAAGCAGGGTAGTGCTTGGACCGTGTAGTCCAGATAAACACCCCCTGTTACCAATACCGAGGGAGCCCTGCACTGGCACAGGTGCCATTCCTTTTGTTTTGTGATTTACGTTTAAATTTGATCTTCCAAAACGTATCACTCTCTTCAATGCAGGTAGAACTCAAAGAAGAAAGAAAATTCCAGCACAGGAACAGGCCCTTCGGCCCCTCCAAGCCTGCACCAACCATGCTGCCCGACTGAACTAAAACCCCCGATCCTTCCGGGGACCGTATCCTTCTATTCCCGTCCTATTCATGGATTTGTCCAGACACCCCTTAAAACTCACTATCGTATCCACTTCCACAACCACCCACCCCCCGCCAACACGTTCCAACCACCCACCACCCTCTGTGTTAAAAAAACCTTGCTCCTCGCACCTTAAACCTGTGCCTCCCTAGTAATTAACTCTTCCACCCTGGGAAAAAGCTTCTGACTATCCGCTCTGCCTCTCATAATCTTGTAGATTTCTATCAGGTCTCCCCTCAACATCCGTCTTTCCATTGAGAACAAACCAAGTTTCTCCAACCTCTCCTCATAGCTAATGCCCTCCATACCAGGCAACATCCTAACAAATCTTTTCTGTACCCTCAAGTCTCCACATCCTTCTGGTAGTGTGGCGACCAGAATTGAACACTATATTCAACTCATATTAATGCAAGTTCTCCATCACTTACCTTCCTCTCTACCTCATCCAAACCATTAAAACCATAAGATATTGGGTGGTACAGTGGGTTAGCACTGCCCGCTCACAGCACCAGGATCCCGGGTTCAGTTCCTGGCTTGGGTCTCTGTCTGTGCGGAGTCTGCATGTTCTCCCCGTGTCTGCGTGGGTTTCTTTTGGTCTCCTTACCTGAGAAAGGGTACACTCGCGATAGAGGGAGTGCAGTGCAGGTTCACCACATTTCCTGGGATGGTGGGACAGTGAGATTGGGTCTGTATTCACTAGAGTTTTGAAGGAGGAGAGGAAATCCCATTGAAACATTGGACATTGAAATTGGGCTGGGGAGTCCTTGTTCAAGATTCCCTTAAGGTTAACTTGCAGGTTCAGTCAGCAGTTAGGAAGGCAAATGCAATGTTAGCATTCATGTCGAGAGGGTTAGACTATAAGAGCAGGGATGTACTTCCGAAGCTGTATAAGGCTCTGGTCAGAGTCCATCTGGAATATTGTGAATAGTTTTAGGCCCCATATCTAAGGAAGGTTGTGCTGGTCTTGGAAAGGGCCCAGAGGAGGTTCACAAGAACGATCCCTGGAATGAAGAACCCGTATGAGGAACAGTTGAGGACTCTCTGTCTGTACTTGGAGTTTAGAAGGATGAGGGGGGGATCTTATTGAAACTTATGGAATACTGCGAGGCCTGGATAGAGTGGACACGGAGAGGATATTTCCACTAGTAGGAAAAACTAGAACCAGAGGGCACAACTCAGGCTGAAGGGACGATCGTTTAGAACAGAAATGAGGAATTTCTTCAGCCAGAGAGTGTTGAATCTGTGGAATTCTTTGGCACAGAAGGCTGTGGAGGCCAGGTCATTGAGTGCCTTTAACACAGAAATAGGGTTTTGATTAACAAGAGGTTTTGGGGGAAAAGGCAGAGAATGGGGATGTGAAAATTATCAGCCATGATTGAATAGTGGAGCAGACTTGATGGGCCGAGTGGCCTCGTTCTGCCCTTATGGTTTACAAAGAATAAAACAGCACGGGAAACAGGCCCTTCGGCCCAACGAGCCCGCGACGCCACCCCGATGTTCCCACCTCTACCCGTAAAGCTTCTGTCAACAGCATGAAACCATTTTGGGCCCTTGCATATTCCATGTTATTATTGGGACATAGCAACGGCAGCATAAAATGTTGCTTGTGTGAGGAAACTGGGAATGACTGGGGTAATTATCTAGCAGTTGAAGTATTGCTTCATGATTAATGGATACCAGGCGATGTAAATGTGATATTGACTACTGCCATGAAGATGTAAATGACATTTCCTCTAAGTGGTCCATAAGCTAAGGATCTGTTTGTATTTATAGCCCCCTTTTAATTTGTAAGCAACTAAATTTTAAAATAACTTGATTATTCTTAAACAAGGTAAAGATTTGTTTATTATAATACTAGATTTGAAAATCACTAAAGTTCATAAATCATACTACCCTGCAGTGCAGAAACAGTGCCCATCAATTCTGCACCAAACATAATCCCATTCAGACCCTACCCCCATATCCCGACATATTATACCCACTAATCCTCTAATCTCTGCTACCCTGGAGGCAATTTCTTAGCATGGCCAATCAACCTTACCTGCACATCTTTGGATTGTGGGAGCATCCAGAGGAAACCCTTGCAGACACGAGGAAATAAAAGTGATCAAGTTATGAACAAAAATACAAACATTAAATGCTAAATCATGTACAGAAAGAGGCCATTCGGCCCATTATATCCCCCAATCAGCCTTTTTATTCATTTATGGGATGTGGTGTAGGTCTACCCACAGTGCTGTTAGGGAGGGAGTTCCAGGATTGTGATTGGACATCAGTCAGTCCCCGTGTGTGGTGTAGGTACACCCACAGTGCTGTTAGGGAGGGAGTTCCAGGATTGTGATTGGATATCAGTCAGTCCCAGTGTGTGGTGTAGGTACACCCACAGTGCTGTTAGGGAGAGAGTTCCAGGATTGTGATTGGATATCAGTCAGTCCCCGTGTGTGGTGTACGTACACCCACAGTGCTGTTAGGGAGAGAGTTCCAAGATTGTGATTGGACATCAGTCAGTCCCCGTGTGTGGTGTAGGTATACCCACAGTGCTGTTAGGGAGAGAGTTCTGGGGACAGTTCTAGCATGGGATCAGCACTCGCATCATCTCAGCATCACCACTTGCCTTGACGTGGCCACTGTTATAGGGGATGCAGTGCATTATTAATCCAGAAACTCAGCTAATGTTCTGGGGGACCCGGGTTCAAATCCCGCCACGGTAGATGGAGGAATTTGAATTCAACAAAAATTATCTGGAATTAACAATCTGCTGATGACCCATTGTGGGAAAAACCCATCTGGGACACGGGTCCCCACACACACTGACTCTCACTGGGGTACGGCTCCCACACACACTGACTCTCACTGGGGTACGGCTCCCACACACACACTGACTCTCACTGGGGTACGGCTCCCACACACACACTGACTCTCACTGGGGTACGGCTCCCACACACACTGACTCTCACTGGGGTACGGCTCCCACACACACTGACTCTCACTGGGGTACGGCTCCCACACACACACTGACTCTCACTGGGGTACGGCCCCCACACACACTGACTCTCACTGGGGTCACACACACACTGACTCTCACTGGGGTACAGCTCCCACACACACTGACTCTCACTGGTGGTCCCACACATACTGACTCTCACTGGGGTACTAGTCCCACACACACTGACTCTCACTGGGGTACGGGTCCCACACACACTGACTCTCACTGGGGTACGGGTCCCACACACACTGACTCTCACTGGGGTACAGCTCCCACACACACACTGACTCTCACTGGGGTACGGCTCCCACACACACACTGACTCTCACTGGGGTACGGCTCCCACACACACTGACTCTCACTGGGGTACGGCTCCCACACACACTGACTCTCACTGGGGTACGGCTCCCACACACACTGACTCTCACTGGGGTACGGCTCCCACACACACTGACTCTCACTGGGGTACGGCTCCCACACACACTGACTCTCACTGGGGTACGGCTCCCACACACACTGACTCTCACTGGGGTACGGCTCCCACACACACTGACCCTCACTGGGGGACGGCTCCCACACACACTGACTCTCACTGGGGTACGGCTCCCACACACACTGACTCTCACTGGGGTACGGCTCCCACACACACTGACTCTCACTGGGCTCCCACACACACTGACTCTCACTGGGGGACGGCTCCCACACAGACAGGAGTTGTGTGTAACTGGCAGTGTGTGCAGAAAGAATCCCTTGTTTCTCTCTGTGTCTCCTGCAGCTGCTGTTTGATGGATTCAGGGTGGAGTTTAGATTCCTGTTAACTCAGTCCCAAAGGCCTCAGAGGATTAGAATATCTCTTTAACAGCCTCCAGCTGACAGACATTGTTAATCAGAACAATTCCCTTACTGCCCTTCCCCACTGCTTTCCTTCCTCTAGAATTAAACCTCCTTCCTGCCCCCAACCCAACTCAAACCTTCCCCTCGGAAGGGAACAGCTCTGAGGGGGTGGGGGGCTGAATGGCCTCCTTCTCTCTCTGCCTTCCCTGCCCTTTGCTCAAGCACCTCGCTCAGTGTGAACAGGTGTAGGATGTAGAGTGTGGAGTATCTGACTGCAGATCGCAAGGGTGGGGGGAGTTTGGGGACTGGGCGGTGTGGATGTACATTGCCTTGATCTGTCCTCTGTTTTATCCACATGTTTAAAGGGGGCATTTTGACTCAAAAAGGATCCAGACTGATTCTCCCTACTTCATTCTGGGATCACCGGACAGTGATCAGGAGCAGGAACCCTGGCTGATTTCCCCTCTCTCTCTAACCCAGGGATCACTGGACAGTGATCAGGAGCAGGAACCCTGGCTGATTTCCCCTCTCTGTCTAACCCAGGGATCACTGGACAGTGATCAGGAGCAGGAACCCTGGCTGATTTCCCCTATCTCTCTCTAACCCAGGGATCACTGGGCAGTGATCAGGAGCAGGAATCCTGGCTGATTTCCCCTCTCTGTCTAACCCAGGGATCACTGGACAGTGATCAGGAGCAGGAATCCTGGCTGATTTCCCCTCTCTCTCTAACCCAGGGATCCCTGGACAGTGATCAGGAGCAGGAACCCTGGCTGATTTCCCCTCTCTCTCTAACCCAGGGATCACTGGACAGTGATCAGGAGCAGGAACCCTGGCTGATTTCCCCTCTCTCTCAACCCAGGGATCCCTGGACAGTGATCAGGAGCAGGAACCCTGGCTGATTTCCCCTCTCTCTTAACCAGGGATCACTGGACAGTGATCAGGAGCAGGAACCCTGGCTGATTTCCCTCTCTCTCTAACCCAGGGATCACTGGACAGTGATCAGGAGCAGGAACCCTGGCTGATTTCCCCTCTCTCTCTAACCCAGGGATCCCTGGACAGTGATCAGGAGCAGGAATGCTGACTGATTTCCCCTCTCTCTCTAACCCAGGGATCACTGGACAGTGATCAGGAGCAGGAACGCTGACTGATTTCCCCTCTCTCTCTAACCCAGGGATCACTGGACAGTGATCAGGAGCAGGAACCCTGACTGATTTCCTCTCTCTCTCTCTCTAACCCAGGGATCACTGGACAGTGATCAGGAGCAGGAACCCTGGCTGATTTCCCCTCTCTCTCTCTAACCCAGGGATCCCTGGACAGTGATCAGGAGCAGGAACCCTGGCTGATTTCCCCTATCTCTCTCTAACCCAGGGATCACTGGGCAGTGATCAGGAGCAGGAATCCTGGCTGATTTCCCCTCTAGAACATAGAACATAGAACAATACAGCACAGAACAGGCCCTTCGGCCCTCGATGTTGTGCCGACCAAAATAAAAAGCAATGCCCCTCCTAACTAAACCATTCCCTTCTCATCCATATACTTATCAACTAACCTCTTAAACGCCACCAAACTTGGCGCATCTACAACAGCTGCAGGCAGGGCATTCCACTCCCTAATCACTCTTTGAGTAAAGAACCTACCTCTGATATCCGTCCTATAACTCATACCCCTTAATTTAAAGCTGTGTCCCCTCGTGCTAGCTTTCTCCATCCTAGGAAAAAGGCTATCACTGTCCACCCTATCCAAACCTCTAATCATCTTATATGCTTCAATAAGATCCCCCCTTAGCCGCCTCCTTTCTAACGAAAACAACCTCAAATCCTTCAACCTCTCTT
This sequence comes from Sphyrna mokarran, assembly GCA_024679065.1. Lineage (NCBI taxonomy): Eukaryota > Metazoa > Chordata > Chondrichthyes > Carcharhiniformes > Carcharhinidae > Sphyrna > Sphyrna mokarran. The sequence continues at coordinate 965,760 of JAGIQG010000039.1, read as the reverse complement.
CATAGGACCTGCCCTCCATACCAGGCAACATCCTAGTAAACCTCCTCTGTACCCTCTCCAATGCCTCCACATCTTTCTTATAATGTGGCGACCAGAACTGCACACAATACTCCAAGTGCGGCCGCACTAGAGTTTTGTACAGCTGCAACATGATGCTGCGGCTCCTAAATTCAATCCCCCTACCAATAAAAGCTAAGACTCCATAAGCCTTCTTAACAACTTTATCCACTTGACTGCCTCTCTGTCTAACCCAGGGATCACTGGACAGTGATCAGGAGCAGGAATACTGGCTGATTTCCCCTCTCTCTCTCTAACCCAGGGATCCCTGGACAGTGATCAGGAGCAGGAATCCTGGCTGATTTCCCCTCTCTCTCTAACCCAGGGATCCCTGGACAGTGATCAGGAGCAGGAATCCTGGCTGATTTCCCCTCTCTCTCTCTAACCCAGGGATCACTGGACAGTGATCAGGAGCAGGAACCCTGGCTGATTTCCCCTCTCTCTAACCCAGGGATCACTGGACAGTGATCAGGAGCAGGAACCCTGGCTGATTTCCCCTCTCTCTCTAACCCAGGGATCACTGGACAGTGATCAGGAGCAGGAACCCTGGCTGATTTCCCCCTCTCTCTAACCCAGGGATCACTGGACAGTGATCAGGAGCAGGAACCCTGGCTGATTTCCCCTCTCTCTCTCTAACCCAGGGATCACTGGACAGTGATCAGGAGCAGGAACCCTGGCTGATTTCCCCCCTCTCTCTCTAACCCAGGGATCACTGGACAGTGATCAGGAGCAGGAACCCTGGCTGATTTCCCCTCTCTCTCTAACCCAGGGATCCCTGGACAGGATCAGAGCAGGACCTGTGATTTCCTCTCTCTCTAACCCAGGGATCACTGGACAGTGATCAGGGCAGGAACGCTGACTGATTCCCCTCTCTCTCTCTAACCCAGGGATCACTGGACAGTGATCAGGAGCAGGAACCCCTGGCTGATTCCCTCTCTCTCTAACCAGGGATCACTGGACAGTGATCAGGAGCAGGAACCCTGGCTGATTTCCCCTCTCTCTCTAACCCAGGGATCACTGGACAGTGATCAGGAGCAGGAACCCTGGCTGATTTCCCTTCTCTCTCTAACCCAGGGATCACTGGACAGTGATCAGGAGCAGGAACCCTGGCTGATTTCCCCTCTCTCTCTAACCCAGGGATCACTGGACAGTGATCAGGAGCAGGAATCCTGGCTGATTTCCTCTCTCTCTCTAACCCAGGGATCCCTGGACAGTGATCAGGAGCAGGAACCCTGGCTGATTTCCCCTCTCTCTCTAACCCAGGGATCCCTGGACAGTGATCAGGAGCAGGAACCCTGGCTGATTTCCCCTCTCTCTCTAACCCAGGGATCACTGGACAGTGATCAGGAGCAGGAACCCTGACTGATTTCCCCTCTCTCTCTCTCTAACCCAGGGATCACTGGACAGTGATCAGGAGCAGGAACCCTGGCTGATTTCCCCTCTCTCTCTAACCCAGGGATCACTGGACAGTGATCAGGAGCAGGAACCCTGGCTGATTTCCCCTCTCTCTCTAACCCAGGGATCACTGGACAGTGATCAGGAGCAGGAACCCTGGCTGATTTCCCCTCTCTCTCTAACCCAGGGATCACTGGACAGTGATCAGGAGCAGGAACCCTGGCTGATTTCCCCTCTCTCTCTAACCCAGGGATCACTGGACAGTGATCAGGAGCAGGAACCCTGGCTGATTTCCTCTCTCTCTCTAACCCAGGGATCACTGGACAGTGATCAGGAGCAGGAACCCTGGCTGATCCCTTCTCTCTCTAACCCAGGGATCACTGGACAGTGATCAGGAGCAGGAACCCTGGCTGATTCCCCCCTCTCTCTCTAACCCAGGGATCACTGGACAGTGATCAGGAGCAGGAACCCTGGCTGATTTCCCCTCTCTCTCTAACCCAGGGATCACTGGACAGTGATCAGGAGCAGGAACCCTGGCTGATTTCCCCTCTCTCTCTCTAACCCAGGGATCACTGGACAGTGATCAGGAGCAGGAACCCTGGCTGATTTCCCCTCTCTCTCTCTAACCCAGGGATCACTGGACAGTGATCAGGAGCAGGAATCCTGGCTGATTTCCCCTCTCTCTCTCTAACCCAGGGATCACTGGACAGTGATCAGGAGCAGGAACCCTGGCTGATTTCCCCCTCTCTCTCTCTAACCCAGGGATCACTGGACAGTGATCAGGAGCAGGAACCCTGGCTGATTTCCCCTCTCTCTCTAACCAGGGATCACTGGACAGTGATCAGGAGCAGGAACCCTGGCTGATTTCCCCTCTCTAACCCAGGGATCAGTGAGCAGGAACCCTGGCTGATTTCCCTCCTCTCTCTTCCCTCTCTCTCTAGGACAGGGATCAGGAGCAGGAACCCTGACTGATTTCCCCCTCTCTCTCTAACCCAGGGATCAGTGAGCAGGAACCGCTGATTTCCCCCCCCCCCCCAGTGATCAGGAGCAGGAACCCTGACTGATTTCCCCTCTCTCTCTCTCTAACCCAGGGATCACTGGACAGTGATCAGGAGCAGGAATCCTGACTGATTTCCCCTCTCTCTCTAACCCAGGGATCACTGGACAGTGATCAGGAGCAGGAACCCTGGCTGATTTCCCTTCTCTCTCTAACCCAGGGATCACTGGACAGTGATCAGGAGCAGGAATCCTGGCTGATTCTGCCCCCCCTCTTCCTCCTGAGCTCTCTGCCCACCTCGATTTGGTTGGTAACGCAATTGGGAATTGCACAGGGGTGATGGGCAGCTCAGGATTACCACAATTGACAACCCCCCCCACCTCCCTTGCGTCTCTTCCTCAGGTAGCACGGTAACACAGTGGGTTAGCACTGCTGCCTCACACCACCTGGGACCCACATTCGATTCCCGGCTTGGGTCACTGTCTGTGCAGAGTCTGCATGTTCTCCCCGTGTCTGCATGGGTTTCCTCCAGGTGCTCTGGGCTGGAAGATGTGCTGCTTAGGTGCTAAATTCTCCCTCAGTGTAACCTGAACAGGCACCCGAGTGTGGGCGACTGGGGGATTTTCACAGTAACTTCCTTGCGCTGTTAATGTAAGCCTTACTTGTGGCACTAATAAATAAACTTTGCTTTACTCTAGGTGGGCTTGCGCCAGCTGGACATGTCACTTCTGTGCCAGCTCTGGTCACTGTACGAGTCTATGCAGGAATACAAGGGTCTGTACCAGGACATGTCCTTGTCTATGCACTCCTTGGCCGCGGACACCGCTTACTTTGACGACGAGGAAGAATTCGAGGCGGACCAGGCCGGCGTGGAACGCTCGAGGGACGATGCCTCCAGCAACTGCCTCAAAGTCCCGCTGACGCAGAACTCACGCGACCAGTGGCTTCAAGATTCCTTCCACATTTCAATATAGAACCAATGCCCTTCTCCCCCATTTCCCAGTCTCCCACTTTGCTTTACTTTGTTGGGGGAGGTGGGGGGCGGGAAATATTTATTCCCAGGATTTGAGCGTTGTGGATAAAGTCAAGGATCCATTTCCCCATTCCCGAGTGTGTTCGGGAGCTGCTGCTAGTGGAGTGTCTGCCTCATCCGGTTTGGAGGGCAGTTGCTGTGACTCTGTAGGCCATCCAGCATAAGGACGACACATTAAAGGACATGAGATGGGTTTTCCAACAATCTTCGATGATAGTTTGTTACAGTTACTGAGACTAGCTTTGTAATTCCAGATTTCTTTTATCATAGAATCCCTACAGTATAGAAAGAGGTCATTCGGCCTATCAAGCCAGCAATGACAACAATCCCCTGGGTGATCCTCACATCTTTACCCTGCTAATCCCGAAAGGGGCAATTTAGCACGGCCAATCCACCTAACCTGCACATCTTTGGAGACTAAGGAACAATTTAGCATGGTCATTGCACCGAACCTGCACATCTTTGGTCACTAAGGGACAATTTAGCATGGTCATTGCACCAAACCAGCATGTCTTTCACAGTGTGGGAGGAAACTGGAGCACCTGGAGGAAACCCACACAGACACGGGGAGAACGTGCAATCTCCACACAACTGAATCTATATTCCGCTAGGTACCGTGGTGGGATTTGAACCCACGCCCCTGTCCCCCCAAGATTAGCCTGGCTTATTGTCCAGCGATGTTTCCACTAGACTTTAAGGCCAGTGAATATCAGGCCTCACTATTGTACCCAGACCATGCAGAACGGTGGAGGAAAGATGGGGGTGTGGGGGAAAAGCAGGAATGAGATGGAGGGATGGATAAATGGGAAGATGTCAGGGGGAGGTGAAAAGTTCCCAGAGAAGGATCGCGAAGCTTTTGGACCATTTTGTCTCCACGTGACATATGTATAGAATCTGATGTGAATTTGTGTAGCATGTGCATTATCAGCTTAGACTGAACAAATATTAGGGACTTTGCTTCATCTTTTACTTGGGAAATTTGATCTGAAGATTGTTCTTATATTGAGGTTCTCCATAACTCATTTAATTAACATTCGCTGTGATGCCAAAATGGAGGCCAGCTTGCCTGCACTGAGAACACTAACTTGTTCAGTGAGAGTCAGTGTGTGTGGGAGCCGTACCCCAGTGAGAGTCAGTGTGTGTGGGACCCCAGTGAGAGTCAGTGTGTGTGGGAGCCGTACCCCAGTGAGAGTCAGTGTGTGTGGGACCCCAGTGAGAGTCAGTGTGTGTGTGGGAGCCGTACCCCAGTGAGAGTCAGTGTGTGTGGGACCCCAGTGAGAGTCAGTGTGTGTGGGAGCCCAGTGAGAGTCAGTGTGTGTGGGAGCCGTACCCCAGTGAGAGTCAGTGTGTGTGGGAGCCGTACCCCAGTGAGAGTCAGTGTGTGTGGGAGCCGTACCCCAGTGAGAGTCAGTGTGTGTGGGAGCCGTACCCCAGTGAGAGTCAGTGTGTGTGGGACCCGTACCCCAGTGAGAGTCAGTGTGTGTGGGACCGTACCCCAGTGAGAGTCAGTGTGTGTGGGAGCCGTACCCCAGTGAGAGTCAGTGTGTGTGGGACCGTACCCCAGTGAGAGTCAGTGTGTGTGGGAGCCGTACCCCAGTGAGAGTCAGTGTGTGTGGGACCCGTACCCCAGTGAGAGTCAGTGTGTGTGGGACCCGTACCCCAGTGAGAGTCAGTGTTGTGTGGGACCCGTACCCCAGTGAGAGTCAGTGTGTGTGGGACCCAGTGAGAGTCAGTGTGTGTGGGAGCCGTACCCCAGTGAGAGTCAGTGTGTGTGGGACCCGTACCCAGTGAGAGTCAGTGTGTGTGGGAGCCGTACCCAGTGAGAGTCAGTGTGTGTGGGAGCCGTACCCCAGTGAGAGTCAGTGTGTGTGGGAGCCGTACCCCAGTGAGAGTCAGTGTGTGTGGGACCCCCAGTGAGAGTCAGTGTGTGGGGACCCCAGTGAGAGTCAGTGTGTGTGGGAGCCGTACCCCAGTGAGAGTCGGTGTGTGGGAGCCGTACCCCAGTGAGAGTCAGTGTGTGTGGGACCCGTACCCCAGTGAGAGTCAGTGTGTGTGGGAGCCGTACCCCAGTGAGAGTCAGTGTGTGTGGGACCCGTACCCAGTGAGAGTCAGTGTGTGTGGGAGCCGTACCCCAGTGAGAGTCATGTGTGTGGGAGCCGTACCCCAGTGAGAGTCGGTGTGTGTGGGAGCCGTACCCCAGTGAGAGTCGGTGTGTGTGGGAGCCGTACCCCAGTGAGAGTCAGTGTGTGTGGGAGCCGTACCCCAGTGAGAGTCAGTGTGTGTGGGAGTTGTACCCCAGTTTACACTATATCTTGATCACAATTCGTATAAGGTGATTGCTGTCTCTAGCATCACTGTTAGATAGGAATGTTACTAATGAGGGAAATGTATCTGACTCATTTTCTTTTAGTTTAACAGATATTTTAAGTTATGCACAGTACAGCACCTATATGCACTTATTTACAAATACCTCCTTTCTAAATAACATTACAAATTTGCTGTTTGAATTAAATGAGTTTAACTTGGCTGCTTTTTTGCCTCAGATTTATCCCACAATGTCTTTACTCAGTCAGTAAGGGATATCTCTACTAAAATGGGTCATTTTCCACATCAAACATTCCCAGGACAGGTACAGCACGGGGTTAGATACAGAGTAAAGCTCCCTCTACACTGTCCCCCCATCAAACACTCCCAGGACAGGTACAGCATGGGGTTAGATACAGAGTAAAGCTCCCTCTACACTGTCCCCCATCAAACACTCCCAGGACAGGTACAGCACGGGGTTAGATACAGAGTAAAGCTCCCTCTACACTGTCCCCCATCAAACACTCCCAGGACAGGTACAGCACGGGTTAGATACAGAGTAAAGCTCCCTCTACACTGTCCCCATCAAACACTCCCAGGACAGGTACAGCACGGGGTTAGATACAGAGTAAAGCTCCCTCTACACTGTCCCCCATCAAACACTCCCAGGACAGGTACAGCACGGGGTTAGATACAGAGTAAAGCTCCCTCTACACTGTCCCCCATCAAACACTCCCAGGACAGGTACAGCACGGGGTTAGATACAGAGTAAAGCTCCCTCTACACTGTCCCATCAAACACTCCCAGGACAGGTACAGCACGGGGTTAGATACAGAGTAAAGCTCCCTCTACACTGTCCCCCATCAAACACTCCCAGGACAGGTACAGCACGGGGTTAGATACAGAGTAAAGCTCCCTCTACACTGTCCCCCCATCAAACACTCCCAGGACAGGTACAGCACGGGGTTAGATACAGAGTAAAGCTCCCTCTACACTGTCCCCATCAAACACTCCCAGGACAGGTACAGCACGGGGTTAGATACAGAGTAAAGCTCCCTCTACACTGTCCCCATCAAACACTCCCAGGACAGGTACAGCACGGGGTTAGATACAGAGTAAAGCTCCCTCTACACTGTCCCCATCAAACACTCCCAGGACAGGTACAGCACGGGGTTAGATACAGAGTAAAGCTCCCTCTACACTGTCCCCCCATCAAACACTCCCAGGACAGGTACAGCACGGGGTTAGATACAGAGTAAAGCTCCCTCTACACTGTCCCCCCATCAAACACTCCCAGGACAGGTACAGCACGGGGTTAGATACAGAGTAAAGCTCCCTCTACACTGTCCCCATCAAACACTCCCAGGACAGGTACAGCACGGGGTTAGATACAGAGTAAAGCTCCCTCTACACTGTCCCCCCATCAAACACTCCCAGGACAGGTACAGCACGGGGTTAGATACAGAGTAAAGCTCCCTCTACACTGTCCCCCCATCAAACACTCCCAGGACAGGTACAGCACGGGGTTAGATACAGAGTAAAGCTCCCTCTACACTGTCCCCCCATCAAACACTCCCAGGACAGGTACAGCACGGGGTTAGATACAGAGTAAAGCTCCCTCTACACTGTCCCCCCATCAAACACTCCCAGGACAGGTACAGCACGGGGTTAGATACAGAGTAAAGCTCCCTCTACACTGTCCCCCCATCAAACACTCCCAGGACAGGTACAGCACGGGGTTAGATACAGAGTAAAGCTCCCTCTACACTGTCCCCCCATCAAACACTCCCAGGACAGGTACAGCACGGGGTTAGATACAGAGTAAAGCTCCCTCTAACTTATCCCCCCCATCAAACACTCCCAGGACAGGTACAGCATGGGGTTAGATACAGAGTAAAGCTCCCTCTACACGTCCCCCATCAAACACTCCAGGACAGGTACAGCACGGGGTTAGATACAGAGTAAAGCTCCCTCTACACTGTCCCCCATCAAACACTCCCAGGACAGGGACAGCACGGGGTTAGATACAGAGTAAAGCTCCCTCTACACTGTCCCCCCATCAAACACTCCCAGGACAGGGACAGCACCGGGGTTAGATACAGAGTAAAGCTCCCTCTACACTGTCCCCCATCAAACACTCCCAGGATAGGTATTCGGCCCATTGAGACTGCTCTGCCATGTGATGAGATCATACCTGCTGTAATCCTCATCTTCACTTTCCTGCCTTACCAACAGCTGTTCTTTCTCAAGATGCTAAGGAAATTTGGCATGTCTGATCCGCCCCTGTCTACGTCAACGGAGACAAAGTAGAGAGTCGAGAGCTTCAAGTTTTTAGATATCCAGATCACCAACAACCTATCCTGGTTCCCCCGTGCTGACACTATAGTTAAGAAAGCCCCACCAATGCCTCTACTTTCTCAGAAGACTAAGGAAATTTGACATGTCAGCTACGACTCTCACCAACTTTTACAGATGCACAATAGAAAGCATTCTTTCTGGTTGTATCACAGCTTGGTCTGGGCTCCTGCTCTGCTCAAGATCGCAAGGAACTACAAAAGGTCATCAACATAGCCCAATCCATCACACAAACCAGCCTCCCATCCATTGACTCTGTCTGCGGGTGGATCGGCTGTGCTAGAATTGCTTCTTCAGCATAAGGGAGATTAGCAGGGTAAATACTGGGGTTATGACAATAGGACCTGGATGGAATGATTGTCGGTATAGGTTCGATGGGTCGAATGGTCTCGTACTGCACTGTAGGAAAGTCTATGATTCCAGGTTAACCTGGGCTCAAAGTACAATCAGGATCTGAACCAGTCAGGGAACCATTCTATACACACCAAAAACATGTTAGTGTTTGACAGTTAAAAATGTGACAGACGGGTATTGGGATATTTAATAAATTTTAAAAATATATTTACATACACATTCACATCCCCCCCCACCCCGCCCATACTCAGGGGGATTGATAAATCAGGAGCAGTGACACAGAACAAAGTGTTCCATCAATAAACCGGCACCATCTGCACTAAAACTCCACAGAGTTCAAGGTCGGTGAGTAAACTCCAATTCGGGTCAGTCAGAACACCAACTGCACACAGGAAACCAATCGATTGCTGGAGGCCGCTGGCGCTGGCTTGTAAATGGAGACCCATGTCAAGGGGTGACATCTCACAAACCAACGCAGCACCTTCGATAATCATCTTTCGACCCGCGGGCGGCAAAATAAGGGCATGCGGGTCTAAGGCTGCCGAAGAGGGGACCCACTGTCTCTTTAAATTGTCCGGATCGTGGGACTCTCTTCCCCTCCTCTCCATTCCAGAGAAAAAGTCCTTGCACAGCGGAGAAACAGGCAGGAGTACTAGGTCGATGGAGTCAACAGCATTTGAGTTGATCGGATTTATGTTTTTGTAGGAATATGGCCTTATCAGTTCTGCCTTCCACAAAGAATCACTGATGATTGCGATAATCAGAATGTCCCTTCCACTGATGGGGCGTTGAACCCACTTTGCCACGCTCCAGTACGCAGACGAGGTGCCATCGGTTTTGCTGTTTTAACTACAGCATGCACCTCACCGCGGGGAGAATTAGCCACCACCTTGGCCCTCGGAGTTAAGGGTTAATCCAGCAGTTCAGGTAGCGGTGAGGAGGGAGCACCAGTGAAACAAGTATGACTAGCAAACACAGCTGCCAACCCGGAAGAGTGAAACGCACTGTCACAAAATCCTTGTCCACAGGATTCCACACAGGTCTTGAGAGAGGGAGAGCAGGTGCACAAGGGGCGGGGGAAGCAAGTACATGACAGCAGGGAAGTGGGCATCTGAGATGGGGGGTGGGGGTAAGGCACTGAGAGCGAGGACTGGGTTTTTACACCACAGGGGTGCAGGAACTGGCACCTCGCTTCGGAGGTGCATAATGATGTGGCGTGGGGCACGGCAGGCACACTTTGGAGTGCCTCCCTGCCTGAGTGGCACTGACAGGGGGCATGTGCCTCACAGCAAACTGGGCCCTCATTCCTTGGGGAGGGGTTTTCAAGTGGCCAGGATTAAAACTTCCTCTCTGGGCGGGGATATTTAACATGCTGTGTCGGTCGTTCATACCCGGGGCTGGGGCATTTAACAGGCCAAAACGGGCACTCATTCCCTGAGCAGGGGCACTTAACAGTCTGGATCGGGCACTTGCTTCCACAAGGGGGTTATTTAACAGGCCAAAACGGGCACTTGCACCCGGAGCAGGGGTACTTAACAGGCCCGAGTGGGGAATTGGTCCCGGAGCAGGGGTATTTAACAGGCTCGAGCGGAGATTCGCTCTGAAGGCAGGGGTATTTAACAGTCTGGAACGGGCACTTGCTCTGATGGTGGAGGTATGTAACAGTCTGGAAAGGGCACTCTTTCCCGAAGCAGCAGGATTTGATAGGCCCGAATGGGCACGCATTTTCACAATACGGTTACTCAAAGGATTAGGCTGGCTACTCTTTCCCGGAGAGGGGGAAACTGATGGAATAGACTCCCTACTTTTTGCTAGAGCAGAGATATTTAGTGGAATAGACTCTGTACTCTTTCCCGGACCAGAATTAACTGATGGATTCGACGCTATACTCTCTCCTGGAGTGGGGGTAATTGACAGATTAGAATCTGTACTCTCTCCCAGAGTGGGGGTAATTGACGGATTAGAATCTGTACTCTCTCCCAGAGTGGGGGTAATTAATGGATTAGAATCTGTACTCTCTCCTGGAGTGGGGGTAATTGACGGATTAGAATCTGTACTCTCTCCCAGAGTGGGGGTAATTGACGGATTAGAATCTGTACTCTCTCCTGGAGTGGGGGTAATTGACGGATTAGAATCTGTACTCTCTCCTGGAGTGGGGATAATTGACAGATTAGAATCTGTACTCTCTCCTGGAGTGGGAGTAATTGATGGATTAGAATCTGTACTCTCCCTCGGAGTGGGGCTAATTGACGGATTAGAATCTGTACTCTCTCCTGGAGTGGGGGTAATTGACAGATTAGAATCTGTACTCTCCCTCGGAGTGGAGGTAATTGACGGATTAGAATCTGTACTCTCTCCTGGAGTGGGGGTAATTGACAGATTAGAATCTGTACTCTCCCTCGGAGTGGAGGTAATTGACGGATTAGAATCTGTACTCTCGTCTGGAGTGGGGGTAATTGACGGATTAGAATCTGTACTCTCCCCCGGAGTGGGGATAATTGATGGATTAGAATCTGTACTCCCCCCCGGAGCGGGGGTAATTGACAGATTAGACTCTGTACTCTCCCCCGGAGCGGGGGTAATTGGGGGATTAGAATCTATACTCTCTCCTGGAGTGGGGGTAATTAATGGATTAGACTCTGTACTCTCTCCTGGAGCGGGGATAATTAGTGGATTACAATCTGTACTCTCCCCTGGAGTGGGGGTAATTAGCGGATTACAATCTGTACTCTCTCCTGGAGTGGGGGTAATTGACGGATTACAATCTGTACTCTCTCCTGGAGTGGGGGTAATTGACGGATTACAATCTGTACTCTCTCCTGGAGTGGGGGTAATTGATGGATTACAATCTGTACTCTCTCCTGGAGTGGGGGTAATTGACGGATTACAATCTGTACTCTCTCCTGGAGTGGGGGTAATTGACGGATTACAATCTGTACTCTCTCCTGGAGTGGGGGTAATTGACGGATTACAATTTGTACTCTCTCCTGGAGTGGGGGTAATTAGTGGATTACAATCTGTACTCTCTCCTGGAGTGGGGGTAATTAGTGGATTACAATCTGTACTCTCTCCTGGAGTGGGGGTAATTAGCGGATTACAATCTGTACTCTCTCCTGGAGTGGGGGTTATTGATGGATTAGAATCTGTACTCTCTCCTGGAGTGGGGGTAATTGACGGATTACAATCTGTACTCTCTCCTGGAGTGGGGGTAATTGACGGATTACAATCTGTACTCTCTCCTGGAGTGGGGGTAATTAATGGATTAGAATCTGTACTCTCTCCTGGAGTGGGGCTAATTGACGGATTACAATCTGTACTCTCTCCTGGAGTAGGGGTAATTAATGGATTAGAATCTGTACTCTCTCCTGGAGTGGGGCTAATTGACGGATTACAATCTGTACTCTCTCCTGGAGTGGGGGTAATTAATGGATTAGAATCTGTACTCTCTCCTGGAGTGGGGCTAATTGACGGATTACAATCTGTACTCTCTCCTGGAGTAGGGGTAATTAATGGATTAGAATCTGTACTCTCTCCTGGAGTGGGGCTAATTGACGGATTACAATCTGTACTCTCTCCTGGAGTGGGGGTAATTAATGGATTAGAATCTGTACTCTCTCCTGGAGTGGGGCTAATTAATGGATCAGAATCTGTTCTCTCTCCCAGAGCGGGGGTAATTGGGGGATTAGACTCAATGCCAGTTTCTATAGCAGGGGTATTTAGTGGCTCAGACTGTGTATTCATTCCTGTGTTGGGAGTTTTTGATTGTGTGGAACTGGGAATCCCTCCAAGGCTGGGAGTTCTTAGCTTCCCAGAACAATGCTTCTTCCCCAGGCTGGAAGTTTTTAACTGTCTGGAATGGAAACTTGCTCCCAAAGCACGAGTATTTAACAGTCCCAGTCTGGGACTTGCTCTGCGGGTAGGGGTATTTAACAAGCCAGAATGGGCACTCTTTCCCAGGGCAAGGGTTTTTAACAGGTCCAAGCGGGGACTCTCTCCCAGGTTGGGGGGATTTGACAGTCCAAAACGGGGACTCACTCCCAGAGCAGAGGGATTTGACAGGCTCAAGTGGGGACTCATTCCCGGGGCAGGGGAAGTTAACAAATCAAGATGGGGACTCAGACCTAGGGGGGCAGGGGGATTTAACAAATTGAGACAGGGACTTGTTCCTGGGACAGGGGGATTTAAGGGGCGGAACTGGGGATTTAAAAGGTCGGATCTGGGACTTGTTCCCAGGACAGGGGGGTTTAAAGGGCCGGATCTGGGACTCAGTCCCAGGACAGAGGAATTTAAGAGGCGGGACTGGGGACTCGGTCCCAGGACAGGGGAGTTTAAGGGGCCGGATCTGGGACTTGGTCCCGGGACAGGGGGATTTAAGAGGCGGGACTGGGGACTCAGTCCCGGGACAGGGGGATTTAAGAGGCGGGACTGGGGACTCAGTCCCGGGACAGGGGGATTTAAGAGGCTGGATCTGGGACTTGTTCCCAGGACAGGGGGGTTTAAGGGGCCGGATCTGGGACTCAATCCCGGGACAGGGGGATTTAAGGGGCCGGATCTGGGACTTGGTCCCGGGACAGGGGGATTTAAGGGGCCGGATCTGGGGCTCATTCCCGGGACAGGGGGGTTTAAGAGGCTGGATCTGGGACTTGGTCCCGGGACAGGGGTTTAAGGGGCCGGATCTGGGACTGTCCCGGACAGGGGGATTTAGGGGCTGGATCTGGGACTCATTTCCCGGGACAGGGGGATTTAAGGGGCCGGATCTGGGACTCATTCCCGGGACAGGGGGATTTAAGGGGCCGGATCTGGGGCTCATTCCTGGGATAGGGGGATTTAAGAGGCAGGACTGGGGACTCATTCCCGGGACAGGGAGATTTAAGTAGTCGGATCTAGGGCTCATTCCCGGGACAGGGGGATTTAAGGGGCGGGACTGGGGTCTCATTCCCCGAACAGGGGGATTTAAGGGGCCGGATCTGGGACTCATTCCCGGGACAGGGGGATTTAAGGGGCCGGATCTGGGACTCATTCCCGGGACAGGGGGATTTAAGGGGCCGGATCTGGGATTCGGTCCCAGGATAGGGGGATTTAAGAGACCGGATCTGGGATTCGGTCCCGGGATAGGGGGATTTAAGGGGCTGGATCTGGGACTCATTCCCGGGACAGGGGGATTTAAGGGGCCGGATCTGGGACTCATTCCCGGGACAGGGGGATTTAAGGCCGGATCTGGGACTCATTCGGGACAGGGGATTTAAGGGGCCGGACTGGGACTCATTCCCGGGACAGGGGGATTTAAGGGCCGGATCTGGGACTCATTCCCGGGACAGGGGGATTAAGGGGCCGGATCTGGGACTCATTCCCGGGACAGGGGGATTTAAGGGGCCGATCTGGACTCATTCCCGGGACAGGGGATTTAAGGGGCCGGATCTGGGACTCATTCCCGGGAAGGGGGATTTAAGGGGCCGGGGCCGGGGCGGACAGGGGGATTTAAGGGGCCGGATCTGGGACTCATTCCCGGGACAGGGGGATTTAAGGGGCCGGATCTGGGACTCGGTCCCGGGACAGGGGGATTTAAGGGGCCGGATCTGGGACTCGGTCCCGGGACAGGGGGATTTAAGGGGCCGGATCTGGGACTCATTCCCGGGACAGGGGGATTTAAGGGGCCGGATCTGGGACTCATTCCCGGGACAGGGGGATGTAAGAAGCGGGACTGGGGATTCGGTCCTGGGACAGGTGAATTTAAGAGGCGGGACTGGGGACTTGGACCCGGATTTAAGAGGCCAGACTGGGGGCCCTCTTCCAGGGGAGGAGTTTTTAGCAGCGAAGGCCGGGCTCTTTTTGCGGGGGCGGGTCTACCCTGCGGCATTGCCCTCTTTGCGGGCTTCCTCTCATCCAGCGGGGATGCCGGGAGCACGGCAGGATGATCGCTACGGTACGGAGAGCTCCCTGCGGCGAGGGCGGGCGAGTACTGATAGGTGGGCCCACCACCCCTGGACACGCGTTGGTTAGGGTCAGGCCAGGAGCTGAGCGGAACTTCGGGCCGAAGCTGATCGCCTGCCCCAGCATTTCCATAGTCTGGGTGGGGGTAACGTAATGTCTGCTGGCCATGCCTATCCAGGACACCTTTCGGTAACCAGGGGCACTGTCTCGCTTGGTGATTCGGCCTTCCACATAGCTGGCAAATATCCACCACGCTGCCGACTGCCTGTAGCTCAGTGCTCGCCTGGGACGGTCGAGCCCTAATCATCTTCCCCACAAGGAGGGCCGGATCCATCCTGTCAACGGCTCTCACTGCTGCTGTGGCATGTTTCCCGAGTGCTGGTGCACAATCTGGGGGGGTGGGAGGGAGGGAGAAGTTTAATCAGACATTAGGTCAGTGGGTGTGTGGTAAAGTTTCAACCCTTTAGAAATCACTGGTCTTGTCAGAGGTGCTGCGCCATGTCAAACTCTGAGCACCACACCACCGAGAGAACCAGGCGTTGGAGAAGGTGCAGCAGCTCCCATGATGGAGCGAAGGATTTCTATAAAGAGAAATCCTTCAGAGCCATTCCTGAACTCCCAAGGGTTAACCCACAGAGGAAACAGAAATCGTAGAATCCTTACAGTGCAGAAGGAGGCCATTCAGCCCATCACGTCTACACCAACAACAATCCCAACCAGGCCCTATTCCTGTAACCTCATATCTGGCCTACCAATCCCTCTAAGCTACACATCCCGTGACAGTAAGGGACAATTTCGCACAGCCAATCCACCTAACTCGCACATCTTTGGACTGTGGGAGGAAACCGGAGCAACCGGAGAAAACCCACGCAGACACGGGGAGAACGTGCAATCTCCACACAGACAGTGACCAAAGTTGGGAGCCGAACCCAGGTGGCTGGAGCTGTGAGGCAGCAGCGCTAACCCAAAACGTGTGCGCCCTGGAATTTAGCAGAAGCGACAATCCGATTACAGGATTTGAGATAAGGAGCAGGATAGACAGGGAGATAGAGTTTGCCCACAGATCCCTGAAGGCAGAAGGGCATTTTCTTAGGGTGGTGAAAAAGGAACATTTGTCTTCAACATTTGAGGCACAGACTACAAAAGCAGGTTCACTGAAGCACTGACTGGCAGTGCCAGGCTCACCGGCCAGCAGTGCCAGGCTCCTCCAGGGCAGTGCCAGGCTCCCCCAGGGCAGTGCCAGGGTCACCAGCCGGCAGTGCCAGGCTCCTCCAGGGCAGTGTCAGGGTCACCGGCCGGCAGTGCCAGACTCCTCCAGGGCAGTGTCAGGTCACTGGCCGGC
Source organism: Sphyrna mokarran (assembly GCA_024679065.1). Taxonomy (NCBI): domain Eukaryota; kingdom Metazoa; phylum Chordata; class Chondrichthyes; order Carcharhiniformes; family Carcharhinidae; genus Sphyrna; species Sphyrna mokarran. The sequence continues at coordinate 949,992 of JAGIQG010000039.1, read as the reverse complement.
AGTGCCAGGCTCCCCCAGGGCGGTGCCAGGCTCACCGGCCGGCAGTGCCAGACTCCTCCAGGGCAGTGTCAGGGTCACCGGCCGGCAGTGCCAGACTCCTCCAGGGCAGTGTCAGGGTCACCGGCCGGCAGTGCCAGACTCCTCCAGGGCAGTGTCCAGGGTCACCGGCCGGCAGTGCCAGACCCCTCCAGGGCAGTGTCAGGTCACTGGCCGGCAGTGCAGCTCCCCCAGGCGGTGCCAGGCTCACCGGCCGGCAGTGCCAGACTCCCCAGGGCAGTGTCAGGGTCACTGGCCAGCAGTGCCAGACTCCTCCAGGGCAGTGTCAGGGTCACCAGCCGGCAGTGTCAGGTCACTGGCCGGCAATGCGAGGCTCCCCAGGGCAGTGTCAGGGTCACCGGCCGGCAGTGCCAGACTCCTCCAGGGCAGTGTCAGGGTCACCGGCCGGCAGTGCCAGACTCCTCCAGGGCAGTGTCAGGGTCACTGGCCAGCAGTGCCAGACTCCTCCAGGGCAGTGTCAGGGTCACCAGCCGGCAGTGTCAGGGTCACTGGCCGGCAATGCGAGGCTCCCCCAGGGCAGTGTCAGGGTCACCGGCCGGCAGTGCCAGACTCCTCCAGGGCAGTGTCAGGGTCACCGGCCGGCAGTGTCAGGGTCACTGGCCGGCAATGCGAGGCTCCCCCAGGGCAGTGTCAGGGTCACTGGCCGGCAGTGCCAGACTCCTCCAGGGCAGTGTCAGGGTCACTGGCCGGCAGTGCCAGGCTCCCCGAGGGCGGTGCCAGGCTCACTGGCCGGCAGTGCCAGACTCCTCCAGGGCAGTGTCAGGGTCACTGGCCAGCAGTGCCAGACTCCTCCAGGGCAGTGCCAGGCTCCCCCAGGGCAGTGTCAGGGTCACTGGCCGGCAGTGTCAGGGTCACTGGCCGGCAATGCGAGGCTCCCCCAGGGCAGTGTCAGGGTCACCGGCCGGCAGTGCCAGACTCCTCCAGGGCAGTGTCAGGGTCACCGGCCGGCAGTGTCAGGGTCACTGGCCGGCAATGCGAGGCTCCCCCAGGGCAGTGTCAGGGTCACTGGCCGGCAGTGCCAGACTCCTCCAGGCGTGTCGGGTCACCGGCCGGCAGTGTCAGGGTCACTGGCCGGCAATGCAGGCTCCCCCAGGGCAGTGCCAGGGTCACCGGCCGGCAGTGCCAGACTCCTCCAGGGCAGTGTCAGGGTCACTGGCCGCAGTGCCAGGCTCCCCGAGGGCGGTGCCAGACCCTCCAGGCAGTGTCAGGGTCACTTCCGGCAGTGCCAGACTCCTCCAGGGCAGTGCCAGGCTCCCCCAGGGCATGTCGGGTCACTGGCCGGCAATGCGAGGCTCCCCCAGGGCAGTGTCAGGGTCACCGCCGGCAGTGCCAGACTCCTCCAGGGCAGTGTCAGGGTCACCGGCCGGCAGTGTCAGGGTCACTGCCGGCAATGCGAGCTCCGCCAGGGCAGTGTCAGGGTCACTGGCCGCAGTGCCAGACTCCTCCAGGCAGTGTCAGGGTCACCGGCCGGCAGTGTCAGGGTCACTGGCCGGCAATGCGAGGCTCCCCCAGGGCAGTGCCAGGGTCACCGGCCGGCAGTGCCAGACTCCTCCAGGGCAGTGTCAGGGTCACTGGCCGGCAGTGCCAGGCTCCCCCAGGGCAGTGTCAGGCTCACCGGCCGGCAGTGCCAGACTCCTCCAGGGCAGTGTCAGGGTCACTGGCCGGCAGTGCCAGACTCCTCCAGGGCAGTGCCAGGCTCCCCCAGGGCAGTGTCAGGGTCACTGGCCGGCAGTGTCAGGGTCACTGGCCGGCAATGCGAGGCTCCCCCAGGGCAGTGTCAGGGTCACCGGCCGGCAGTGCCAGACTCCTCCAGGGCAGTGTCAGGGTCACCGGCCGGCAGTGTCAGGGTCACTGGCCGGCAATGCGAGGCTCCGCCAGGGCAGTGTCAGGGTCACTGGCCGGCAGTGCCAGACTCCTCCAGGGCAGTGTCAGGGTCACCGGCCGGCAGTGTCAGGGTCACTGGCCGGCAATGCGAGGCTCCCCCAGGGCAGTGCCAGGGTCACCGGCCGGCAGTGCCAGACTCCTCCAGGGCAGTGTCAGGGTCACTGGCCGGCAGTGCCAGGCTCCCCCAGGGCAGTGTCAGGCTCACCGGCCGGCAGTGCCAGACTCCTCCAGGGCAGTGTCAGGGTCACTGGCCGGCAGTGCCAGACTCCTCCAGGGCAGTGCCAGGCTCCCCCAGGGCAGTGTCAGGGTCACTGGCCGGCAGTGTCAGGGTCACTGGCCGGCAATGCGAGGCTCCCCCAGGGCAGTGTCAGGGTCACCGGCCGGCAGTGCCAGACTCCTCCAGGGCAGTGTCAGGGTCACCGGCCGGCAGTGTCAGGGTCACTGGCCGGCAATGCGAGGCTCCCCCAGGGCAGTGTCAGGGTCACTGGCCGGCAGTGCCAGACTCCTCCAGGGCAGTGTCAGGGTCACGCCGGCACCACCATGCGGGCTCCCCCAGGGCAGTGTCAGGGTCACCGGCCGGCAATGCGAGGCTCCCCCAGGGCAGTGTCAGGGTCACCGGCCGGCAATGCGAGGCTCCCCCAGGGCAGTGCCAGGGTCACCGGCCGGCAGTGCCAGACTCCTCCAGGGCAGTGTCAGGGTCACTGGCCGGCAATGCGAGGCTCCCCCAGGGCAGTGTCAGGGTCACTGGCCGGCAATGCCAGGCTCCCCCAGGGCAGTGTCAGGGTCACTGGCCGGCAGTGCCAGACTGATCCAGAGCAGGAATGGCGGCCCCGCTACCCTCTCTATCCTACCATGCCCGGGGCATGATCTCTCTCTCTCTCTCTCTCACCTTTGACACGCTCCCCCTCCCCTCTGTCCGGACACCTCTAAGTCCAGTGTGTGTGTGTCCAGCTCCCGCTGCCCAGCGAAGGCAGCAATCCGCGCCGCCCGCTCACTCTCAAAATGGCCGCCAGCCGACCGTTACCACCCCGCTCTCCCTCGCTCCCGCTCTGAGTGACAGCTGCCTGCACCAATCGGGTGGCGCGTCCGCCCCCACCGGGCCAATCAACAGAGGAAGGGCGGCCCCAAAACCTGAGCGACGGCTTGATGCACCAATCAGGTTGTGTAGCCCCCTCCCCTCTCTTGTCCAATCATTAGGGTGGTGGGGGCGGGACACGGAGTCTGAGTGACGGAAGGTTGAACCAATAGAAACCATTCTTCGATCACACCCCGCCAATGGCAGGGGGCGGCGCCCATATGCACCAATCGGATTGCGCAGTCCCTCCTTTTCTTGTCCAATCAATAGGGCGGTGGGGCGGACGCGGCCAATCAACGGAGGGGATGCGAGACACCCGCTGATGAGCGCCAGCCCAGTGCACGAATCGGATTCCGGGGCCCTGACCAGTCAATAGAGGGGGCGGGGCAAGACTTGCCCCGTTCCGGCCAATCAGTAGAAGTGCTGACGCTAGCGGGGGGCGGGGATCAGGGCCACGCTCATGAGTGACAGCACACTCTCCAATCGAATGGCGCGCACGTCATTACCCTGGCCAATCAACAGTGGGAGCGGGTCTGCAACATGAGTGACATCCTAGCAGACCAATGGGATCGCGGATACCGTCCTCCTCTCCGCCGGCGGGGCGGGGGGCGGGGGGGAAGGGACAAAGCGGTTGGCATCCACTTCCGGTGGGAGCTCGCGGAAGTGAAGGGGCGGGCTATGGAGGCGACGTCCCATTGGCTGTACGTGAGAGGCGTGGGCCTCGACTGGTGGACGCGGCTGTCAATCAAGGAGAGCGGGAGGGGGAGGAGGCGGTGCGGACGAACGGCGGGGACAGGCGCCATTTTGTGGGAGCCCCGTGAGGCGATGAAGGCGACAAAATAATCGATCATTACCGGGAATTTTTTTTATATTTAAAAATTTTTTTTTATATATATAAACGCCACAAATCAAGATGAAGATTTTCGTGGGGAACATCCCCAGTGAGACTACGGTGGAGGAGCTGCGGGCGCTCTTCGAGTGCTACGGCGCGGTGCGGGAGTGCGACATCATCCGGCACTACGGCTTCGTGCACATGGAGAGCGCCGAGGAGGCCGCCCGAGCCATCGCCGCCCTGCACCAGTACGAGCTGCACGGCCAGCGGCTCAACGTGGCCGAGTCGCGGCCCCGGACCGCCGCCGCCGCCACTACCGGCGGCGCCACGGCTGCGGTCACCAAGGTCTACGTGGGCAACCTGGCGAGCGGCTGCAGCAACCAGGAGCTGCGGGCCCGCTTCGAGGAGTTCGGCCGGGTGCTGGAGTGCGACATTGTCAAAGGTACAGCCTCCACTTGAGATAGCAGGGGACTTCCCTTCTTCAAATTCCCTCCACTTGAAGCAGCAGGGGACCCAGTCGACTGCCTCCACTTGAAGCAGCAGGGGACCCAGTCGACTGCCTCCACTTGAAGCAGCAGGGGACCCAGTCGACTGCCTCCACTTGAAGCAGCAGGGGACCCAGTCGACTGCCTCCACTTGAAGCAGCAGGGGACCCAGTCGACTGCCTCCTCCGCCCCCTCCGCTTCAGTTCAGTGGGGCAGCCAGAATTCTCCCGAGTCTGAGTTCGGTGGGATCACGTTCATCAAAAGGGGTTGGGGAATTTCTTTGCTGTTTGAGGTATTTTTATACTTACCCGATAAAAGATTTTCTGAGACAGCACCTCCCTGAGTGAGAGGTTGTGGTAGGGAGGTCAAAACATAAAGCTTTGTGGGGTGGGGAGAGGTGGAAATGGTCTTGTTAAGAGGAAGGAAATGGGGAGAAAGGAAAAGGATAGCAAATGAAGTCAAATGGTGGTGGAATACCACAGGGCAGAGTGGCACAGTGGGTTGGCACTGCTGCCTCACAGGGACCTGGGTTCGATTCCCAGCTTGGGTAACTGTCTGTGTGGAGTTTCCCTGTATCTGCGTGGGTTTTCTCTGGATGCTCCAGTTTCCTCGAAAGATATGCAGGTTAGATGGATTGTTTATGCTAAATTGCCATTTAGTGTCAGGGCATAAGGAGAGTAAATATGTGGAGTTAGAGGGATAGAGTCTGGGTGGGAACATTGTCAGTGCAGATTGGATGGGCCAAATAGCCACCTCCAGCACTGTTGGTTCTCTGATTATTAATTTACAAAGAACAAAACAGCACGGGAAACAGGCCCTTCAGCCCAACGAGCCCACGCCGCCACCCCGATGTTCCCACCTCTACCTGCGATCCCTGTCCATGTTTATAGAGTGTTTTAGGGAGTGTTTTCTGTCCCCTCGCCCCTCCCCTCCTTCAAACCCGGCCACATTCCATCATCTCCAACTATATCATGCAGTTTAGACAGCATTAAATCCCTATATTTCTCACTCCAAGCATCACTATTAAACTGCTTACTCCCTGTTGCAAATCAATAGCAACCATTTCTCCAGTTCTGTTGCTGCTGGCTTGACCAATCTCCACATGGTGCGAGTCCGTGGAACCCATTCAACCAGGGAGCACTTCGCAACCAATTGGATCTTGTCCATGCAGTTGCAGTCACACTTTCTGGCAAGTGACCAGGGTATCACTGAGCAGCAGTGGCCTGTGTGTGAGCGCGAGTGTACCCTCCCAGCAGTTAGGAATGATGGTTGTACTAAAGCAGCACATGCTGTCAGCAGTTGTGGCAGAGTGTGCCACCCTGAGCTTGATGGATGCTGAAGATCGTTATAGCAACCTCAGTGAGCCAGTACGACTGCGATCGAGGCCTGCCCGATAGATACGGCTCTGCGATCTTCGTCTGAAACTGTGCAAAATCTGCACTTTCTCCTCATGTCTGTGTAGATTTCCTTTCGTTTTTTCCTCTCAGTCCAAAAGACATGCTGGTTAGGTTGCATCCAAATTGACCCTTGGTGTCAGGGAAATCAGCAGCATAGGTATATGTGGGGTTGCAGAGATATATAAGGTCTGGCTGGGATTGTGATTGGTGCAGAATTGATGGGCTGAAGGGCTGAATGGCCTCCTCCTGCACTGTTGGAATTCTGTGATTCACTGTGCTCCTGCCAGTTTGGATTTGGAATCGCTCACCTCGAGCAGATGCCACATGATGGGGGTTGAGTTCTTTGTAAGAACCATTGGCCAGTTCAGAAATGAGCTACAGAAGGAAATGCGGTGATACAATGACATTACATGGAGATTCCGGCAGGGATGTGGGACTAACTACAATTTCTACCAGAGGTCATGTGCAATAATGATTTACGAATGCATTCAAGGCAGTTAGATGTAATGCTTGGGGTGAACGGGATCAGAGGTTATGGGGAGAAAGCAGGATTAGGTTATGCAGTTGGATGATCAGCCACGATTATGATGAATGGCGGAGCAGGCTTGAAGGGCAGAATGGTCTCTTGCTCCTATCTTCTGTTTCTGTAAAGCTGGTGAATTGGAAGGACAATTTGAACCTTTCCCGACAAGAAGATGTCAGATTTTCTAAATCCAATTGTGTAGGATTTTTTTGAATAAACGTACTGTGGGTGCTGGGAATACTTGGCAATTCTGGTAGCGTATATGGAGAGAGAAAGAGCGAAGTAGCTAGCAAAATTAAGGACCCTACGGACCCCGGACATTCTCTCTTCCACCACGTTCTGTCAGGAAAAAGATACTAAAGTCTGAGGTCACGTACCAACTGACTCAAGAACAGCTTCTTCCCTGCTGCTGTCAGACTTTTGAATGGACCTGCTTTGCATTAAGTTGATCTTTCTCTACACCCTAGCTATGACTGTAACACTACATGCTTCACTCTCTCCTTTCCTTTTTCCAGTGTAGTGTAGGAACAGCTCAGAGAGTCATAGAGCTATGGTATGCTTTGTCTGTGTAGCGTGCAAAACACAGTACTCTTCACTGTATCCCAGAACATGTGACAATAAGTCAAATCAAAACCAATAGGTGAACGTTAAGTTCTCGTGCGGACTAATTCTCTGTTTCCATTTAACATTCAACTCTTTCTCTCCACAGATCCAGCTGAGCATTTCTGGTAGGTTTTGCTTATGACCGTGAGTTTGTGTTTATGTAGATCGTTTGAACCCAATGCTACACCAGCTCCCTCTCCCCCTGTTCTATTAATAACAATTTGTCTAGCTTCCCCTGAAAAGGTCAGTGGATAGGCACTGTGTGAGCAAGTTGTAGGCATTGCTGCTCTCCTGATGGTTGGCCAGGATTACGATTATTTTTGCTTTGAGCGTGACTTTTTGAATCTGTCCTCTTCCCGCCCTGCAGATTACGCCTTCGTGCACATGGAGAAGGAAGAGGACGCTCTCCAAGCCATCGCCAACCTGGATGAGAAGGAGTTCAACGGGAACAAGCTCCGGGTGCAAATGTCCCGGTCAACCTACGGGAAGTCTGGTGGGCAGCGCGATGTGTGCCAGCGCTGTGGGAGGCAGGGGCACCAGGCACGAGATTGCCACTCGGCACGTTATAACCAGTACGCCCAGTACCAGTACCAGTCCCAATATTACCCCTCTTACTATTCGTATTACGATTACGACTACGGCCATGGCTCCTATTACGACTATTACGAAGATTACCAGAGTGCGGGCGCAGCCGCCAGTTACACGCCGCTCGATTACGTGAGGGAGAGGAGTCCGAACCGCCTCGGCGCGTCCACCACTGCAGCTGTCAACAGCTGCACCCTGTATGAACGCACCCGTCTGTCACCCCTCACTGTGCCAAAATATCAGAATGAGACATTCATAGATGATAGCATCAGTAGGTATGTATCGGCTGCAGGCAAGAGCACGGCGAGTAAGGGGCCCTGTGAGGCGGAGGGCGGGCGGGTAGAGGAGGCTGCCACCACCACAGCTTGGCCTGCTGCAAGTGCGACTTATCTCCCCACCCCTGCGTGGACGTCAGAGCCTCATGTTAACGAGTCTTCCCTAGGCAGTGCCCAGGTTTCGGAGTGGTAGCACCAGCCCTGCTCCGTGGGAGAAAGGCAGATCCTGACACCGGCATGGGGAGGTGTACACGGTGTCAGTGAGGACAAATCGGACTGCCCCCCTCACCGCAGGCGCTTTTTGTTTCCGGTTATAAATGGAACGGGCCCTTTAGTGTGTTGATGGGGGCACGGTCACAGGGGAGTAGTTCTGCCTTAGCTTGAAGAACTTTTTGTGGTCGAGATTGTGTCTGGAGAGAGAATGTTGTGAGCTGTGAATCGTGCTTTGCTACCCTTCAGGAGAATTCATTCCTTCTGGATCAGCTGCTTACACCGCCTTTTTTTACCTTCCCGAGCAAATGAAAGTTAGTGGGTGATCACAGTGATCTAATCTACTGGTTTTTATCAAAATTCAGGATCTGAGGAAACCACAGCCCACCGCAGCTTGTGGGGATTTATTCTCCTGACGGGGAAGTTTCAGAAGGCTGGCGTTCAAAGTCGGAGAGGCTCCTCCTTGAATAAATAGGATAGGACTGATGGGGTGACCGATTCAGAGAGCCAGCAGGCCGGGCCAACGAGCTGCTGCCTCGTCGATGCAGTGGCCGTTATACCGCACTCCCCGAGTAAGCTTTGCTGTGGTACAGTCTTGGTTATTGCTCAGAGGTGAGCAGATCAGCTTGGTGAGAAGTGTCTCTTTCTATTGGTGGGAACTTGACCACGATCCCTGCAGGTTTTGCCTACTTTAATGCCGTTATGACTGGCACCTCCCCAACCCAAGAGCGCCCTCCACTAATTAAAAAGGCCTCTTTGCGTTAACAGATTTCACAAGTCACGGGGGGTGGATTGCCGTGGGATCATTTGCAGTCACCAGCCACACTCTAAACTGTTAGGCAGAAGCCCTGTCATGATGCAGTGGGACAGAGCTTGGAAATAGTGCCCGTTTTAAACTATGAAACACTTAGAGCCCGCTTTACCAGAGGGGCGGGTTGCATCTAGACCTGAGAGAATGCAATCGAGTATCCAAACCCAGTTCCACTGACCAGTTCTCAAACTGTGTGACTGTCTCCAACAATCTTTCACAGATATTTATCTCCTGGACAGATTGCTCTGAATGTTGTCTTGTACAAAATTATTTTTTTATATAATAAAAGAAATCTGTCATTTATCCTTGCCGTAGCGCATTAGTGATGGGGAGGGGGAGTTGGGACTGGGCTTTGGCTATCAGGGTTCCTCTTTGTAAAGTTGACGTGAGATCTTCGGGGGAAAGTACTTTCACCGCTGGGAATTACGCACAATACTTGCTGCCAGGTTGGCAATCGGCAAATAGGGGTTACTCCCTAAGTTGCTGGGTTTCAAACAGGGAGGTGCATTGTCCCGTCAGTGAGGATGTCTGTCCGGTTTGGGGCATGTCCTGGAGGTGGGAGGTTCCACAATCATAGTTTCTGTTGTCAAGTAACATCCTTCAAATCAGCTGCCTCTTGATGCCCAGCTCCCAGGTTGGATTTATGTTCTGTCTCAGCTGCACCCACCCACCCCAAGATGCTGCAGTCCCTCATTCTGTGGGAAGAATTCCCAATCATCTGTGAAGCTGCTTGCTTAAGATTCTTCTGTCTTTCCCTTCTCCCACAACCTTCTGCTCGCAGACATGTCTTGAGTTGTGTCCCCATACCTGCACAACAATGTCATCACCCGTGTAGTAGGCTGGTAACCAGTGTCCATCCGCTTCCCCGTGAACCGAGCACCGCTCTGTAGACTAGGAGTAGGCAGGGAACCTGTGCCCCCGATGGTGTATCCTTTACCGGGTGGCACAGCTTGGGTTGGGGGCCTTTTCGTCCCCACCACCTGATAAACCTTCCTGTCCCCAAAGGCTGCTCCCTGAATCCAGCAGCTAGCGTATGCACTCTCCCTCCATCCGCTATACAACCACACGACTCTGCCTTCTGCGAGATTACTGCAGCAATGCACAGTATTGTGTACCAACAATGCTGTTTCCGTGTGGCTGGAGCTGGGATGGGGGTGGCAGTCACTACAGAGTAACAAATGAATCCCAAGTCAGAGACGCTTGCTGGGGGCGGGAATAGTGGCAACCTCGGACTTTTGAGCATTTGACAGTTTTATTTTGAGGTGTGGTGACTTGTAGTAGCCAGGGAACATGCAGCAGCCTCCCAGATCCGTCCTGGCTCAAATCTGTGGGAAGGGATGGGGACAGAGGGCCGGTGGGGGAGGAATGTCCTGCTTCCCGTTCCTTGATTTTTGGGAAGGCACATCTTAAAATAAGAACATATAAAGGCCCTATCTCGTCGGGCCCCCTCATCCCAACCATTCCCACCTGCTGGTTTCCCCCTCCCCACTGCAGTCCCGCCACATCCGCTTACTATCCCCAAGTTCATCCCTCGGTGAATTGCATGAAGCAACTTTTTAACCATTGCGGCTGGCCCTGTATTGACATGATGTGCTTTTTCTCTTAGGTATGATCAGTTTGACTACGATAACACCACCGACACCCGCTATACCCAATGAACCGACGATTTCCTCCTCTTCCTCCTCCTCCGCCGCCGCTCTCCGACCGGATGTTTTGCTCTCTGCAGGCGAACACACGGCCCCACCATCGCAGCACGAAAGCGCCTCGCCGTTTAAAACATCACTTACATTCTATCTCTCTTTAAAAAAAAAATTAAATATAATCACTGCAACCCAGCCTAGATTCTGCAAACACTCTTAACGCTCTCCGTCTCGCTGATTTGTGATCAGATGCTACTTACCAGGGTATTTCACTCCCCCCCTGTCCCCCCAATCTTTTTTTAAAAACAGAAAAACAAATTTCCTCTTCCTGCACATTTTCTGCTAACATCCTTGCCAGACACCGCTCAATTTCCATGTGGCGGTTTTTGCTGATGTTTTCGTCCCTCCCCAGCCCCTTTCCACGGGGCGGGGAGCCTGTTCTGTTTTGCCTTGCCCCCCCAATCTGAGGGAGTGAAGATCGTTGCGCTCACTCCTGCCGCCCATAGAAATAAGTAAGTGTGTGAGCACCTTCACCTCCTGATGTGGAACTCAGGGTTTTATAAAGAGAGTTGGTGGCCACCGGTCTGTCACTCCTTGGTGTAAAACACAGCGGCTAGAGGGATCGTGCTGTAAAGCTGAACTGGCTCCCCTCCCCTTTGCTCCCCACTGTTAAAATCATCCTAGCCCCTTAAACTATACCGCCACCTCGAATAACCTGATACATCATCATTAAAAGCTGCGTTCTCACCACCCACAGTGCACTACAGACAGCTGCTGCTTTCGCACACCTCGCTGATGTTGCTATGACTCCCAGCTGCTGAGGGGGACACAAGAAAGGATAATTCCATTACCCCCCCCCTCCCTCCAGTGCTGTGGCTGGGCTTGTTCTCATTTCAGTCCTTGCATAATCTTCCTGCAACCTGGGGTCAGCTCGTGGGTAGACTGCGTAACACCCGTACACTACCGGCCAAGGTTCAGAGATAACGGTCCCTGACTTCCCTGAGAAACTGCCTCGTTCCTTTCCTTCCGTCGCCAGACTTTTTTATTTACCGTTTTTTTTTTAAAAAGTGACTCATCGCCATTGGTGCTCCTCGTGGGCATGAAGAGGAAGCCTGGGGGAGACAGGGAGGGAGGGTGGGGTAGGGGAGAATCACCCAGCTCCTGGATATATTTCTCTCCATCTTGGACTTGCTGTGAAAGGACAGGGGGCATGCTTTTCAGGTTGGAGTTTGTGTGTGTGAGAGTGTGTGTGCGTGCATTTGTGTAGCTGTGATGTGCGGGTGCCGGAGTTGGACTGGGATGGGCACAGTAAGAAGTCTGACCGCACCAAGTTCAAGTGCAACGGTTTTATTTGGTGTCACTAGCTTTCGGAGCGCTGCCCCTTCATCAGCTGACGAAGGAGCAGTGCTCCAAAAGCTTGTGATATACCAAATAAACCTATTGGACTTTAACCTGGTGTTGAGAATTCTTACTGTATATCTGTGTGTGTTTTCGGTACTTTTTCACCCTGGCAAGTTGGGTGCACTTCTTGGGTGACTCCTACTTTTGTAAGAGTGGGAGTGTCTTGCAAACTGCTAGCTCCACGTCCCGGCCAGATGGTGGACTTGTGCAGTGTTTTGGGCAGCAGAACGGACGATTGCCTGTATCTTCTCTCGGGGAGCTGCCCTGCTGATCGGTGAGAACGTGCTTAGCGAGAGATGGCACCTTCAGTGAGGCTGGGTAATGCAAGAGTGAAAAGTGGGGTTATCTTTGGGCTGGGACAAGAGTTGAGGGTAGGTGGAAGGGGAGTGGGATTGCGGAAGCGGCTGGGAGTGGATGCAGTTTACACGTCTGCTGTTGAAATAAAAAAAAAGATGAGGCATCTTAATTTTCTTTTGGTATGACAGAATGGTTTAGTTTGTGTAATAATTGCCTACACTGGAGAACCAGTGTCTTGAAATTTAAAGAGTTGGCAGTGAGTGGGGAGGTTGTTTGTATCGTAAACATGTAGCAAGATTCAATAAATCTAATCTGAAATACTTTGTGTGCGTGTGTGTGTGCGCGCTAGTTGACTAGACATTCACACTTGCCTTGCTGTGGCATTTGCTCTCGTTTGCCCTCATCTGTTTATCCATTTCCTGTAGACCGCCTGATCTGTTGGGGTCTCCATCGCATTCTTGTTTCTCTCTGTCAAGGAATGCAGATGGAAAGTGCTGGATCTGGCAGCAGTTGTGGAGAAAATCGAGAGTCAGTGCTCCCAGGTCTGATGTAAGGCAATGCCACAGTGGGTTAGCACTGCTGTCTCACAACGCCAAGAACCTGGGTTCGATTCCCAACTTGGGTCACTGTCTGCGTGGAGTCTGCACGTTCTCGCTATGTCTGCGTAGGTTTCCTTCCATAGTCCAAAAATGTGCTGGTTAGGTGCCAAGTTCTCCCTCAGTGCAAACTGAACAGACGCCAGAGTGTGGCGACTTGGGGATTTTCACAGTAACTTCATTGCAGTGTTAATGTAAGCCTTACTTGTCACTAATGAATAAGCGTTTTACTCAGAGAAGACGTGACGTTACGGGTTTCTCTTTCTCCCTCTTTGCGGATGCTGCCCAACCGTCTGAATTTTTCCAGCTTTTATTTTGGATTTCGAGCAGCTGCAGTATTTCACCCTCATCCAAGTTATGAACTGCAGAAGGGCAGGAGCACCGTCTGGTGCATCCTGGGATCAGTGATCCTTTGCCCCCCACCCCAGCTACCTTCACCGAGACGTGGATCCGTCTCATTACCAATATGAACGGAAAATGCTGGGTAAACTCAGCAAGTCTGTGAAGTGAGAGACAGAGTTAACCCTTCAAGACTGATATCAAACATTAAAATGAATACATAACGCTGTGGCATACTGTTGTGAAGCGGACTCCAATCTGAAAGAGACACCTGGATGGATAGATGAATACAGAGAGAACAGGGATCTTGAGAAAGGGCACCTTTTTTTTAAGGCAGGTCATGGCGGCTCTGGAGGCTTGCAGGGCCAAAGGACTTGTTCCTGTGCTGTAATTATCTTTGTTCTGCCACGATTATGAGGATAGGAAGGAAAAGATTTGGGATATATTTGCGGTTGGTGGTGGGGGAGGGAGAAAGATGAGAGAACTGCTCTTTTGGGGCTGACTGTCTCCTGGAGATGTGGCATATCCCAGGTTGGGGTAAACCCTCCAGTGATTAAACTTGGATTCCATTGTAAGCGCACAAAGTTATCTCCTCCGGGGACCTTGGCTTCCTGTGGCCATTTCCCACAAGAATCCAAATGGGCCAACAAATACTGGAAAAGGAATTCAAGGAAATATTTCCACAATACAAGTGTATTGAGAAGAAATCCCAAGAAAGAAGCATACACAGCTTCAATACATTTACGGGACGGTGGGATATTAAAGGGTACAGGGTATGAGGGGGGGGGAGAGTGGGATTAGACTGGGTGGGATATTAAAGTATGCGGGGAGTGAGGGGGAGAGTGGGATTAGACTGGGTGAGATAAAGAGTGAGGGGGAGAGTGGGATTAGACTGGGTGGGATAGTAAAGGATGTGGGCATTGAGGAGGAGAATGGGATTAGACTTGGGATATTAAAGGGTGTGGGGAGTGAGAGGAAGAATGGGATTGGACTGGGTGGGATATTAAAGAGTGTGGGGAGTGAGGGGGAGAGTGGGATTAGACTGGGTGGGATATTAAAGGGTGCGAAGTGAGGGGGAGAGTGGGATTAGACTGGGTGGGATATTAAAGGGTGCAGGGAGTGAGGGGGGATGGGATTAGACTGGGGGGGATAAGGTGAGGGGGAGAGTGGGATTAGACTGGGTGGGATATTAAAGGGTGCAGGGAGTGGGGGAGAGTGGGATTAACTGGGTGGGATATTAAAGGGTGCGGGGAGTGAGGGGGAAGAGTGGGATTAGACTGGGTGGGATATTAAAGGGTGTGGGGAGTGAGGGGGAGAGTGGGATTGACTGGGTGGGATATTAAAGGGTGTGGGGAGTGAGGGGGAGAGTGGGATTAGACTGGGTGGGATATTAAAGGGTGAGGGGGGAGAGTGGGATTAGACTGGGTGGGATATTAAAGGGTGCGGGAGTGAGGGGGAGAGTGGGATTAGACTGGGTGGGATATTAAAGGGGGGTGAGGGGGGAAGTGGGATTAGACTGGGTGGGATATTAAAGGGTGCGGGAGTGAGGGGGAGAGTGGGATTAGACTGGGTGGGATATTAAAGGGTGCGGGGAGTGAGGGGGAGAGTGGGATTAGACTGGGTGGGATATTAAAGGGTGTGGGGAGTGAGGGGGAGAGTGGGATTAGACTGGGTGGGATATTAAAGGGTGCGGGGAGTGAGGGGGAGAGTGGGATTAGACTGGGTGGGATATTAAAGGGTGCGGGGAGTGAGGGGGAGAGTGGGATTAGACTGGGTGGGATATTAAAGGGTGCAGGGAGTGAGGGGAGAGTGGGATTAGACTGGGTGGGATATTAAATGGTGCAGAGAGTGAGGGGGAGAGTGGGATTAGACTGGGTGGGATATTAAAGGGTGCGGGGAGTGAGGGGAGAGTGGTATTAGACGAGATGGGATATTAAAGGGTGCAGGAATGACGGGAAGAGTGGGATTAGACTGGGTGGGATATTAAAGGTGCGGGGAGTGAGGGGGAGAGTGGGATTAGACTGGGTGGGATATTAAAGGGTGCAGGGAGTGAGGGAGAGAGTGGGATTAGACTGGGTGGGATATTAAAGAGTGCAGCGACTGAGGAGGAGAGTGGGATTAGACTGGTGGGATATTAAAGAGTGCAGCGAGTGAGGAGGAGAGTGGGATTAGACTGGTGGGATATTAAAGGGTGAGGGGGGGGGGAGAGTGGGATTAGACTGGGTGGGATATTAAAGGGTGTGGGGAGTGAGGGGGAGAGTGGGATTAGACTGGGTGGGATATTAAAGGGTGCGGGGAGTGAGGGGGAGAGTGGGATTAGACTGGGTGGGATATTAAAGGGTGCGGGGAGTGAGGGGGAGAGTGGGATTAGACTGGGTGGGATATTAAAGGGTGCGGGGAGTGAGGGGGAGAGTGGGATTAGACTGGGTGGGATATTAAAGGGTGCGGGGAGTGAGGGGGAGAGTGGGATTAGACTGGGTGGGATATTAAAGGGTGTGGGGAGTGAGGGGGAGAGTGGGATTAGACTGGGTGGGATATTAAAGGGTGCAGGGAGTGAGGGGGAGAGTGGGATTAGACTGGGTGGGATATTAAAGGGTGCGGGGAGTGAGGGGGAGAGTGGGATTAGACTGGGTGGGATATTAAAGGGTGCGGGGAGTGAGGGGGAGAGTGGGATTAGACTGGGTGGGATATTAAAGGGTGCAGGGAGTGAGGGGGAGAGTGGGATTAGACTGGGTGGGATATTAAAGGGTGCGGGGAGTGAGGGGGAGAGTGGGATTAGACTGGGTGGGATATTAAAGGGTGCGGGGAGTGAGGGGGAGAGTGGGATTAGACTGGGTGGGATATTAAAGGGTGCGGGGAGTGAGGGGGAGAGTGGGATTAGACTGGGTGGGATATTAAAGGGTGTGGGGAGTGAGGGGGAGAGTGGGATTAGACTGGGTGGGATATTAAAGGGTGTGGGGGAGAGTGGGATTAGACTGGGTGGGATATTAAAGGGTGCGGGGAGTGAGGGGGAGAGTGGGATTAGACTGGGTGGGTATTAAAGGGTGTGGAGTGAAGGGGAGAGTGGGATTAGACTGGGTGGATATTAAAGGGTGGGGGGGATAGATGGGGATATTAAAGGGTGTGGGGAGTGAGGGGGAGAGTGGATTAGACTGGGTGGGATATTAAGGGTGCGGGGAGTGAGGGGGAGAGTGGGATTAGACTGGGTGGGATATTAAAGGGTGTGGGGAGTGAGGGGGAGAGTGGGATTAGACTGGGTGGGATATTAAAGGGTGCGGGGAGTGAGGGGGAGAGTGGGATTAGACTGGGTGGGATATTAAAGGGTGCGGGGAGTGAGGGGGAGAGTGGGATTAGACTGGGTGGGATATTAAAGGGTGCGGGGAGTGAGGGGGAGAGTGGGATTAGACTGGGTGGGATATTAAAGGGTGCGGGGAGTGAGGGGGAGAGTGGGATTAGACTGGGTGGGATATTAAAGGGTGCGGGGAGTGAGGGGGAGAGTGGGATTAGACTGGGTGGGATATTAAAGGGTGCGGGGAGTGAGGGGGAGAGTGGGATTAGACTGGGTGGGATATTAAAGGGTGCGGGGAGTGAGGGAGAGAGTGGGATTAGACTGGGTGGGATATTAAAGGGTGCGGGGAGTGAGGGGGAGAGTGGGATTAGACTGGGTGGGATATTAAAGGGTGCGGGGAGTGAGGGGGAGAGTGGGATTAGACTGGTGGGATATTAAAGGGTGCGGGGAGTGAGGGGGAGAGTGGGATTAGACTGGGTGGGATATTAAAGGGTGCGGGGAGTGAGGGGGAGAGTGGGATTAGACTGGGTGGGATATTAAAGGGTGCGGGGAGTGAGGGGGAGAGTGGGATTAGACTGGGTGGATATTAAAGGGGTGGGGAGTGAGGGGGAGAGTGGATTAGACGGGTGGGATATTAAGGGTGCGGGGAGTGAGGGGGAGAGTGGGATTAGACTGGGTGGGATATTAAAGGGTGCGGGAGTGAGGGGGAGAGTGGGATTAGACTGGGTGGGATATTAAAGGGTGTGGGGAGTGAGGGGGAGAGTGGGATTAGACTGGTGGATATTAAAGGGTGCGGGGAGTGAGGGGAGAGTGGGATTAGACTGGGTGGGATATTAAAGGGTGCGGGGAGTGAGGGGAGAGTGGGATTAGACTGGGTGGGATATTAAAGGGTGCGGGGAGTGAGGGGGAGAGTGGGATTAGACTGGGTGGGATATTAAAGGGTGCGGGGAGTGAGGGGGAGAGTGGGATTAGACTGGGTGGGATATTAAAGGGTGCGGGGAGTGAGGGGGAGAGTGGGATTAGACTGGGTGGGATATTAAAGGGTGCGGGGAGTGAGGGGAGAGTGGGATTAGACTGGGTGGATATTAAGGGTGCGGGGAGTGAGGGGAGAGTGGGATTAGACTGGGTGGGATATTAAAGGGTGTGAGGGGGAGAGTGGATTAGACTGGGTGGGATATTAAAGGGTGCGGGAGTGAGGGGGAGAGTGGGATTAGACTGGGTGGGATATTAAAGGGTGCGGGGAGTGAGGGGGAGAGTGGGATTAGACTGGGTGGGATATTAAAGGTGTGGGGGAGAGTGGGATTAGACTGGGTGGGATATTAAAGGGTGTGGGGAGTGAGGGGAGAGTGGGATTAGACTGGGTGGGATATTAAAGGGTGCGGGGAGTGAGGGGGAGAGTGGGATTAGACTGGTGGGATATTAAAGGTGCGGGAGTGAGGGGGAGAGTGGGATTAGACTGGGTGGGATATTAAAGGGTGGGGGAGTGAGGGGAGGAGTGGGATTAGACTGGGTGGGATATTAAAGGGTGTGGGGAGTGAGGGGGAGAGTGGGATTAGACTGGGTGGGATATTAAAGGGTGTGGGGAGTGAGGGGGAGAGTGGGATTAGACTGGGTGGGATATTAAAGGGTGCAGGGAGTGAGGGGGAGAGTGGGATTAGACTGGGTGGGATATTAAAGGGTGCAGGGAGTGAGGGGGAGAGTGGGATTAGACTGGTGGGATATTAAAGGGTGCGGGGAGTGAGGGGGAGAGTGGGATTAGACTGGTGGGATATTAAAGGGTGCAGGGAGTGAGGGGGAGAGTGGGATTAGACTGGGTGGGATATTAAAGGGTGCGGGAGTGAGGGGGAGAGTGGGATTAGACTGGGTGGGATATTAAAGGGTGCGGGGAGTGAGGGGGAGAGTGGGATTAATGGTGTGGGGAGTGAGGGGAGAGTGGATTTAGACTTTGGGTGGATATTGAGGGTGCGGGGAGTGAGGGGCCGAGTGGGATTAGACTGGGTGGGATATGAAAGGGTGCGGGGAGTGATTGGGGGTAGTGGGATTCGACTGTGGTGGGATTAAAGGTTGTGGGGAGTGAGGGGGAGAGTGGGATTAGACTGGGTGGGATATTAAAGGGTGTGGGGAGTGAGGGGGAGAGTGGGATTAGACTGGGTGGGATATTAAAGGGTGTGGGGAGTGAGGGGGAGAGTGGGATTAGACTGGGTGGGATATTAAATGGTGCAGGGAGTGAGGGGGAGAGTGGGATTAGACTGGGTGGGATATTAAAGGGTGCGGGGAGTGAGGGGGAGAGTGGGATTAGACTGGGTGGGATATTAAAGGGTGCGGGGAGTGAGGGGGAGAGTGGGATTAGACTGGGTGGGATATTAAAGGGTGTGGGGAGTGACGGGGAGAGTGGGATTAGACTGGGTGGGATATTAAAGGGTGCGGGGAGTGAGGGGAGAGGGGGATTAGACTGGGTGGGATATTAAAGGGTGCGGGAGTGAGGGGGAGAGTGGATTAGAACTGGGTGGGATATTAAGGGTGCAGGGAGTGATGGGGAGAGTGGGATTAGACTTGGTGGTATTAAAAGGGTGCGGGGTGAGGGGAGAGGGGTGACTGGTGGGATATTAAAGGGTGTGGGGAGTGAGGGGGAGAGTGGATTAGACTGGGGGATAAGAGTGCGGGAGAGTGGGTTAGACTGGGTGGATATTAAAGGTGCAGGGAGTGAGGGGGGAGAGTGGGATTAGACTGGGTGGGATATTAAAGGGTGCGGGGAGTGAGGGGAGAGTGGGATTAGACTGGTGGGTATTAATGGGAGGGGAAGTGATTAGACGTGGGATATTAAAGGGTGCGGGAGTAAGGGGGAGAGTGGGATTAGACTGGTGGGATATTAAAGGGTGCAGGAGTGACGGGGAGAGTGGGATTAGACTGGTGGGATATTAAAGGGTGCAGGGAGTGAGGGGGAGAGTGGGATTAGACTGGTGGGATATTAAAGGGTGCAGGGAGTGAGGGGGAGAGTGGGATTAGACTGGGTGGGATATTAAAAGGTGCGGGAGTGAGGGGGAGAGTGGGATTAGACTGGGTGGGATATTAAAGGGTGTGGGGAGTGAGGGGGAGAGTGGGATTAAACTGGGTGGGATATTAAAAGGTGCGGGAGTGAGGGGGAGAGTGGGATTAGACTGGGTGGGATATTAAAGGGTGCGGGGAGTGAGGGGAGAGAGTGGGATTAGACTGGGTGGGATATTAAGGGTGCGGGGAGTGAGGGGAGAGAGTGGGATTAGACTGGGTGGGATATTAAAAGGTGCGGGAGTGAGGGGAGAGTGGGATTAGACTGGTGGGATATTAAAAGGTGCGGGAGAGGGGGTGGGATTAGACTGGTGGGATATTAAAGGGTGTGGGGAGTGAGGGGAGAGTGGGATTAGACTGGGTGGGATATTAAAGGGTGCGGGGAGTGAGGGAGAGAGTGGGATTAGACTGGGTGGGATATTAAAGGGTGTGGGGAGTGAGGGGGAGAGTGGGATTAGACTGGGTGGGATATTAAAGGGTGTGGGGAGTGAGGGGGAGAGTGGGATTAGACTGGGTGGGATATTAAAGGGTGTGGGGAGTGAGGGGGAGAGTGGGATTAGACTGGGTGGGATATTAAAGGGTGCGGGGAGTGAGGGGGAGAGTGGGATAGACTGGTGGATATTAAAGGGTGTGGGGAGAGTGGATTAGACTGGGTGGGATATTAAAGGGTGCGGGGAGTGAGGGGAGAGTGGGATTAGACTGGGTGGGATATTAAAGGGTGCGGGGAGTGAGGGAGAGAGTGGGATTAGACTGGGTGGGATATTAAAGGTGTGGTGGAGAATGGGATTAGACTGGGTGGGATATTAAAGGGTGTGGGGAGTGAGGGGGAGAGTGGGATTAGACTGGGTGGGATATTAAAGGGTGCGGGGAGTGAGGGGGAGAGTGGGATTAGACTGGGTGGGATATTAAAGGGTGTGGGGAGTGAGGGGGAGAGTGGGATTAGACTGGGTGGGATATTAAAGGGTGTGGGGAGTGAGGGGGAGAGTGGGATTAGACTGGGTGGGATATTAAAGGGTGTGGGGAGTGAGGGGAGTGGGATTAGACTGGGTGGGATATTAAAGGGTGTGGGGAGTGAGGAGAGTGGGATTAGACTGGGTGGGATATTAAAGGGTGCGGGGAGTGAGGGGAAGAGTGGGATTAGACTGGGTGGGATATTAAAGGGTGTGGGGAGTGAGTGGGATTAGACTGGGTGGGATATTAAAGGGTGCGGGGAGTGAGGGGAGTGGGATTAGACTGGGTGGGATATTAAAGGGTGCGGGGAGTGAGGGGAGTGGGATTAGACTGGGTGGGATATTAAAGGGTGCGGGGAGTGAGGGGAGTGGGATTAGACTGGGTGGGATATTAAAGGGTGCGGGGAGTGAGGGGAGTGGGATTAGACTGGGTGGGATATTAAAGGGTGTGGGAGTGAGGGGGAGAGTGGGATTAGACTGGGTGGGATATTAAAGGGTGTGGGGAGTGGGGGGAGAGTGGGATTAGACTGGGTGGGATATTAAAGGGTGTGGGGAGTGGAGGGGGAGAGTGGGATTAGACTGGGTGGGATATTAAAGGGTGTGGGGAGTGAGGGGAGAGTGGGATTAGACTGGGTGGGATATTAAAGGGTGCGGGAGTGAGGGGAGAGTGGGATTAGACTGGGTGGGATATTAAAGGGTGTGGGGAGTGAGGTGGGATTAGACTGGAGGATATTAAAGGTGGGGGAGTGAGGGGGGGATTAGACTGGGTGGGATATTAAAGGGTGCGGGGAGTGAGGGGGAGAGTGGATTAGACTGGGTGGGATATTAAGGGTGCGGGGAGTGAGGGGGAGAGTGGGATAGACTGGGTGGGATATTAAAGGGTGCGGGGAATGAGGGGAGAGTGGGATTAGACTGGGTGGGATATAAAGGGGTGCGGGGAGTGAGGGGGAGAAGTGGGATTAACTGGGTGGGATATTAAAGGGTGCGGGGAGTGAGGGGGAGGAGTGGGATTAGACTGGGTGGATATTAAGGGTGGGGGAGTGAGGGGGAGAGTGGGATTAGACTGGTGGGATATTAAAGGGTGCGGGGAGTGAGGGGGAGAGTGGGATTAGACCTGGGTTGGATATTAAGGGTGGGGATTAGAGGGAGAGTGGGATTGACTGGGTGGGTATTAAAGGGTGACGGGGAGTGAGAGGGAGAGTGGGGATTATACGGTGGGATATTAAGGGTGTCGGGGAGTGAGGGGAGAGTGGGATTAGACTGGGTGGGATATTAAAGGTTGCGGGGAGTGAGAGGGGGATTAGACTGGGTGGGATATTAAAGGGTGTAGGGAGTGAGGGGGAGAGTGGGATTAGACTGGGTGGGATATTAAACGGTGTGGGGAGTGGGATTAGACTGGGTGGGATATTAAAGGGTGTGGGGAGTGAGGGGGAGAGTGGGATTAGACTGGGTGGGATATTAAAGGGTGTGGGAGTGAGGGGGAGAGTGGGATTAGACTGGCTGGGATATTAAAGGGTGCGGGGAGTGAGGGGAAAACGGGGATAAAGGGTGAGGGAGAGTGGGATTAGACTGGGTGGTATTAAAGGGTGTGGGGAGTGAGGGGAAGTGGGATTAGACTGGGTGGGATATTAAAGGGTGCGGGGAGTGAGGGGGAGAGTGGGATTAGACTGGGTGGGATATTAAAGGGTGTGGGGAGTGAGGGGGAGAGTGGGATTAGACTGGGTGGGATATTAAAGGGTGCGGGGAGTGAGGGGGAGAGTGGGATTAGACTGGGTGGGATATTAAAGGGTGCGGGGAGTGAGGGGGAGAGTGGGATTAGACTGGGTGGGATATTAAAGGGTGCGGGGAGTGAGGGGGAGAGTGGGATTAGACTGGGTGGGATATTAAAGGGTGCGGGGAGTGAGGGGGAGAGTGGGATTAGACTGGGTGGGATATTAAAGGGTGCGGGGGTGAGGGGGGAGAGTGGGATTAGACTGGGTGGGATATTAAAGGGTGCAGGGAGTGAGGGGGAGAGTGGGATTAGACTGGGTGGGATATTAAAGGGTGCGGGGAGTGAGGGGAGAGTGGTATTAGACGAGATGGGATATTAATGGGTGCAGGAATGACGGGAAGAGTGGGATTAGACTGGGTGGGATATTAAAGGTGCGGGGAGTGAGGGGGAGAGTGGGATTAGACTGGGTGGGATATTAAAGGGTGCAGGGAGTGAGGGGGAGAGTGGGATTAGACTGGGTGGGATATTAAAGGGTGCAGGGAGTGAGGGGGAGAGTGGGATTAGACTGGGTGGGATATTAAAGGGTGCGGGGAGTGAGGGGGAGAGTGGGATTAGACTGGGTGGGATATTAAAGGGTGCGGGGAGTGAGGGGGAGAGTGGGATTAGACTGGGTGGGATATTAAAGGGTGTGGGGAGTGAGGGAGAGAGTGGGATTAGACTGGGTGGGATATTAAGGGTGCGGGGAGTGAGGGGAGAGTGGGATTAGACTGGGTGGGATATTAAAGGGTGCGGGGAGTGAGGGGGAGAGTGGGATTAGACTGGGTGGGATATTAAAGGGTGGGGGGAGTGAGGGGGAGAGTGGGATTAGACTGGGTGGGATATTAAAGGGTGCGGGAGTGAGGGGAGAGTGGGATTAGACTGGTGGGATATTAAGGGGTGGGGAGTGAGGGGAGAGAGTGGGATTAGACTGGGTGGATATTAAAGGGTGCGGGGAGTGAGGGGGAGAGTGGGATTAGACTGGGTGGGATATTAAAGGGTGTGGGGAGTGAGGGGGAGAGTGGGATTAGACTGGGTGGGATATTAAAGGGTGTGGGGAGTGAGGGGGAGAGTGGGATTAGACTGGGTGGGATATTAAAGGGTGCGGGGAGTGAGGGGGAGAGTGGGATTAGACTGGGTGGGATATTAAAGGGTGTGGGGAGTGAGGGGGAGAGTGGGATTAGACTGGGTGGGATATTAAAGGGTGCGGGAGTGAGGGGGAGAGTGGGATTAGACTGGGTGGGATATTAAGGTGCGGGGAGTGAGGGGGAGAGTGGGTAGACTGGGTGGGATATTAAAGGGTGCGGGGAGTGAGGGGGAGAGTGGGATTAGACTGGGTGGGATATTAAAGGGTGCGGGGAGTGAGGGGAGAGTGGGATTAGACTGGGTGGGATATAAGGGTGAGGGGGGAGAGTGGGATTAGACTGGGTGGGATATTAAAGGGTGCGGGGAGTGAGGGGGAGAGTGGGATTAGACTGGGTGGGATATTAAAGGGTGCGGGGAGTGAGGGGGAGAGTGGGATTAGACTGGGTGGGATATTAAAGGGTGCGGGGAGTGAGGGGGAGAGTGGGATTAGACTGGGTGGGATATTAAAGGGTGTGGGGAGAGACGGCGAGAGTGGGATTAGACTGGATGGGATATTAAACAGTGCGGGGAGTGAGGGGAAAGGGGGATTAGACTGGGTGGGATATTAAAGGGTGTGGGGAGTGAGGGAGAGATTTAGATTAGACTGGGTGGGATATTAACGGGTGCGGGGAGTGAGGGGGAGAGTGGGATTAGGCTGGATGGGATATTAAAAGGTGTGGGGGAGTGAGGGAGAGATTTGGATTAGACTGGGTGGGATATTAAAGGGTGCGGGGAGTGAGGGGGAGAGTGGGATTAGACTGGGTGGGATATTAAAGGGTGCGGGGAGTGAGGGGGAGAGTGGGATTAGACTGGGTGGGATATTAAAGGGTGCGGGGAGTGAGGGGGAGAGTGGGATTAGACTGGGTGGGATATTAAAGGGTGCGGGGAGTGAGGGGGAGAGTGGGATTAGACTGGGTGGGATATTAAAGGGTGCGGGGAGTGAGGGGGAGAGTGGGATTAGACTGGGTGGGATATTAAAGGGTGCGGGGAGTGAGGGGGAGAGTGGGATTAGACTGGGTGGGATATTAAAGGTGCGGGGAGTGAGGGGAGAGTGGGATTAGACTGGGTGGGATATTAAAGGGTGCGGGGAGTGAGGGGGAGAGTGGGATTAGACTGGGTGGGATATTAAAGGGTGCGGGGAGTGAGGGAGAGAGTGGGATTAGACTGGGTGGGATATTAAAGGGTGCGGGGAGTGATGGGGGGAGAGTGTGATTAGACTGGGTGGGATATTGAAGGGTGCGGCGAGTGAGGGGGAGAGTGGGATTAGACTGGGTGGGATATTATAGGGTGCAGGAAGAGTGGGATACGGCCTCAGACTTTTGTATGTTTTTCCCGACGGGAGAAGGTGGGAGAGAGAATGTCCGGACTGGGTGGGGATATTGCCTGGGATTTCAGATATTTATTTGATGTTCTGGTAGAGCAGAGCTGCAGGGGGCAATGTCTCTTTAAAGATTGTCGGTGCAGACAGCTGATGAGGTTAAACTCTGGTTGGGGAGGGATTTACTACCAGGTCAGACAGAGGAGGGGAAGGACTCACACTCGATATGGCTGTGTCTGGTGGCTCACACACCAGTAAGGTAGGAACGTGGCCAAAATAACCAATGTTCTTACAGCAGCAATATAGTGTCCTGCTCCACAGCCCATCACTAAACTGCATCCTCTCCCTCTCTGTGTTTGTGTTTCTCTTATCAAGAATAACGCAGGCAAGAGGCCCTTCAGCCCGTTCAGCCTGAGCTGTTACACACTTGCTATCTCTCTGTGTCTCTCCTGTTTGTGTGCCAATCAGGGTATGCCTTGAATGTGCCCACCACCTCTGGCAGTGCGTCCCAGGCACCCCGTGTGTGTGTGTGTGTGGGAACACTTACCCCTTCCCCCGCTTCTCCCTTAAACTCTTCCCCTCTCACCTACAACCCCTTATAGTCAACCCTTCCAACCTGGGGGAGAAAAACCTCGGACTATCCAGTCCGCCCATTACGCCACTCACTATTTGCAGGGTGGCACACTGGGTTAGCACCGCTGCCCCACAGCGCCAGGGACCCGGCTTCGATTCCCGGCTCGGGTCACTGTCTGTGCGGAGTCTGCACCTTCTCCCCGTGTCTGCGTGGGTTTCC
This sequence comes from Sphyrna mokarran, assembly GCA_024679065.1. NCBI lineage: Eukaryota > Metazoa > Chordata > Chondrichthyes > Carcharhiniformes > Carcharhinidae > Sphyrna > Sphyrna mokarran. The sequence goes on along the minus strand of JAGIQG010000039.1, from coordinate 924,715 downwards.
TCCGGCTGCTCCGGTTTCCTCCCACAGTCTGAAAGACGTGCTGGTTAGGGTGCTAAATTCTCCCTCAGTGTGACCTGAACAGGAGTGTGGGCGACTGGGGGGATTTTCACAGTAACTTCATTGCAGTGTTAATGTGAGCCTTACATGTGACACTAATAAAATAAACCTTTAGTTTTATAGACCTCTGTCGGGTCACTCCCTCAGCCTCTTTCTTTCCAGCAAAGGCAATCCTCTCTTTGTATCTTGACTGCCCTAGTGGGGTGAAGGTGGTGGGGGGGAAGCTATTTAAAGAGGCCTTTTCTGTGTTCCTCCTTCTTTCCCTTTATTTTGTTTGTCGACCTCATTGTTTGTGTGTGTGTGTGTGTCTCCGTGTCTCTGTGTGTGCGTGAGTGCCTCCGTGTCTCTGTGTGTGCGTGAGTGCCTCCGTCTCTCTGTGTGTGCGTGAGTGCCTCCGTCTCTCTGTGTGTGCGTGAGTGCCTCCGTGTCTCTCTGTGTGTGCGTGAGTGCCTCCGTGTCTCTCTGTGTGTGCGTGAGTGCCTCCGTGTCTCTCTGTGTGTGCGTGAGTGCCTCCGTCTCTCTGTGTGTGCGTGAGTGCCTCCGTGTCTCTCTGTGTGTGCGTGAGTGCCTCCGTCTCTCTCTGTGTGTGCGTGAGTGCCTCCGTGTCTCTGTCTGTGTGTGTGTATGTCTCCGTGTCTCTGTGTGTGTGCGTGAGTGTCTCCGTGTCTCTGTGTGTGTGCGTGAGTGTCTCCGTGTGTGTTTTATTCTGTAGAGAGCGAGGCTTTCTGGACAATTTCTTGTCAAAAGTTAAAACGAACTGAAACCATGTTCCCAAAATTGTGCCGAGTCACGGTTTGCCAAGGGTGTAACAGCAAATCTCACCCAGTGGGTCATCAGACCCGGGTCACAGTGAGCACGTGTAAGAGAGAGGCACGTAAGAATTGTAGGAGCAGGAAGAGGCCATTCGGCCCCTGGAACCTGCCCCTTCATTCAATAATATCATGGCTGATCTTTGTGGACTGAGCTTCATGTACCCACCTGCTCACCATAACCCTCAATTCCTTTGCTGTTCAAAAATCTATCATAGAACGTAGAACACTACAGCACAAACAGGTCCTTCAGCCCACTAGTTGTGCCGATCATATCTATACTTATCAGGCCATAGAACTATCTGTAACTCCCAATCCCATTAAGTCCCATGTACTCATCCAGAAGTCTCTTAAAAGACCCCAGTGAGTTCGCCTCGACCACCACTGACAGCAGCCGATTCCATTCACTCACCACCCTCTGAGTGAAAAACTTTCCCCTAACATCTCCTCTGTACTTGTCCCCCAGCACCTTAAACCTGTGTCCTCTCGTAGTGACCATTTCAGCCCTGGGAAATAGCCTCCGAGAATCCACTCTATCTACCTCTCAACATCTTATAAACCTCTACCAGGTCGCCTCTCAACCTTCGTCTCTCCAGGGAGAAGAGACCTAGCTCTCTCAACCTATCTTCATAAGGCCTGCCTCCCAATCCAGGCAACATCCTTGTAAATCTCCTCTGCACCCTCTCAATAACTT
>JAGIQG010000039.1:790655-915655 GCA_024679065.1 Sphyrna mokarran | reverse complement strand
GGCTGCACATTCACGAGTTTGGTGACCTGACCAATTCCTGTCTCAGGTAGTGTGTCACCCCGGCCTGGTGTGAGGGAGATAGTGAGGACGAGGGCACAGAGGCTTGGGGGGAGGGGGGTTTGGTTCCTGGCTTGGGTCACTGTCTGTGTGGAGTCTGCACATTCTCCCCATGTGTGCGTGGGTTTCCTCCGGATACTCCAGTTTTCTCCCACAGTCTGAAAGACGTGCTGGTTAGGTGCTAAATTCTCCCTCAGTGTAACCCAAACAGACGCTGGAGTGTGGGTGACTGGGGGATTTTCACAGTTACTTCATTGCGGTGTTAATGTAAGCCTACTTGTGACTAATAAATAAACTTGAACCTTGTTTACTGTCCAATCCTCTTTAACTGCCCCTCAGGAGGGGTCAGGTCGGTCTCACACCCCCCACGACCCCTGCGCTCAGGGGTGTTAAGAAGATTGAGACAAGGCAATGTCTTCCATGGCCAATTCCGGGGATTTGCCATCATCGGAATGGTACTTGATCCGGGACTGGTTGGGATTCTCGGAGATTCTGATCTTCTACAGGTCAGACCCTGGGTTCCTGAGATCTTTCGCAGACTGAGGTCAGATCCTCACATTGAGGATGGAATATCTTCCTGGTTACCTCACTCGGGTGGGGGGGGGGGGTCAGTCATATGGTGCACAGAAAGATCCCATTCGCCTCACTGAGCCAGAGGCTCCCTTTTCAGTTATGTTGATCTGAGGGAAAATGTTGGCTACAGAACACCAAGAATTCCCAACTCTGAGCTTTCCAAGAGTGGCCCCGGGATCTTTAACACCCACCCCGAGAGAGCAGATATCTCATCCTGAAATACAGCATCTCCCCGGCGGCGCGGCACTCCCTCGGCACCGAGCCTATTGATACTTGTGAGGCGCATGACTTAGAAAGTGAGTCAAACATTTTTAATTCATCCCTGGGACATGGGTGTCTCTGGCTGGGCCACTGTTTATTGCCCGTCCCTAGTTGCCCCTTGGAGGGCAGTTGAGAGTCACCCACATTGCTGTGGCTCTGGAGTCACACGTAGGCCTGACCGGGGTAAGGACAGCAGATTTCCTTCCCGAAAGGGAACCAGATGGGTTTTTCCCACAATCCGACATCAGTAGATTCTTAATTCCAGATATTTTTTATTGAGTTTAAATTCCACCGTCTGCTGTAGGGGGATTTGAACCCGGGTCCCCCAGGACATTAGCTGAGATCCTGGATTGACAGTCTGGTGGTAATGCCACTGGACCATCACCTCTGCATGGATTAAAGCAAGTGTCATTCTTTCACAGCTGTGGTGACCACTTTAACCCAGGGAATAACAGGCACGGAGGTCCCGAGGACGTAGACCGGGTAAGTGATCTCTGGGATCCTCCATTCCCAACCAGAGTCACACAGTGACTGTACCCGTCCTGGGAGTGTTTGATGGGGGGACAGTGTAGAGGGAGCTTTACTCTGTATCTAACCCCGTGCTGTACCTGTCCTGGGAGTGTTTGATGGGACAGTGTAGAGGGAGCTTTACTCTGTATCTAACCCCGTGCTGTACCTGTCCTGGGAGTGTTTGATGGGGGGACAGTGTAGAGGGAGCTTTACTCTGTATCTAACCCCGTGCTGTACCTGTCCTGGGAGTGTTTGATGGGGGACAGTGTAGAGGGAGCTTTACTCTGTATCTAACCCCGTGCTGTACCTGTCCTGGGAGTGTTTGATGGGGGGACAGTGTAGAGGGAACTTTACTCTGTATCTAACACCGTGCTGTACCTGTCCTGGGAGTGTTTGATGGGGGGACAGTGTAGAGGGAGCTTTACTCTGTATCTAACCCCGTGCTGTACCTGTCCTGGGAGTGTTTGATGGGGACAGTGTAGAGGGAGCTTTACTCTGTATCTAACCCCGTGCTGTACCTGTCCTGGGAGTGTTTGATGGGGGGACAGTGTAGAGGGAGCTTTACTCTGTATCTAACCCCGTGCTGTACCTGTCCTGGGAGTGTTTGATGGGGACAGTGTAGAGGGAGCTTTACTCTGTATCTAACCCCGTGCTGTACCTGTCCTGGGAGTGTTTGATGGGGACAGTGTAGAGGGAGCTTTACTCTGTATCTAACCCCGTGCTGTACCTGTCCTGGGAGTGTTTGATGGGGGGACAGTGTAGAGGGAGCTTTACTCTGTATCTAACCCCGTGCTGTACTGTCCTGGGAGTGTTTGATGGGGGACAGTGTAGAGGGAGCTTTACTCTGTATCTAACCCCGTGCTGTACCTGTCCTGGGAGTGTTTGATGGGGGGACAGTGTAGAGGGAGCTTTACTCTGTATCTAACCCCGTGCTGTACCTGTCCTGGGAGTGTTTGATGGGGGACAGTGTAGAGGGAGCTTTACTCTGTATCTAACCCCGTGCTGTACCTGTCCTGGGAGTGTTTGATGGGACAGTGTAGAGGGAGCTTTACTCTGTATCTAACCCGTGCTGTACCTGTCCTGGGAGTGTTTGATGGGGGCAGTGTAGAGGGAGCTTTACTCTGTATCTAACCCCGTGCTGTACCTGTCCTGGGAGTGTTTGATGGGGGACAGTGTAGAGAGAGCTTTACCTGTATCTAACCCGTGCTGTACTGTCCTGGGAGTGTTTGAGGGGGGGGACAGTGTAGAGGGAGCTTTACTCTGTATCTAACCGTGCTGTACCTGTCCTGGGAGTGTATGGGGGGACAGTGTAGAGGGAGCTTACTCTGTATCTAACCCCGTGCTGTACCTGTCCTGGGAGTGTTTGAGGGGGACAGTGTAGAGGGAGCTTTACTCTGTATCTAACCCCGTGCTGTACCTGTCCTGGGAGTGTTTGATGGGGGGACAGTGTAGAGGGAGCTTTACTCTGTATCTAACCCCGTGCTGTACCTGTCCTGGGAGTGTTTGATGGGGGACAGTGTAGAGGGAGCTTTACTCTGTATTTAACCCCGTGCTGTACCTGTCCTGGGAGTGTTTGATGGGGGGACAGTATAACTGAAACACAGAAGATAGAATCAGGAGGAGGCCATTCGGCCCATCGAGCCTGCTCCACCATTCATCACTATCGTGACTGATCGTCCAACTCAATATCCTCATCCCGCTTTCTCCCCATAACCTTCAATCCCGTTCACCCCCAGTGCTATATCCAGCTGCTTCTTGAATACATTCAATGTTTTGGCATCAGCTACTTCCTGTGGGAATGAATTCCACAGGCTCACCGGGTGAAGAAATGTCTCCCCACCTCCGTCCTAAATGGTCTACCCCCAATCCTCAGACTGTGACCCCCTGGTTCTGGAGTCCCTCATCATCGGGAACATCCTCCCTGTATTTACCCTGTCTAATCCTGTTAGAATTTTATAAGTTTCTATCAGATCCCCTCTCACTCTTCTGAACTCCAGTGAATATAATCCTAACCCACTTAGTCTTTCCCCATGCATCAGTCCCGCCATCCCCGGAATCAGGCTGGTAAACCTTCACTGCGCTCCCTCGAGAGCAAGAACATCCTTCCTGAGAAAAGGAGACCAAAACTGCGCACAATACTCTAGGTGTGGCCTCACCGAGGCCCTGTATAGTTACAACAACACATCCCTGCTCCTGTACTCCAAACCTCTTGCAGTGAAGGCCAACATACCATCTGCCTTCTTTACCTGCTGCACCTGCACACTTACCTTCAGTGACTGATACACAAGGACACCCAGATCCCTCTGCACATTCCCCTCTCCCAGTTTACACCCATTCAGGTAGAATAACCTACCGCCTTGTTTTTGCTTCCAAAGTGAGTGACCCCCCGCGTTCCCCTGAGCCCTCCTGCCTCCTGTGTGCCAAGCCCAGCCCCTCCGTCGCTGACTGTCTTCTTTCTTGCAGCATGCCGGTGACCTGGGAAACATTCTCGCTGACCAGGCAGGGAGGGCAAACTTCCGCCTCCAGGACGACCGGCTCAAGGTAAGGCGGGCATGGGAGAGGAGCTCCTGAAATCACCGCTGCCAGGCTCACAGTGAGGGTAGTGACAGTGGGTACAAAAGCAAACCCTTCTTGTCTTCCAGCTGGATGTCTGGGAGCGGTGGGGGGGAGGGGGGGGGTTTCAAATCCCCACCCTCATGGGCTGGACGAGGTTGGGTGGGGAGGGGCAGCATGGGGTGGGGGGGGGTGGGGTGGGGTTGGGATGGCAGAAGGTGAGATGGGGGTTTGGGGCTTTGGGGGTGGAGGGTGTGATGGAAGGTGGAGTGTGGATGGGTGTTTGTGGAGTGAGGTGTGGGCGGGGGTGGGGTGGGGGGATGCAGTGGGAGGGTAGGGAGCGGGTAGCGCACACAGGAAGGTATTGCCCCCAGGATGTGTGAAGTGAGTGTCGGGGAGGGTGGGAGCATGGGTGGGGGGGGGGCGGTGTGGGAGGACAGGGGGGGGGGGGGGAGGTGTCGGGTGGAGAGAGCAGGGGGTGGGGGGGGCCGGTGGAGAGGGAGGGGGTGGGGGTAGCAGAACAGAGAAGGTATGCCCCCAGAGTGTGGGAAGTGTTGGGGGGGGGGATGTGGGTTGGGGGATAGGTGGGGGGTTGTGGGTTGGGAGGTTGTGGGCGGGGATGTGGGCGGGGATGTGGGCTGTGGGGATGTGGGCTTGGGGGATGTGGGATGGGGGATGTGGCTGGGGGATGTGCGCTGGGGGGATGTGGGCTGGGGAGGATGGGGCTGGGGGATGTGGGCTGGGGATGTGGGCGGGGGGATGTGGGCGGGGGATGTGGGCGGGGGATGCAGTGGGGGGGGTGTGGGTTGGGGGGATGTGGGCTGGGGGATGTGGGCTGGAGGATGGGGTTTGGGGGGCGGGGGATGTGGGCGGGGGATGGGGCGGGGGGATGGTGGGCAGGGGGAGATGTGGGCTGAGGGATGGGGCTGAGGGATGGGGTTGGGGGGTTGGGGGATGCAGTGTTGGTTGGGGGGTTGGGGTTGGGGGAAGGTGGGGCTGGGGGATGTGGGCTGGAGGATGTGGGTTGGGGGGATTGGGGGTGGGGGATGCAGGGGGGGGGGGTGTGGGGCAGGGGTAGCAGCACACAGAAGATATTGCCCCCAGGGTGTATGGAAGTGAGTGTTGGGGAGGGTGAGGGTGGTGCGGGTTGTATGTGCGTGTGTGTGCGATTGGGTACTGATCAGGAAAGATACAGAGAGAGCGTGTATCGGGACAGTTAAAACGGTTACTGGGACTGTTAATTCATCGACTGATTGTGATCTGTACCGTGGCTGATATCTGCTGGGACAAGGGGGGGAAGTTTATTTTATCAGTGAAACGGTTTGTTTTAATCAAGTAAACATCTCTGACTTTGTGAATTGGGACAAGTACAGAAACAGGCCCTTCGGCCCACCAGTACCTGGCTTCTGTCCCCCCCCCCCATTCACATGGGAGTTCCTGTGTCTTATCAAGATTTAGGAGCAGAATGTGGCCATTCAGCCCATCCAGTCTGCTCTGCCATGCCTGATATTTCACTCATCCCCATTCTCCTGCCTTTTCCCCATAACCCCTGACCCCCTTATTAATCAGGAACCTATCTATGTCTGTCTTAAAGACACTCAATGATCCAGCCTCCTCTGTGATAAAGAATTCCACAGATTCCCCACTCTCTGAATGAAGAAATTCCTCCTCATCTCTGTTTTAAGCACCTTAAATGTTGCTAATATTCCTGCTTCCAGCACCTCTGGGAGTGCGATCCAGGCACCCGCCGCTCTCTGTGTGAAAAACTCCCCCCTCCGCGCACCTCCTTTAACCTGTCCCCCCTCACCCTGAACCCGTGCCCCTTTTGTAGCTAACCTTCTCAGCCTCTCCCTGTCTACACCTGTCATAATTTAATCTTTGGCGTAACTCTATGCCACTCACCCTGATGAAGGGGCAGTGCTCTGAAAGCTCGTGCTACCCAATAAACCTGTTGGACTTGAACCTGGTGCTGTGAGAGTTCTTACTGTGCCCAATCCAGTTCAGTGCCAGACTCGATGGGCTGAACGGCCTGCTTCTGCGCTGTAGGGAATCTGTGATTCTATCTCCACATCACTGTGTAGACCCTGTATCAGGTCTCCCCTCAGCCTCTCCTTCCAGCCAAAACAATCCCAGTTTATCCAACCTCTCCTCATAGCCAACACCCTCCAGACCAGGGTAACATCCTGGTGAACCTTTGTATTATCTCTAAAGCGTCCAGCGTGGTGACCAGAACTGTATGCAATATTCCACACGCAACCTAACAAAAGTTTTATACGGCTGTAATATAACTTTACAACTTTTATACTCAGTGCCCTGGCCAATGAAGGCAAGCCTGCTGTATGCTGCCTTAACCACCTTATCCACTTTCAGGGATCCCTGGACCTGTACGCCCAGATCCCTCTGTATCAATGTTTCTGAAGGTGTACGTGGCTCACAGACTCCCTGCAGTGCAGAAGGAAGCCATTCGGCCCATCGAGTTCGCACAGACCATAATCCCACCCAGGACCTATCCCCAAGCATTTACCCTGCTAATCTCCCTTTGGGGCAATTTAGCACGGCCAATCCATCTAACCTGCACATCTTCGGACTCTAGGAAGAAACCCATGCAGACCCGGGGAGAATGTGCTGACTCCGCACAGACAGTGACCCGAGCTGGGAATCGAACCCAGGTCCCTGGTATTGGGAGACAGCAGTGCTAACCCGCTGTGTGAACCCGGGTCCCTGGGCGCTGTGTGACAGCAGTGCTAACCCACTGTGTGAACCCGGGTCCCTGGGCGCTGTGAGACAGCAGTGCTAACCCGCTGTGTGAACCCGGGTCCCTGGGCACTGTGAGACAGCAGTGCTAACCCACTGTGTGAACCCGGGTCCGTGGGCACTGTGAGACAGCAGTGTTAACCCACTGTGTGAAACCCGGGTCCCTGGGCATGGAGACAGCAGTGCTAACCCACTGTGTGAACCCGGGTCCCTGGGCACTGTGAGACAGCAGTGCTAACCCACTGTGTTAACCCGGGTCCCTGGGCACTGTGAGACAGCAGTGCTAACCCACTGTGTGAACCCGGGTCCCTGGGCGCTGAGAGACAGCAGTGTTAACCCACTGTGTGAACCCGGGTCCCTGGGCGCTGAGAGACAGCAGTGTTAACCCACTGTGTGAACCCGGGTCCCTGGGCACTGTGAGACAGCAGTGCTAACCCACTGTGACGCAGTGATCCCCTATTTCAGCTTTACAAACTCAAAGCATACAGCTCCTCAAATGGATGGGGTTAAAAGGACAGAGCCTTTCATGGAAAGTTGGCCAATTAAATGTTCAGATTTTGGATTTTCAGCATCCGCAGGTCTCCAATCTTGGAGAAATCCAGTATTTGGGATGTCTTGGTGAAGCTTGATAAAGGCACACTCGGAATACTGTGCACAGTTCTGGTCACCCTATTATAGAAAGGATATTATTAAACTATTAAGAGTGCAGAAAAGATTTTCTAGGATGTTACCGGGACTTGATGGTTTGAGTTATAAGGAGAGGCTGGATAGACTGGGACTTTTTTCTCTGGAGTGTAGGAGGCTGAGGGGTGATCTTATAGAAGTCTACAAAATAATGAGGGGCGCAGATCAGCGAGATAGTCAATATCTTTTCCCCAAAGGTAGGGGAGTCTAAAACTAGAGGGTATAGGTTTAAGGTGAGAGGGGAGAGACACAAAAGGATCCAGTGGGGTAATTTTTTTCACACAGAGGTTGGTGAGTGTCTGGAATGAGCTGCCAGAGGCAGTAGCAGAGACGGGTACAATTCTGTCTTTTAGAAAGCATTTAGACAGTTACATGGGTAAGATGGGTGTAGAGAGACATGGGCCAAATCGGGCAACTGGCACTAGGTTACGGGTTTAAAAAAAGAATGGCACGGACAAGTTGTGCCGAAGGGCCTGTTTCCGTGCTGTAAACCTCAATGTTTCTAAATAACCTGGCGTTCTCCCTTTGCCCGCTCTGCGTCCCCCTCTCTGCCCAGGGGAAATTGTATTTACAGTGACTGGGGTGTGTGTGTGGTAGAGGAAGGTTTGATGGTTGGGTGTGTTGGTTACACCGGTTGTCGATCCACCGTGGGGAGGGTGGCTGCGTCCTGTCCGTCCCTAAATCCTCTCCCCCTTCCCGCAGGTGAACGAGATCATCGGGCGTTCGGTGGTGGTCGATGCTGGGAAGGACGACTTGGGCAGAGGTGCCCACCCTCTGTCCCGCATCACCGGCAACTCGGGAGAGCGGTAGGTCCGGTTTGGTGGGTGGCTCCATCCTGAGGGAGGGGGTGGGGGCATCTGTCTTCCCCCTCTGTCTGGACCCACTCTGTCTGCTGAAGAGTGGCAGCAGAACCCCCTCCCCCCCACAGATACACGAAGCGTCACAGCCCTTCCAGCCTGCTCTCCCATTCATTCTGATCAGGGGCCGATCATCCAATTCAATATCCTGATCCCCCCCCCCGCCCCTCCCTCCCCCATTCCCTCCCTCCACCCCCCCCACCCCACAAAATCCCTCGATCCCTTTAGCCCCGAGAGCGATATCTAATTCCTTCCTGAACTCTCATAACGTTTTGGCCTCAACTGTTTTCTGGGGGAGTGAATTCCACGACTCTCTGGGTGGAGAAATTTCCCCTCACCTCAGTCCAAAAAAGGTTTACCCCTAATCCTCAAAATCTGACCCCCTGGTTCTGGATTCCCGCCACCATCGGGAATATTGTGAATCTACCCTGTCTAATCCTGTTAGAATTTTAAAAATTTCTATCAGATCCCCTCTCGATCTTCTAAACTCCAGTGAATATAATCCTAACCCACTTAGTCTCTCCTCATATGACAGACCTGCCATCCCAGGAATCAGCCTGGGAGCTGTGCTCCCTCTGTAGCAAGGAACATCCTTCCTCAGATAAGGAGATCAAAACTACACACAATACTCCAGGTGTGGCCTCACCAACACCCTGTACAACTGCAGCAAAACATCCCTGTCCCTGTACTCCAATCCTCTCACTGTGAAGACCAACATAGCATTTACCTTCTTTACTCTGTATCTAACTCCATGCTGTACCTGTCCTGGGAGTGTTTGATGTGGGGGACAGTGTAGACGTAGCTTTACTCTGTATCTAACCCTGTGCTGTACCTGTCCTGGGAGTGTTTGATGGGGGGACAGTGTAGAGGGAGCTTTACTCTGTATCTAACTCCGTGCTGTACCTGTCCTGGGAGTGTTTGATGGGGGACAGTGTAGAGGGAGCTTTACTCTGTATCTAACCCCGTGCTGTACCTGTCCTGGGAGTGTTTGATGGGGGACCGTGTAGAGGGATCTTTACTCTGTATCTCACCCCGTGCTGTACCTGTCCTGGGAGTGTTTGATGGGGGGACAGTGTAGAGGGAGCTTTACTCTGTATCTAACCCCGTGCTGTACCTGTCCTGGGAGTGTTTGATGTGGGGACAGTGTAGAGGGAGCTTTACTCTGTATCTAACCCCGTGCTGTACCTGTCCTGGGAGTGTTGATTGGCGACAGTGGAGAGGGAGATTTACCCTGTATCTAACCCCGTGCTGTACCTATCCTGGCAGTGTTTGATGGAGGGACAGTGTAGAGAGAGCTTTACTCTGTATCTAACCCCGTGCTGTACCTGTCCTGGGAGTGTTTGATGGGGAACAGTGTAGAGGGAGCTTCACTCTGTATCTAACCCTGTGCTGTACCTGTCCTGGGAGTGTTTGATGGGGGGAACAGTTAACTGAAACACAGAAGATAGAATCAGGAGGAGGGCCATTCGGCCCATCGAGCCTGCTCCACCATTCATCACTATCGTGACTGATCGTCCAACTCAATTCCTCATCCCGCTTTCTCCCCATAAACCTTCAATCCCGTTCACCCCCAGTGCTATATCCAGCTGCTTCTTGAATACATTCAATGTTTGGCATCAGCTACTTCCTGTGGGAATGAATTCCACAGGCTCACGGGTGAAGAAATTCTCCCCACCTCCGTCCTAAATGGTCTACCCCCAATCCTCAGACTGTGACCCCCTGGTTCTGGAGTCCCTCATCATCGGGAACATCCTCCCTGTATTTACCCTGTCTAATCCTGTTTAGAATTTTTAAGTTTCTATTCAGAATCCCCTCTCACTCTTCTGAACTCCAGTGAATATAATCCTAACCCACTTAGTCTTTCCCATGCATCAGTCCCGCCATTCCCGGAATCAGGCTGGTAAACCTTCACTGCGCTCCTCGAGAGCAAGAACATCCTTCCTGAGAAAAGGAGACCAAAACTGCGCACAATACTCTAGGTGTGGCCTCACCGAGGCCCTGTATAGTTACAACAACACATCCCTGCTCCTGTACTCCAAACCTCTTGCAGTGAAGGCCAACATACCATCTGCCTTCTTTACCTGCTGCACCTGCACACTTACCTTCAGTGACTGATACACAAGGACACCCAGATCCCTCTGCACATTCCCCTCTCCCAGTTTACACCCATTCAGGTAGAATAACCTACCGCCTTGTTTTTGCTTCCAAAGTGAGTGACCCCCCGCGTTCCCCTGAGCCCTCCTGCCTCCTGTGTGCCAAGCCCAGCCCCTCCGTCGCTGACTGTCTTCTTTCTTGCAGCATGCCGGTGACCTGGGAAACATTCTCGCTGACCAGGCAGGGAGGGCAAACTTCCGCCTCCAGGACGACCGGCTCAAGGTAAGGCGGGCATGGGAGAGGAGCTCCTGAAATCACCGCTGCCAGGCTCACAGTGAGGGTAGTGACAGTGGGTACAAAAGCAAACCCTTCTTGTCTTCCAGCTGGATGTCTGGGAGCGGTGGGGGGGAGGGGGGGGGTTTCAAATCCCCACCCTCATTTGGGCTGGAGAGGTTGGGGTGGGGAGGGGCAGCATGGGGTTTGGGGGGGGGTGGGTTGGGGGTTGGGATGGCAGAAGGTGAGGATGGGGGTTTGGGGGCTTGGGGGGTGGAGGGTTGTGATGGAAGGTGGAGGTGTGGGAATGGGTGTTTGTGGAGTGAGGTGTGGGCGGGGGGTGGGGTGGGGGGATGCAGTGGGAGGGTAGGGGAGCGGGTAGCGCACACAGGAATGTATTGCCCCCAGGATGTGTGGAAGTAGTGTCGGGGGAGGGTGGGAGCAGGGTGGGTGGGGGGGGCGCGTGGGGAGGACAGGGTGGGGGGGGGGAGGTGTGCGGTGGAGAAGCAGGGGGTGGGGGGGGGCGGTGGAGAGGGCAGGGGGTGGGGGTAGCAGAACAGAGAAGGTATGCCCCCAGAGTGTGGGAAGTGTTGGGGGGGGGGATGTGGGTTGGGGGATAGGTGGGGGGTTGTGGGTTGGGAGGGGTTTGGGTGGGGGGGGATTGGTGGGGGGATGTGGGCTGGGGGATGATGGCGGGCTGGGGGGATGTGGGCTGGGGGGATGCTGGGGGGGGATGTGGGTGGGTGGGATATGGGGGGGATGTGGGCGGGGGATGTGTGGGCGGGGGGATGTGGGGCGGGGTGCGGGGGGCGGGGGATGCAGGGGGGGGTGGGGGTGTGGGGGGATTGGGGCTGGGGGATTGGGCTGGAGGATGTGGGTTGGGGCGGGGGGGGGGAGGGGTGGGGGGGGGATGTGGGCTGGGGGATGTTGGGGGGGGATGTGGGCTGAGGGATGGGGGGGGGATGGGGTTGGGGGGATGGGGGATGCAGTGTTGGTTGGGGGGTTGTGGGTTGGGGGGGGCTGGGGCTGGGGGATGTGGCTGGAGGATGTGGGGTTGGGGGGATTGGGGGTGGGGGGATGGGGGGGGGGGGGGGGTGTGGGGCAGGGGTAGCAGCACACAGAAGATATTGCCCCCAGGGTGTATGGAAGTGAGTGTTGGGGAGGGTGAGGGTGGTGCGGGTTGTATGTGCGTGTGTGTGCGATTGGGTACTGATCAGGAAAGATACAGAGAGAGCGTGTATCGGGACAGTTAAAACGGTTACTGGGACTGTTAATTCATCGACTGATTGTGATCTGTACCGTGGCTGATATCTGCTGGGACAAGGGGGGGAAGTTTATTTTATCAGTGAAACGGTTTGTTTTAATCAAGTAAACATCTCTGACTTTGTGAATTGGGACAAGTACAGAAACAGGCCCTTCGGCCCACCAGTACCTGGCTTCTGTCCCCCCCCCCCATTCACATGGGAGTTCCTGTGTCTTATCAAGATTTAGGAGCAGAATGTGGCCATTCAGCCCATCCAGTCTGCTCTGCCATGCCTGATATTTCACTCATCCCCATTCTCCTGCCTTTTCCCCATAACCCCTGACCCCCTTATTAATCAGGAACCTATCTATGTCTGTCTTAAAGACACTCAATGATCCAGCCTCCTCTGTGATAAAGAATTCCACAGATTCCCCACTCTCTGAATGAAGAAATTCCTCCTCATCTCTGTTTTAAGCACCTTAAATGTTGCTAATATTCCTGCTTCCAGCACCTCTGGGAGTGCGATCCAGGCACCCGCCGCTCTCTGTGTGAAAAACTCCCCCCTCCGCGCACCTCCTTTAACCTGTCCCCCCTCACCCTGAACCCGTGCCCCTTTTGTAGCTAACCTTCTCAGCCTCTCCCTGTCTACACCTGTCATAATTTAATCTTTGGCGTAACTCTATGCCACTCACCCTGATGAAGGGGCAGTGCTCTGAAAGCTCGTGCTACCCAATAAACCTGTTGGACTTGAACCTGGTGCTGTGAGAGTTCTTACTGTGCCCAATCCAGTTCAGTGCCAGACTCGATGGGCTGAACGGCCTGCTTCTGCGCTGTAGGGAATCTGTGATTCTATCTCCACATCACTGTGTAGACCCTGTATCAGGTCTCCCCTCAGCCTCTCCTTCCAGCCAAAACAATCCCAGTTTATCCAACCTCTCCTCATAGCCAACACCCTCCAGACCAGGGTAACATCCTGGTGAACCTTTGTATTATCTCTAAAGCGTCCAGCGTGGTGACCAGAACTGTATGCAATATTCCACACGCAACCTAACAAAAGTTTTATACGGCTGTAATATAACTTTACAACTTTTATACTCAGTGCCCTGGCCAATGAAGGCAAGCCTGCTGTATGCTGCCTTAACCACCTTATCCACTTTCAGGGATCCCTGGAACTGTACGCCCAGATCCCTCTGTATCAATGTTTCTGAAGGTGTACGTGGCTCACAGACTCCCTGCAGTGCAGAAGGAAGCCATTCGGCCCATCGAGTTCGCACAGACCATAATCCCACCCAGGACCTATCCCCAAGCATTTACCCTGCTAATCTCCCTTTGGGGCAATTTAGCACGGCCAATCCATCTAACCTGCACATCTTCGGACTCTAGGAAGAAACCCATGCAGACCCGGGGAGAATGTGCTGACTCCGCACAGACAGTGACCCGAGCTGGGAATCGAACCCAGGTCCCTGGTATTGGGAGACAGCAGTTGCTGTGTGAACCCGGGTCCCTGGGCGCTGTGTGCAAACCCGGGTCCCTGTGAGAAGGGCGCTGTGTGAGACAGCAGTGCTAACCCACTGCCACTGTGGTTAACCCGGGTCCCTGGGCGCTGTGAGACAGCAGTGCTAACCCGCTGTGTGAAACCGGGTCCCTGGGGCACTGTGAGACAGCAGTGCTAACCCACTGTGTGAACCCGGGTTCCCTGGGCACTGTGAGACAGCAGTGTTAAACCCACTGTGTGAACCGGGTCCCTGGGCGCTGTGAGACAGCAGTGCTAACCCACTGTGTGAAACCCGGGTCCCTGGGCACTGTGAGACCAGCAGTGACCTGTGTGAAACCCCGGGGTCCATGGGCACGTGAGAACAGCAGTGTCAACCCAGCAGTGCTAACCCACTGTGTGAACCCGGGTCCCTGGGCGCTGAGAGACAGCAGTGTTAACCCACTGTGTGAACCCGGGTCCCTGGGCGCTGAGAGACAGCAGTGTTAACCCACTGTGTGAACCCGGGTCCCTGGGCACTGTGAGACAGCAGTGCTAACCCACTGTGACGCAGTGATCCCCTATTTCAGCTTTACAAACTCAAAGCATACAGCTCCTCAAATGGATGGGGTTAAAAGGACAGAGCCTTTCATGGAAAGTTGGCCAATTAAATGTTCAGATTTTGGATTTTCAGCATCCGCAGGTCTCCAATCTTGGAGAAATCCAGTATTTGGGATGTCTTGGTGAAGCTTGATAAAGGCACACTCGGAATACTGTGCACAGTTCTGGTCACCCTATTATAGAAAGGATATTATTAAACTATTAAGAGTGCAGAAAAGATTTTCTAGGATGTTACCGGGACTTGATGGTTTGAGTTATAAGGAGAGGCTGGATAGACTGGGACTTTTTCTCGGAGTGTAGGAGGCTGAGGGTGATTATAGAAGTCTACAAAATAATGAGGGGCGCCGGCAAGATCAGCGAGATAGTCAATATCTTTTCCCAAAGGTAGGGGAGTCTAAAACTAGAGGGTATAGGTTTAAGGTGAGAGGGGAGAGACACAAAAGGATCCAGTGGGGTAATTTTTTTCACACAGAGGGTGGTGAGTGTCTGGAATGAGCTGCCAGAGGCAGTAGCAGAGACGGGTACAATTCTGTCTTTTAGAAAGCATTTAGACAGTTACATGGGTAAGATGGGTGTAGAGAGACATGGGCCAAATCGGGCAACTGGCACTAGGTTACGGGTTTAAAAAAAGAATGGCACGGACAAGTTGTGCCGAAGGGCCTGTTTCCGTGCTGTAAACCTCAATGTTTCTAAATAACCTGGCGTTCTCCCTTTGCCCGCTCTGCGTCCCCCTCTCTGCCCAGGGGAAATTGTATTTACAGTGACTGGGGTGTGTGTGTGGTAGAGGAAGGTTTGATGGTTGGGTGTGTTGGTTACACCGGTTGTCGATCCACCGTGGGGAGGGTGGCTGCGTCCTGTCCGTCCCTAAATCCTCTCCCCCTTCCCGCAGGTGAACGAGATCATCGGGCGTTCGGTGGTGGTCGATGCTGGGAAGGACGACTTGGGCAGAGGTGCCCACCCTCTGTCCCGCATCACCGGCAACTCGGGAGAGCGGTAGGTCCGGTTTGGTGGGTGGCTCCATCCTGAGGGAGGGGGTGGGGGCATCTGTCTTCCCCCTCTGTCTGGACCCACTCTGTCTGCTGAAGAGTGGCAGCAGGAACCCCCCCCCCCCACAGATACACGAAGCGTCACACCCCTTCCAGCCTGCTCTCCCATTCAATTCTGATCAGGGGCCGATCATCCACTTCAATATCCTGATCCCCCCCCCGCCCTCCCTCCCCCCATTTCCCTCCCTCCACCCCCCCCACCCCACAAAATCCCTCGATCCCTTTAGCCCCGAGAGCGATATCTAATTCCTTCCTGAACTCTCATAACGTTTTGGCCTCAACTGTTTTCTGGGGGAGTGAATTCCACGACTCTCTGGGTGGAGAAATTTCCCCTCACCTCAGTCCAAAAAAGGTTTACCCCTAATCCTCAAAATCTGACCCCCTGGTTCTGGATTCCCGCCACCATCGGGAATATTGTGAATCTACCCTGTCTAATCCTGTTAGAATTTTAAAAATTTCTATCAGATCCCCTCTCGATCTTCTAAACTCCAGTGAATATAATCCTAACCCACTTAGTCTCTCCTCATATGACAGACCTGCCATCCCAGGAATCAGCCTGGGAGCTGTGCTCCCTCTGTAGCAAGGAACATCCTTCCTCAGATAAGGAGATCAAAACTACACACAATACTCCAGGTGTGGCCTCACCAACACCCTGTACAACTGCAGCAAAACATCCCTGTCCCTGTACTCCAATCCTCTCACTGTGAAGACCAACATAGCATTTACCTTCTTTACTCTGTATCTAACTCCATGCTGTACCTGTCCTGGGAGTGTTTGATGTGGGGGACAGTGTAGACGTAGCTTACTCTGTATCTAACCCTGTGCTGTACCTGTCCTGGGAGTGTTTGATGGGGACAGTGTAGAGGGAGCTTTACTCTGTATCTAACCCCGTGCTGTACCTGTCCTGGGAGTGTTTGATGGGGGACAGTGTAGAGGGAGCTTTACTCTGTATCTAACCCCGTGCTGTACCTGTCCTGGGAGTGTTTGATGGAGGGACCGTGTAGCTTTACTCTGTATCCCCGTGCTGTACCTGTCCTGGGAGTGTTTGATGGGGGGGGACAGGGACAGTGTAGAGGGAGCTTAGAGGTACTGTCCTGGGAGTGTTTACGGGACTGTAGAGGGACTAACCCCATGCTGTACCTGTCCTGGGAGTGTTGATGGTGGGAACAGTGTAGAGGGAGCTTTACTCTGTATCTAACCTGGCTGTACCTGTCCTGGGAGTGTTTGATGGGGGCGACGGTAGAGGGAGCTTTACTCTGTATCTAACCCCGTGCTTTGTCCTAGTGTTTGATGGGGGGACAGTGTAGAGGGAGCTTTACTCTGTATCTAACCCCGTGCTGTCCCTAACCTAACCCCGTGTGTCCTAACCCCTTTCTCTCGCTCTCTCCATTCTCCCATGAAGATTGGCCTGTGGAATTATAGCTCGTTCTGCTGGACTCTTCCAGAATCCGAAAATCATTTGTCCTGCGACGGTGTGACCCTGTGGGATGAGCGAGACCGACCAATCGCTGGAACGGGACGTAAATCTGAGGATCCTCCGGCGGCGAACCTTTGAAATTGCCCACATTGGGGTGCAGTGTTTGATTTTGATGACAGGAATCTTCTTGAGAATTGTTTTCTTTGTGCGGTGGGTGGGGGTGGTCGGTGGGGTATTGGTGGGGGGGGTTGGTGGTTGGTTGGTTGGTTTCTGTGGTGAATTTAATCTGAAGAACCAAACGTTGACTGAGCCGTTGAACCGCACTGTGACCTCTGCCCATCCACAGTGAGGGTAGGCCTGAGGCCTCGGCCTTGCTTTGTGGGCTCCGGATTTACATCTCCCTCCGTGTTGACCGGAACACACACACTGTTTGATGCCAAGTGAGATGAGGGAGAGAGAGACATTACCTCAGGCTCAACCAAGTAATGTAGGCCTCAGAGTGCCAACTCAGGCCAGGCCTGTTGCTAGGGGCGACTGTAATCATGTGACATTCCACCCTGACATTTGCCCACCTCTCTTCCCTCCACCCCCACCATCTCTTGACCGGTCGGGGAAGAAATTGACCCGTTTGTTGGCCAATTGCGTTGGGGTGTGCCAATCAATTCTTTTCTGGGATCAGTAATGGGGAAGAGGTGGGGGAAGGGGAGCACAGAGTTTGAAAATCTTGCCCAGGACCATCAGGCCCATGAATCTTCCAAGGACCAATGAGCAGCTCTTTCCCATTGGCTGACAGCGATGACCTCGCTCTATTTTTGAGGCTACACCAATGAGTGGCCACGGTTACCATAGCAATGGCGGCTGTTGGTGATGGTGGGAGGCCTTCCTTAGGACCTGAAAAACCTGAGGGAAAACATGGAATATTACAGCACAGTACAGGCCCTTCGGCTCTCAATGTTGTGCCGAGCTATGTCCAAACCAAAGAACAAGCTATCCCACTCCCTATCATTCTGTGTGGTCCATGTGCCAATCCAATAACCACTTGAAGGTTCGTAAAGTGTTCGACTCCACTCTCACAGTAGGCAATGCATTCCACAACGCAACCACTTTCTGAGTGAAGAACCTACCTCAGACATCCTTCCTCTATCTCCCACCATGAACCTTATAGTTATGCCCCCTAGTAACAGCTATATCTACCTGAGGAAATAGTCTCTGCATCTCCACTCTATCAATCCCCCTCATCATCTTATAAACCTCTATTAAGTCGCCTCTCATCCTTCTCCGCTCTAAAGAGAAAAGCCCTACTCCCTCAACCTTTCCTCATAAGACTTACCCTCCAAACCAGGCAGCATCCTGGTAAATCTCCTCTGCACTCTCTCCAATGCTTCCACATCCTTCTTATAGTGAGGTGACCAGAACTGAACACAATATTCCAAATGTGGTCTCACCAAGGTCCTGTATAATTGCAGCATAACCCCACGGCTCAAACTCAAACGCTCTGTTAATAAACTCTAACACACTGTAAGCCTTCTTCACAGCTCTATCCACTTGAGTGGCAACCTTCAGCGATCTGTGGATATGAACCCCAAGATCTCTCTGTTCCTCCACATTCCTCAGAACCCAGCCGTTGACCCTGTAATCCGCATTCAAGTTTGTCCTACCAAAATGAATCACCTCGCACTTCTCAGGGTTAAACTCCATCTGCCACTTTTTGGCCCAGCTCTGTATCCTATCAATGTCTCTTTGCAGCCTGCAAGAGCCCTCCACCTCATCCACTACTCCACCAATCTTGGTGTCATCAGCAAATTTACTGACCCACCCTTCAGCCCCATTTTCAAAATTATTGATAAAAATCACAAATAGCAGAGAACCCAGCACTGATCCCTGTGGTACACCGCTGGTAACTGGCCTCCAGTCTGAAAATTTTCCCTTCGCCACCTCCCTCTGTCTTCTACGATACACCCAGTTACTTATCCAATCGGCCAAATTTCCTTCTGTCCCACACATCCTTATCTTCTTCCTGACCTACCATGGGGAACCTTATCAAACCCCTTACTGAAATCCATGTAGACTACATCAATATCTCTACCTTCATCCACACACTTAGTTTCCTCCTCAAAGAATTCAATCTAATTTGTGAGGCAGGACTTACCCCTCACAAACCGTGCTGATTATCCCGGATTAAGCTGCATCTTTCCAAATGGTCAGAAATCCTTTCTCTCAGGACCCTCTCCGTTAACTTACCGACCACCAAAGTAAGACTAACTGGCCTATAATTACCAGAGTCATTCCTATTTCCTTTCTCGAAGAGAGGAACAACATTTGCCGCTCTCCAGTCCTCTGGCACAAACCCCGTGGACAGTGAGGACCCAAAGATCAAAGCTATAAAGGCTCTGCAATCTCATCTCTTACCTCCCAAACTATCCTCGGATTTATCCCATCTGACCCAGGGGACTTATCCACTCTTAGGTTTTTCAAAATTGCTAATACATCTTCCCTCAGAACATCTACCTCCTCCATCCTATCGTCCTGTATCCCACACCCCCTCATCAGAAACCTGGCCCCTCTCCTTAGTGAACACTGAGGAAAAGTTCTCTATGTTCTAAGTATTCATTCAAAGCCTCACTCTATCTCTTCTAACTCCGTGCACACATTCCCATTACTATCTGTGATCGGCCCTAATCTCACCCTGGTTACTTTTATTTATAAGCCTTGGGGTTTTCCTTTATCTGACTTGCCAAGAACTTCTCACACCTCCTTCCGAACTCTCCTAAGCCCTTTCTTTAACTCATTCCGAGCTACCTTGTAACACTCAAGCGACCCAACTGGACCTTGTTTTTTACATCCTTACACACAGCTCCTTTTTCCCCCTCAGCAGTATCCAACGTGGAATACTTGTTGCTGAGGGGAATCACGGGGGGATTCCCACACCGGCAGCTTTCTCCCTGCCACCCCCCCCCCTCACTGTCGCCCGTCTATTTTCAATTTTCGGAGTCTCCAAATCCCTGACGCTTTTGTCTGTGATCACCTGTGCCTCCCGAATGATCCGAAGGTTTTCCAGCTCCGGTTCCCGAACGCGAGGAGCTGGAGATGGGCGCACTTCCCGCGGGTGAAATCAGCCGGGACACTAACAGCAAGCCTCACCTCAAACATCCTGCAGGAGGAACGTTGCCCCGTCTTTCCCGCCGTTCCCTCTGGGTAAAGATCTTACCTGCTATTTCCTTGCCCTCTTGGGTAAGAGAAATAAGCAAAACAAGAAGGAAGTTTACCTACTCTCACTCTAAACCTTTTTCACGGTTAGAGGAGAGAGTGGTTTCTGTTCTGCTTGAGCGTTCACTCTCTCCTTTTTGGTTAGACTGAGCAGATATTTGACGCAATTGGAGTTGATTTTTCCTCGATAGGGCTTGCGATTATTTGGTGTGTTAACTGACCCCAGGATTTACTCTGTTTGCAGCAGTACAATAAAATTCTACGATGATTGTTTCAGAGGAACAAGTTTCTCATTTGCTGTTCCCGGGTTGGCGGCCCAGAGCTTTGTCCAACGTTATGGTCCACTGGGGTACAACCCCCAGGATCGTTGGTTCAAATCACTTCCCGGAGAGACTTGTACGTAAAATGTAGAGTCATGTGCCAGCGCTGCGCGATGGGAGGGTCGGCGCCGAGGGAGCGCCGCACAGTCTCTCTGCAGTGAAGAATTCCACAGACTCACTCCCCTCCTTGTCCAGCTGCAACATAATCTCCCTGTTTTTAAACTCCATCCCTCTAGCAGTGAAGAAAAAAATTCCATTTGCCTTCTTGCTGCTTCCCGCAAACCAACTCCCTGTGATTCTTGCCCAGTTGTTCATAGCGTGTATGAAATTTAGGGTGATTTTAAGGCTCAATCTCCCATTCCAGCGGTGCCCAGTGAGCACGGAGGACATCAGTGGCGCCAACAGATGCCCACAATCTCCCTCTCCAACAACAGCCAGGCTAGGCGGGGAATCTACCCTCCAAATCCCTCCCTCACCCTCTGCAATATGCTCCACGTTCCTGGCCTCCTGTTTCCCGCTGGTGGAGCGGTGTTTGCCACGTGGTGGGATTTTGTCACTGTCACTGAGAATTCCCGTTCTGGTGCTGTTGAGAGACCGGCGGGCTGGGGTACCCGGCTATTAAAGAGTGGACAATCCCGCTGGTGTGAACGGCTGGAGAATTTGTGTCCGTGTCCCAATACTTGGCTGTTATTGCTGCGGTACTCTTTTTTTGTGGTTCACCTTTCCTTCCTTTTAATGCCTCTCTCATTCAACTGTTGCACAACAGTAGACCAGCCCACCCCAAGGGAATGGGCTTCTTAAGCCCACCTCCATCAACGCCCCGGGAGCAGACCA
Source organism: Sphyrna mokarran (assembly GCA_024679065.1). NCBI lineage: Eukaryota > Metazoa > Chordata > Chondrichthyes > Carcharhiniformes > Carcharhinidae > Sphyrna > Sphyrna mokarran. The sequence goes on along the minus strand of JAGIQG010000039.1, from coordinate 894,880 downwards.
ACCGAGAGGACAGCAGAATGTGGCGCCGGTTCCTCCAAGTGGCTCTGGCCCTATCGTTGTGCTCAACGAATACAGTACAGGTATGTCCACTTATCCTGGAGAACAGGTTCCTGCAGGGAAAGGGAGAAGGTAGGCAGAGGGCAGTTAGCAACGTAGAATTCATCCCCGGGTTAGAGAGAGAGAGAGAGAGAGAGAGGGGAAATCAGCCAGGGTTCCTGCTCCTGATCACTGTCCAGGGATCCCTGGGTTAGAGAGAGAGGGGAAATCAGCCAGGGTTCCTGCCCCTGATCACTGTCCAGGGATCCCTGGGTAGAGAGAGAGAGGGGAAATCAGCCAGGGTTCCTGCTCCTGATCACTGTCCAGTGATCCCTGGGTTAGAGAGAGAGAGAGGGAAATCAGCCAGGGTTCCTGCTCCTGATCACTGTCCAGTGATCCCTGGGTTAGAGAGAGAGAGGGGAAATCAGCCAGGGTTCCTGCTCCTGATCACTGTCCAGTGATCCCTGGGTTAGAGAGAGGGGAAATCAGCCAGGGTTCCTGCTCCTGATCACTGTCCAGTGATCCCTGGGTTAGAGAGAGGGGAAATCAGCCAGGGTTCCTGCTCCTGATCACTGTCCAGTGATCCCTGGGTTAGAGAGAGAGGGGAAATCAGCCAGGGTTCCTGCCCCTGATCACTGTCCAGTGATCCCTGGGTTAGAGAGAGAGGGGAAATCAGCCAGGGTTCCTGCTCCTGATCACTGTCCAGTGATCCCTGGGTTAGAGAGAGAGGGGAAATCAGCCAGGGTTCCTGCTCCTGATCACTGTCCAGTGATCCCTGGGTTAGAGAGAGAGGGGAAATCAGCCAGGGTTCCTGCTCCTGATCACTGTCCAGTGCTTGGAGAGACGGAGTTTGGGTTGATGAATGAAACTGCATTTTTCCTGGTTGTGTGTTATACAAACAGAGTAAAGACGGACTGAGAACAGGGGAGTCCGGCGGGGCGGTTTCTAACGGACACAACAATGTCACACTCCCTTTGGGGTCAGCCTGCTACCTGGGGGAGGGAAAGGTTGTGGTGGGGGGGGGGGGGGGGAGGGAAAGAGGTTACAAAGGACAGTACTCTGCACCAAAGAGCTTAAATTTCAGGCATGGTTCTTCCCCCGGCCCACCAGCCCATATCCCAGGGGAGGAGTTAGAGAAATGGAAGAAATTCTTCTCACAATACCTTCGACAGCACCCAAACACACTGATTCAAGATTCACCAAGTTGAGGTGGTGTGCTGGGGGACAAAGTATCGAGGGTCGGGGGGGAAGTGTTGGAGCGAACATTCCACTGTTCCATAGAATCACAGAATCCCTACAATGCAGAAGGAGGCCATTCAGCCCATTGAGTCTACACTGACCACAATCCCACTCCAGGCCCTATCCCTGTAACCACATACATTTACCCTGCGAATCCCCCTAATGCTAGGGGCAATTTAGCATGGCCAATCCCCCCTAACCTACACATCTTTGGACACTAAGGGGCAATTTACCATGGCCAATCCACCCTAACCTACACATCTTTGGACCACAAGGGACAATTTAGCACAGCCAATCCACCCTAACCTACACATCTTTGGACACTAAGGGGCAATTTAGTATGGCCAATCCCCCCTAACCTACACACTTTTGGACACTAAGGGGCAATTTAGCATGGCCAATCCCCCCTAACCTACACATCTTTGGACACTAAGGGGCAATTTAGTAGGCAATCCCCCCTACCTACACATCTTTGGACACTAAGGGACAATTTAGCATGGCCAATCCCCTAACCTACACATCTTTGGACACTAAGGGGCAATTAGCATGGCCAATCCACCTAACCTGCACATCTTTGGACACTAAGGGACAATTTAAGCATGGCCAATCCACCCTAACCTGCACATCTTTGGACACTAAGGGGCAATTTAGCATGGCCAATCCACCCTAACCTACACATCTTTGGAGTGTGGGAGGAAACAGGCAGTGGGGAGATGAGATTTTTGTGTGACCTTGCTGAGCTCAACGTGGCTGCTTCATTGTTATCTATTGCACCGTGGGGCAAATACAGGATGGGTTAAAGGTTATATTTGGAGGTAGGGAGGGAGGGACGGGGTGGGGGTGGGGGGGGCTCCCCGTGGTGACGAAAGGAGCTTAGGGAGGCTCAGACGTTTCCTCCCCGATGTTTAACGATACGGTTTCCCTGTCAGGCTATGAGCTTGAGCGGCTGTTGGACTAATGAGCTTGGATCGAAAATGATAATTGAAGTGAGCGATTCGGGGCTTATCAAAGGCAACTACTCATCGCCCGTGTCAACCGGCGGAGGGGTGGCGACGGGAATTGTGACTGGATATCAACATAGTCTGAATCAGCCGACCTTCGGATTTGTGGTGAAGTGGGACATTGGTAATCCAACTTATCGATTTAATCGAGTGAGGCTCTGGGTCTTGCTCCCATCTGTCGTACTCCAAACTCTCCTTAGCATGTTCCCCTTCTTCTGCCTTCTACTCTCTGCAAGGGACTGCAGTGATTCACCCCCCCCAAACACCCCCAAAATCACCAAACTTTTCAATTCCTCTCTCCCCACCTACTTAACCCGTTTCACTCCCCCCCCAACCTCCCCCACAAGTCCCCAACCCGTTTAACTGTATTCACCTCAGCCACACAGGGATACGTTCCCCCCCCATTCCGAGTCCCACATTCTCCCCCATTCCCCCGCCGTGGGAGCGGACCCACATTCTCCCCCACTCCCACCGTGGGGAGTGAGTCCCACATTCTCCCCCACTCCCCCGGGGGAGTGAGTCCCACATTCTCCCCCACTCCCCCCGTGTGGGAGTGAGTCCCACATTCTCCCTCACTCCCCCCGTGTGGGAGTGAGTCCCACATTCTCCCTCACTCCCCCCGTGTGGGAGTGAGTCCCACATTCTCCCCCACTCCCCCCTGTAGGAGTGAGTCCCACATTCTCTCCCACTCCCCCCCGTGGGAGTGAGTCCCACATTTCCCTCACTCCCCCCGTGTGGGAGTGAGTCCCACATTCTCCCTCACTCCCCCCGGGGAGCGAGTCCCACATTCTCCCCCACCCCCGCCATGGGAGCGAGTCCCACATTCTCCCCCACCCCCCGTGGGAGCGAGTCCCACATTCTCCCCCACTCCCCCCGGGAGCGAGTCCCACATTCTCCCCACTCCCCCCGTGGGAGCGAGTCCCATTCTCCCACATTCTCCCCCACTCCCCCTGTGGGAGCGAGTCCCACATTCTCCCCCACTCCCCTGTAGGACGAGTCCCACATTTTCCCCACTCCCCCCGGGGGAGCGAGTCCCACATTCTCCCCCCACTCCCCCCGTGGGAGTGAGTCCCACATTCTCCCCCACTCCCCCGTGGGAGTGAGTCCCACATTCTCCCCCCACTCCCCGTGGGAGTGAGTCCCACATTCTCCCCCCACTCCCCGTGGGAGTGAGTCCCACATTCTCCCCCACTCCCCGTGGGAGCGAGTCCCACATTCTCCCCCACTCCCCCCGTGGGAGTGAGTCCCACATTCTCCCCCCACTCCCCGTGGGAGCGAGTCCCACATTCTCCCCCACTCCCCCCGTGGGAGCGGTCCCACATTCTCCCCCCACTCCCCCCGTGGGACGAGTCCCACATTCTCCCCCCACTCCCCCTGGAGCGAGTCCCACATTCTCCCCACTCCCCCCGTGGGAGCGAGTCCCACATCTCTCCCCCCACTCCCCCCGTGGAGCGAGTCCCACATTTCTCCCCCACTCCCCCCGTGGGAGCGAGTCCCACATTCTCCCCCCACTCCCCCCCCATGGGAGCATAATTAAGGACCCCACACACCCCGGACATTCTCTCTTCCACCTTCTTCCTTCGGGAAAAAGATACAAAAGTCTGAGGTCACGCACCGACCGACTCAAGAACAGCTTCTTCCCTGCTGCTGTCAAACTTTTGAATGAACCTCGCATTAAGTTGATCTTTCTCTACACCCTAGCTGTGACTGTAACACTACATCCTGCACCCTCTCCTTTCCTTCTCTATGAATGGTATGCTGTGTGTAGCGTGCAGGAAACAATACTTTTCACTGTATACAGTATATGTGTCAATAATAAATCTAATCAAATATATTAAATTGATCTTCCTCTACACTCCTCACTGTGACTGTAACACTACATTCTGCACCCTCTCCTTTCCTTCTCTCTTATGTGCTCTATGAATAGTATGCTTTGTCAGTAACAATAAACAATACTGTTGTAGATGCGCCAAGTTTGGTGGCGTTTAAGAGGTTAGTTGATAAGTATATGGAAGAGAAGGGAATGGTTTAGTTTGGAGGGGCATTGCTTTTTATTTTGGTCGGCACAACACCGAAGGCCGAGGGGCCTGTTCTGTGCTGTAATGTTCTATGTTCTATGTTCTATGTTCTATGTTCTGTTCTATGTTCTATACTTTTCATGGTGTCCCAGTACATCTGACAATAATAAATCCATTCAAATCAGTGTTCAGTTTAACCTGTGCAAGAGTACATATTCTGCCATCAACACCTCTGCTTCCTAATACCCTTCTTCTGCAGGCAGTGTCACAGTCTGGACTGGGCAGTACTTCAGGTTAGAACGGACAGACAGTTTGATGACTGTGTGGTTACTTCGGAAAGGAGTGGAGACTCCAACAGACAACTGGGGTGCTACCAGGTAATGTGTGGGCTGTTTGTGTAGAGCTTGCATTACTATACAGCTTTATTTTAAGAACCTTGCAAGCATTGCAAATTACCTAGGTAAATATTTCAACTATTTCTCTATTTGATCTTTCTGATACCAACTCAAACATAACCAGTTGTAACTCAATAACTCTTTACTGAACATCAATGTAACTAACCATCAACTTTAATTATTTCACTGAAAATAGATACGACCAAATTTCAGAAAACATCGGCCAAGAAATATCCTCATTGTAGAATCTATCTTCTCCTTCTCTGAAGCATCCTTCAGGGTACACTTCTTCTTCTTCTTCTTCTTCTTCTTCTTGCAAAGATTAGTCTCTTTGAGTTATCACTGCCTCCTGACCCCTCCCCACCACCAAAGCCCATCCACCATCTTACAGGGACACAGGTCAGGAGTGTGATGGAAAACTCCCCACTTGCCTGGACGGGAGCGGCTCCCAACAACACTCGAGAAGCTCGACACCATCCAGGATAAAGCAGCCCCGCTTGATTGGCACCGCATCCACAAACATTCACTCCCTCCACCATTACTGCTCAGCAGTGTGTACCATCTACAGGATGCACTGCAGCAATTCACCAAAGATCCTTAGACAGCACCTTCCAAACGCATGCCCACTTCCAACTAGAAAGACACAGGGCAGCAGATACATGGGGAACACCCCCACCTGCAAGTTCTCCTCCGAGCCACTCACCATCCTGACTTGGAAATATATCGGCCGTTCCTTCACCGTCACTGGGGTCAAAATCCTGGAATTCCCTCCCTAACGGCATCGTGGGTCAACCCACAGCACAGCGACTGCAGCGATTCAAGAAGGCAGCTCACCACCACCTTCTCAAGGGGCAACTAGGGATGGGTAATAAATGCTGGACCCAGCCAGTGACTCCCAGGCCCCAGGGATGAAAAAAACCCCAAAGGACAGCAAGTCTCTGTATCCATAATTCTCCACTCGCTTCCGACGATTCTTCGCTTTCCAGCCAATTGTGTCCCCAGAAACCCATCACATGACCTCAAACACCCAGTGAAATTACTTTTGAACGAGGCTATTACACCCAGTTCAAACTGCATGCTCCACACGCGGCAGCCATAAAAATCAGAGCCCCAATGTCTCAGTTATCCGAGAAGGTCCGGCTCACAGGCCGGAGCAGCTTTATCATCCGCGTCTGGTTTTAATTATAGGTTGACCGACCTTCCCAGCATGCTCAGCTCTCAGCCAGAACAGACATTTTAAGGCCATGATTGGTGTTATGTCATGGCAGTACCTGTGATGACGTCAGCCAGGCTAATGAGATTGGCTTGTGAGAGAATGAACCAGCTAGAAACCCTACAGTGCGGAGAGAGGCAGTTCGAGTCTGTACTGGCCGCAATCCCACCCAGGCATTACCCCCCCACCCCCGCCAATGTTCCTATGTATTTACCCACTAATCCCTCCGACCTACGCACCTCAGGCACTATGGGGCAATTTAACACGGCCAATCCACCTAACCCACACACCTTTGGAGTGTAGGAGGAAACCGGAGCATTTAGAGGAAACTCATGCAGACACGGGGAGAATGTGCAGACTCCACACAGACAGTGACCCGAGGCGGGAATCGAAGCCGGGTCCCTGGAGCTGAGAAGCAGCAGTGCTAACCCGCTGTGCCGTACCTGATGAATTTAACTGACGGTTAAATGGGGGAGCCTCATGCTCCCTGTCTAAAGCAGGTGTGTCAGAGTCTCTGCCTGCACTCAGCTGGGGAGCTGGCTGTGTACAGTCGGATGGTGATGGGGCTTCTGTTTCGGGGGGGCTATTACATGGATTTTCTTTCCCTGTCCACGGCATAGTCCGGTCAACTCCACTGGTAGTGAAAAGAGGAAGGTTGGCTGGGGGTTTCTGGACACATGTTGGGGGTGGAGGAGTTAGAAATAGCTAGGAAACCCTGGTGGGACCTCACAATACCTGCTGCCGTCACTCCCCTGCCAGCACCCGACTCACAGCTCCATTGCCAAGCCCAAGCTCTGAACCAGGAACTTCCCAAGCCGGACGTTTGATGTTCCGTTGGAGATCCTGGGTGCCAGTGACAGTAGGTGCACTTTGTCAACTTGGGTACACGGTTAGGCAGCATGAGTAATCCATATTATACACTTCAATTCCCCACGCACAAGGAGGGAAAGGATTTGAGTCTGTCTCCCAGTATCTCTGATATTACAAATGAACAACTTGGCAATTATAGCAAATCAGAAACAAACAGTTTTTCTCATCGTAGAATCCGTACAGTGCAGAAGGAGGCCATTTGGCCCAACACATTTCCCCCCCCACCAAGGCTCTACCCCCACTAACCCCACATCTTTACCCCACTAATATCCCTGGCTCTTGGGTCAATTTAGCATTGGCCAATCCACCGAACCTACACATCTTTCAGAGGTGGGAGGAAACCAGAGCACCCAGAGGAAACCCACGCAGACATGAGGAGAACATGCAAACTCCACACAGACAGTGACCCAAGCCGGGAATCGAACCCGGGTCCCTGGGTGCTGTGAGACAGCAGTGCTAACCCACTGTGTGAACCCGGGTGCCTGGGTGCTGTGAGACAGCAGTGCTAACCCACTGTGTGAACCCGGGTCCCTGGGTGCTGTGAGGCAGCAGTGTTAACCCACTGTGTGAACCCGGGTCCCTGGGCGCTGTGAGACAGCAGTGCTAACCCACTGTGTGAACCCGGGTCCCTGGGCGCTGTGAGACAGCAGTGCTAACCCACTGTGTGAACCCGGGTCCCTGGGCGCTGTGAAACAGCAGTGCTAACCCACTGTGTGAACCCGGGTCCCTGGGCACTGTGAGACAGCAGTGCTAACCCACTGTGTGAACCCGGGTCCCTGGGCACTGTGAGACAGCAGTGCTAACCCACTGTGTGAACCCGGGTCCCTGGGCACTGTGAGACAGCAGTGCTAACCCACTGTGTGAACCCGGGTCCCTGGGCACTGTGAGACAGCAGTGCTAACCCACTGTGTGAACCCGGGTCCCTGGGTGCTGTGAGACAGCAGTGCTAACCCACTGTGTGAACCCGGGTCCCTGGGTGCTGTGAGACAGCAGTGCTAACACACTGTGCACCTTGCCACCCTATCCTTAATTTGCATAAATATCCACCAATTACATCCTAGTTTTTTGGCCTTTGTCATTCGATGAACAACTGTCTTTGGCAAACCCTTGATTTACAAAGCAAATCCCCATCTCTCACCTTTGGTATTTGTTATGGAAAAATCTGGCCCTGTTCATGCTGTGGTAAAGCAGAATGTTATGGGACTTACACAGATGATGATTAGCCTGTTCATGTTGAAACAAGATACTTTTTGAAGGTCTGGAAGGTGAGAAACATTGTCCATCATGGAACAGAGAAAGCATCAAACTTTAATTTGAGCAGTTTAACAGTTACACGGCAGTACTGAGAGAGTGCTGCACTGTCTACATGTTAATACAAAGTCCCACCTGCACATCATGGTGCTGGAGGTCAAATCTACCCAATCTGATATTCACCCCTCCATCCACATCACTAAATACTGCCAGAATGTGATTAAAATATAAGTCATGTGGAATTGATGCCGCTCAAGGCTGTACCTTTTCCTGCAGTCCAGCACTGATAACACATCAGAAATACTTTTTCAGACATCATTCAAAAAGTGCCATATAATTACAAGCCTTACATTCGGTCTCTGTATCTAACCCCGTGCTGTACCTGTCCTGGGAGTGTTTGATGGGGGGGACAGTGTAGAGGGAGCTTTACTCTGTATCTAACCCCGTGCTGTACCTGTCCTGGGAGTGTTTGATGGGAGGACAGTGTAGAGGGAGCTTTACTCTGTATCTAACCCCGTGCTGTACCTGTCCTGGGAGTGTTTGATGGGGGGACAGTGTAGAGGAGCTTTACTCTGTATCTAACCCTGTGCTGTACCTGTCCTGGGAGTGTTTGATGGGGGGACAGTGTAGAGGGAGCTTTATCTGTATCTAACCCCGTGCTGTACCTGTCCTGGGAGTGTTTGTGGGGGGACAGTGTAGAGGGAGCTTTACTCTGTATCTAACCCGTGCTGTACCTGTCCTGGGAGTGTTTGATGGGGGGACAGTGTAGAGGGAGCTTTACTCTGTATCTAACCCCGTGCTGTACCTGTCCGGGAGTGTTTGATGGGGGACAGTGTAGAGGGAGCTTTACTCTGTATCTAACCCCGTGCTGTACCTGTTCCGGAGTGTTTGATGGGGGACAGTGTAGAGGGAGCTTTACTCTGTATCTAACCCCGTGCTGTACCTGTCCTGGGAGTGTTTGATGGGGGGACAGTGTAGAGGGAGCTTTACTCTGTATCTAACCCCGTGCTGTACCTGTCCTGGGAGTGTTTGATGGGGACAGTGTAGAGGGAGCTTTACTCTGTATCTAACCCCGTGCTGTACCTGTCCTGGGAGTGTTTGATGGGGGACAGTGTAGAGGGAGCTTTACTCTGTATCTAACCCCGTGCTGTACCTGTCCTGGGAGTGTTTGATGGGGGACAGTGTAGAGGGAGCTTTACTCTGTATCTAACCCCATGCTGTACCTGTCCTGGGAGTGTTTGATGGGGGACAGTGTAGAGGGAGCTTTACTCTGTATCTAACCCCGTGCGTACCTGTCCTGGGAGTGTTTGATGGGGGGACAGTGTAGAGGGAGCTTTACTCTGTATCTAACCCCGTGCTGTACCTGTCCTGGGAGTGTTTGATGGGGGGACAGTGTAGAGGGAGCTTTACTCTGTATCTAACCCCATGCTGTACCTGTCCTGGGAGTGTTTGATGGGGGACAGTGTAGAGGGAGCTTTACTCTGTATCTAACCCCATGGTGCGGATTGTTTGATGGGGAATTATGACCTTGAGTTGAAGATGGTAATGTCTCAGTCGTGTTAGTCTGATATATTGGTGAAGTAATTAATTTTGGATAGGATGGGAACAAAGTTTATCCATTTCTCCTTGAATTGTGAATTGCCTGTCTCTCTCTGTTTGAGATAGAGTTGGGAAGGATGTGTTCACTCGTACCCACTTGTATTGCGAACTCAATGATGCCTGGTTAGAACCTGGAGAAGGGGAGTTGGAGGCCGGATCCAGCAGCGAGCCCAGTAGCTCTGAACGTGACTGAACGCTCCACACTCTGAGATTTCCAATCCTTTCATTTTTCCCAAATGTCTCAGAACCATAAATGTAATAAAGGTTTGAATGGTGCATCACAATTCCATGTCTCTCTCTGGCTCATCTCTCTGTTCTAGAAGGTTAATGTAGACAATCTGAGCAGATGTAAGGCGTTCAGACGTTCGAGTCTGCTCTGGTAACCACAGAATTTATATAAGACCATCGGAGCAGAATCAGGCCACTCGGCCCATCCAGTCTGCTTCACCATTCAACCATGGTTGATATTTTTCTCATCCCCATTCTCCTGCCTTTTCCCCATAACCCCAACCCCCTTATTAATCAAGAACTTATCTATCTCTATCTTAAAGACACTCGATGACCCGGCCTCCTCTGTAGCAAACAGTTCCACAGATTCCCCACTCTCTGGCTGAAGAGATTCCTCCTCATCTCTGATTTAAAGAATTGTCCCTTTAGCCTGAGATTGTGCCTCTGGGTCTAGTTTTCCTACTTGTGGAAACATTCCCCCTCCCACCACGGGGAACCTTCTTTCTGAATCTACCCTGTCTAATCCTGTTAGAATTTTATAAGTTTCTATTGGATCCCCTCTCACTCTTCTGAACTCCAGCGAATATAATCCTCAGCCACTCAGTCTCTCCTCATATGACAGACCTGCCATTCCCAGGAATCAGCCTGGTAAACCTTCACTGTACTCCCTCTATAGCAAGGAACATCCTTCCTCATTCACACGTGGAATATATCGGTGACCATAGGAGGGGATACACCAGTTACTTACTGAACGTCAAAGAGATGGAGAATCAAAGGGACTTCAGTAAAAGTAGACACATGATTTGAGTATAGGGATAGAGATATTTTGCTGCAGTTGTGGATTGGCCATGCTAAGTTGATCCTTCGTACAGAGAGATTGGCAGATGAGCTTAGAGACCACCTAACCTACATATCTTTGGACACTAAGGGACAATTTAGCATGGCCAATCCACCCTAACCACATCTTTGGACACTAAGGGACAATTTAGCATGGCCAATCCACCCTAACCTGCACATCTTTGGACACTAAGGGACAATTTAGCATGGCCAATCCATCCTAACCTGCACATCTTTGGACACTAAGGGGCAATTTAGCATGGCCAATCCACCCTAACCTGCACATCTTTGGACACTAAGGGACAATTTAGCAATGGCCAATCCATCCTAACCTGCACATCTTGACACTAAGGGACAATTTAGCACGGCCAATCCATCCTAACCTGCACATCTTTGACGCTAAGGGACAATTTAGCAGGCCAATCCACCCTAACCTGCACATCTTTGGACACGAAGGGACAATTTAGCACGGCCAATCCATCCTAACCTGCACATCTTTGGACGCTAAGGGACAATTTAGCATGGCCAATCCATCCTAACCTGCACATCTTGGACACTAAGGGGCAATTTAGCATGGCCAATCCACCCTAACCTGCACATCTTTGGACGCTAAGGGACAATTTAGCATGGCCAATCCATCCTAACCTGCACATCTTTGGACACTAAGGGGCAATTTAGCATGGCCAATCCACCCTAACCTGCACATCTTTGGACGCTAAGGGACAATTTAGCATGGCCAATCCATCCTAACCTGCACATCTTTGGCACTAAGGGACAATTTAGCATGGCCAATCCCACCAACCTGCACATCTTTGGACACTAAAGGACATTTAAGCATGGCCAATCCACCCAACCTGCACATCTTTGGACACTAAGGGGCAATTAGCATGGCCAATCCACCCTAACCTACACATCTTTGGACACTAAGGGACAATTTAGCATGGCCAATCCACCCTAACCCGCTCATCTTTGGAGTGTGGGAGGAAACCAGAGCATCTGGAGGAAACCCACGCAGACATGGGGAGAATGTGCAGCCTCCACACAGACAGTGACCCCGAGACGGGAATCGAACCCAGGTCCGTGGCGCTGTGAGGCAGCAGTGCTGTGCCACTATACTGCGTTACATTCTGCACTCTCTCGCTTCCTTCTCCATGAACGGTATGCTTTGTCTGTATAGTGCACAAGAAACAATACTTTTCACTCTATCCCAATACACGTGACAATAATAAATCAAATCATATCAAATGTCTGCAGTAAATGCCCCAGGTTGGTGTAATCTCTCCTTGCAGTCACTCTGGTAAATTGGCAATCCCTCCAAGATCAATATTTTGCTTACAAGATGTGGAGCCTAAACCTGCTCATTCCAAATATGGCCAAGACAAGGTTTTCTGTGATTGAAGATCACTGACTCCAAACTCATCTTTGTCCCAATCCCTGACCACTCCCTGTGTTTGCTTTCTGGTCACCCCGACTTTAAAAAATTCTAACCCGAGTTATCCAAATCCCATTGTGTCCTTGTACACTCGTTCCTAACTCTGTAATCTCCTCCAACCCCAAAACATTGCCTGAGACATCTGCATTTCTCATCTGCTTTCACCACTTCCAAATGCTTCACCATAGAGTAACACAGTGGGTTAGCACTGCTGTCTCACAGCGCCCAGGGACCCGGGTTCACACAGTGGGTTAGCACTGCTGTCTCACAGCGCCCAGGGACCCGGGTTCACACAGTGGGTTAGCACTGCTGTCTCACAGCGCCCAGGGACCCGGGTTCACACAGTGGGTTAGCACTGCTGGCTCACAGCGCCCAGGGACCCGGGTTCACACAGTGGGTTAGCACTGCTGTCTCACAGCGCCCAGGGACCCGGGTTCACACAGTGGATTAGCACTGCTGTCTCACAGCGCCCAGGGACCTGGATTCACACAGTGGATTAGCACTGCTGTCTCACAGCGCTAGGGACATGGGTTCAATTCCCACCTTGGGTCACTGTCTGTGCGAAGACTGCAAATTCTCCCCTCTCACAGTCCTAATATGTGCAGGTTAAGTGGATTGGCCATGTGGGGTGTGCCAAGGGTCAGGTGGGATGAGCTTGGGTAAATGCACGGTGTAATGGGGAAATGGTCTGGGTGGGACTTGATGGGCTGAATGGCCTCTTTCTGCACTGTAGGGATTCTATAGTACATCAGTAGAAGTTGGTGAGAGTTGGAGATGCCATGACAGATTTCCTCAGTCTTCTGAGGATTTGGTGGCAAATCGACTTGAGCAGGATGTTAGAACAACAGCGCAGTCAACTCCCCCCACCCCCCCACAATTGTATCTGAGATATGGGTTACTCAGATAGCTGAGAAGCAATGTTTTAGCAGGGCAGTCCCAGGGCTTGTGTGTATGTATGTGTGCTTGTTTGTGTACATGTGTGTTTGTGAGAGTGTGTGTCCCCCATCCACATATCAGGGTCAAAGCAGAAACAGTCGAGAACTTCAAGTTTTTAGGTGTCCGAATCACCAACAATCCGTCCTGGTCCCCCCGACGCTGACAATATTTTTAACAAAGCCCCACCAACGCCTCTACTTTCTCAGAAGACTAAGGAAATTTGGCACGTCCGTAACGATTCTCACCAACTTTTACAGATGCCCCATAGAAAGCATTCTTTCTGGTTGTATCACAGCTTGGTCTGGGCTCCTGCTCTGCCCAAGACCACAAGGAACTACAAAGAGTGGTGAATGTAGCCCGATCCATCACACAAACCAGCTTCCCATCCATTGACTCTGTCTACACTTACCGCTGCCTTGGGAAAAGCAGCCGGCATAATTAAGGATCCCGCACACCCCGGACATTCTCTCTTCCACCTTCTTCCATCGGGAAAAAGACACAAAAGTCTGAGGTCCCGTACCGACCGACTCAAGAACAGCTTCTTCCCTGCTGCTGTCAGACTTTTGAATGGACCTACCTCGCATTAAGTTGATCTTTCTCTACGCCCTAGCTATGACAGTAACACTACATTCTGCACCCTCTCCTTTCCTTCACTATGAATGGTATGCTTCGTCTGTATAGCGCAGCAGAAATAATAGTTTTCATAATATCCCAATACAAGTGACAATAATAAATCTAATCAAATATATTAACATGATCTTCCTCGATATCTTCTGACTGTAACAAAACATTCTACAGGGGGACATATTCTCTATATTATAAATGGGGGGGTGAGTTAGTGTATTATTAATGGGGGGGTGAGTTGGTGTATTATTAAATGGGGGGGGGGGTGATGGTTGAGTTGGTGTATTTATTCATGGGGGATGAGTTGGTTATTAATGGGGGGGGTGAGTGTGGTTTATTATTAATGGGGGTGAGTTGGTGTATTATTAATGGGGGGGGTGAGTTGGTGTATTATTCCTGGGGGGGGGTGAGTTGGTGTATTATTAATGGGGGGGGGGTGAGTTGGTGTAGTTATTAATGGGGGGGGTTTGAGTTGGTGTATTATTAATGGGGGGGTGAGTGGTGTTTATTAATGGGGGGGGGTGAGTTGGTGTTTGATTAATGGGGGGGGTGAGTTGGTGTATTATTAATTGGGGGGTTGAGTGGTGTATTATTAATGGGGGGGTGAGTTGGTGTATTATTAATGTTGTATTATTATGGGGGGGTGTTGTGGTGTATTATTAATGGGGGGGTGAGTTGGTGTAATTATTAATGGGGGGTAAGTTGGTGGGGGGGGGTGAGTTTGTGTATTCCTTAATGGGGGGGGAGTTTTGTATTATTATGGGGGGGTGAGTTGGTGTATTATACTGGGGGGGGTGAGTTGGTGTATTATTCCTGGGGGGTGAGTTGTGTATTTAATGGTGGGGGTGGAGTTGGTGTATTAATGGGGGGGGGTGAGTTTGTTTTGTGTATTATTAATGGGGGGAGTTGGGGGGGGTAGTTGGTTATTATTACTGGGGGGGTGAGTGGTATTTGTTGTATTATTAATTGGGGGGGGTGAGTTGGTGTATTATTAATGGGGGTGTGAGGGGTGGTGATGGTTATATTATTAATGGGAGGGTGAGTTGGTGTATTATTAATGGGGGGGTGGTGTTATTATTAATGGGGGGGTGAGTTGGTGTATTATAATGGGGGGGTGAGTTGGTGTGATTATTAATATGATTTTATTAATGGGGGGGTGTGAGTGGTGTGTATTATTAATGGGGGGTGTGAGTGGTGTATATTATTAATGGGGGGTGTGAGTGGTGTATATTATTCATGGGGGTGTGAGGGTGTATATTGTTAATGGGGTGTTGTGAGTGGTGTATATTATTAATGGGGTTGTGAGTGGTGGTGTGGGGGGGTGTGGTGTATATTATTAATGGGGGGTGTGAGTGGTGTATATTATTAATGGGGGTGTGTGAGTGGTGTATTGTTAATCGGGGTGGTAGTGGTGTGTGTTATAATGGGGGGTGTGTGAGTGTGTGTATTATTAAGGGGTGTGTGAGTGGTGTGTATTATTAATGGGGGTGTGTGAGTGGTGTGTATATTAATGGGGGGGTGTGATTGGTATGTTATATAGGGGGGTGTGGAGTGGTGTATGGTGGTGTGTACTATTAGTAATGGGGGGGTGGAGTGGTGTAATGGTGTGAGTGTGTATTATTAATGGGGGGGTGAGTGGTGTATATTATTAAAGGTGGGTGTGAGGGTGGGGGGTGTGAGTGGTGTTATTATTAATGGGGGGGTGTAGTGGTGTGTATATTAATGGGGGTGTGTGAGTGGGTGTATTTATTCTTAATGGGGTGTGTGAGTGGTGTGTATTATTATGGGGGTGTGAGTTGGTGTGTATATTAATGTGGGTGGTGAGTGGTATGTATTATTAATAGGGGGGTGTGAGTGGTGTATGTTATTAAATGGGGGGTGTGGTGGTGGGGGTGAGTGGTGTTACTATTAATGGGGGGTGTGAGTGGTGTAGATTATTAATGGGGGGTGTGTTGAGTGGGGAATATTATTTAATGGGGGTTGTGGTGTATTGGGGTGTGTGCTGTGGTGTGATGGGGGGGTGGATGGTGTATATTATTAATGGGGGGGGGGTGGTGTGATGGGGGTGTGAGTGGTGTATGTTTATTAATGGGGGGTGTGAGTGGTATGGGGGTGTGTTGGTGTATATTATTAATGGGTGGGGGGTGTGAAGTGGGTGTGTAATATTGTATGTTTTAGCGGGTGTGAGTGGGGTGTGAGTGGTGTGTATTATTAATGGGGGTGTGTGGAGTGGTGTGTATTATTAATGGGGGGTGTGAGTGGTGTGATATTATTAATGGGGGGTGTGCAGTGGTGTGTATTATAATGGGGGTGTGTGATTGGTGTATATTATTATGGGGGTGTATATTATTAATGTGTGAGTGGTCTAGTATTAATGGTGGGTGGTGAGTGGGGTGTATTATGTGTATTATTTAATGGGGGGGTGGGTGTGAGTGGTGTATATTGTTAAGGGGGTGGGAAGTGGTGTATATATTATGGGGGGTGTGAATGTGTATATTATTAATGGGGGGTGTGAGTGGTGTATATTATTAATGGGGTGTGTGTGGTGTATATTATTAATGGGGGGTGTGAGTGGTGTAAATTAATGGGGAGTGTGGGTGGTGTATATTCTTAATGGGGTGTGTGATGGGTGTATATTATTAATTGGGGGGGGTGTGAGTGGTGTATATTATTAATGGGGGTATGGTGGTGTATATTTATTAAATGGGGGGTGTGAGTGGTGTATATTATTAATGGGGGGTGTGAGTGGGGTATCTTATTATATGGGGTGTGAGTGGTGTAATATTATTACTTGGGGGTGTGAGTGTGTATTATTAATGGGGGTTGTGAGTGGTGTATATTATTAATGGGTGCGGTGTGTATATTATTATGGGGGGTGGTGTATCTTATTAAATGTGTGTGCTAGTGTGTATATTATTAATGGGTGTGTGAATGGTGTATATTTATAAAGGGGGGGGTGTGAGTGGTGTTAATTATAAATGGGGGCTGTGAGTGGTGTTAATTCATTAATGGGGGGTGTGAGTGGAGTGTTTTTTAATGGGGGGGCGTGAGTGGTGTATATTATTAATTGGGTGTGTGAGTGGTGTATATTATTAATGTTGGTGAGTGGTGTATATTATTAATTGGGGGTGTGAGTGGTGTATATTATTAATGGGGGGTGTGGTGGTGTATGTTATTAATTGGGGTGTGTTGAGTGGTGTGTACTATTATGGTGGTGTGATTGTGGATATTATTAATGGGGGGGTGTGAGTGTGTTATTATTAATGGGGTGTGGTGGAGTGTATTATTAATGGGGGGGCGTGAGTGGTGAATCTTATTAATTGGGTGTGTGAGTGGTTGTTAGTACTATTAATGGGGGGGATTGGTGTAATATTATTTAATGGGGGTGTTCTAGTGGATGTATATTATTATGGGGGTGTGGTGGTGTATGTATTAATGGTGGGTGGTGAGTGTGTATATTCTTAATGGGGGTGGTGTGGTGTATATTTATTATGGGTGTGTGAGTGGTTTACATTATTATGGGGGGGGTGTAGTGGTGTATGTTATTAATGGGGGGTGGTGGTGAAGTGGTGTATATTCTTTAATGGGGGGGCGTGAGTGGTGTATATTATTAATTGGGGTGGTGTTGGGTGTTATTAATGGGGGGTGTGATGGTGTATATTCTTAATGGGGGGTGTGATTGTGTATCTTATTAATGGGGGGTGTGGTTGTATACTATTAAGTGGGGGTGGTGTTTTGGTGTAATGTTATTAATGGGGGGGTGTGAGTCCTGTGTTCTTCTTAATGGGGTGGTGTGATTGGTGTATATTATTAATAGTGTGGTGCTGGATATTCGTAATGGGGGGTGGTGTGAGTGGTGTATATTCGTGAGGGGGTGTGGGGTCGTGTAAATTTTTTAATGGGGGTGTGGGTGGTGTATATTATTAATGGGGGTGTTGAGTGGTGTAATAATTATTATGGGGGTGTGGGTGGTGTATAGTATTAATGGGAGGTGTGGGTGGTGTATATTAATTAACGGGGGGTGTGTGTGTGTGGTGTGTATATTATTAATGGGGGTGTGTGAGTGGTGTATATTATTATGGGGGTGGGGGTGGTGTATATTATTAATGGGGGTGTGTTGGGGTGTATATATTAATGGGGTGGGTGAGTGGTGTACTTTCTTATGGGGGTTGTGTTAGTGTGTATATTATAATGGGGGGTGTGAGGTGTGCATATTATTAATAGGGGTGGTGTGGTGATATATTATTAATGGGGGGTTGAGTGGTGTATATTAATTAATGCGGTGTGTGAGTGGGTGTCTAATATTATGGGGTGTGTGATGGTGTATATTAGTATGGGGGGTGTGTGCGTGGTGTATATTATTAATGGGGGGGGGGTGTGATGTGAGTGGTGTATATTATTTAATGGGGGGGTAGTGATTGGTGTATATTATATGTGGGGTGTGGTGTGTGTATATTATTAATGGGGGTGTGAGTGGGAGGTGGGGTGTGGGTCGGTATATTATTAATTGGGGGTGTGGTTGGTGGTATATTATTAATGGGGGGTGTGAAGTGGTGTATTTTAATGGGGGGTGTGGGTGGTGTATACTATTAATTGGGGTGTGATGGTGTATATTATTTATGGGGGGTGTAGTGTGTATATTATTATGGGGGTGGAGTGGTGTGTTATTAATGGGGGTGGTGTGAGTGGTGTATATTATTAATGGAGGGTAGGTGTGGGTGGTGTATATTATTAACGGGGGTGTTGTGTGTGTGGTGCATATTATTAATGGGGTGTGTGAGTGGTGTATATTATTAATGGGGGGTGTGAGTGGTGTAATATTATTAATGGTCGGGGGGGTGTGTGAGTTGTGTATATTATTATAATGGGGTTGGTGAGTGGTGTATAGTATTAATGGGGGTGTGAGTGGTGTAATAATTCTTAATGGGGGGTGTAGTGGGTGCATATTATTTATGTTGGTGGGTCTGTTTGAGTGGTGTATATTTATTTAATGGGGTGGTGGAGTGGTGTCTATATTAATGGGGTGTGTGGTTGGTGTATATTATTAATGGGGGTGTGTGTGTGGTGTATATTAATTAAGGTGGTGTTGTTGGTGTATATATTAATGGGGGTGTTTGGTGTATATTATTAATGGGGTGGTGTTGGTGTATATTATTATGGGGTGTGTGAGTGGTGTATATTATTAATGGGTTGTGTGAGTGGTGATATTTTAATGGAGGTGTGTGAGTGGTTTTATTCTTAATGGGGGTGTGAGTGTTATATTTTTATGGAGTGGTGTCGGTGGTATTATTAATGGGGGTGTGTGAGGTGTGTTATAAGAATTAATGGGGTGTATGGTGTATATTATTATGGGGGTGTGTGAGTGGTGTATATTATTAATGGGGGTGTGTTGGTGTATAGTATTATGGGGTGGTGTTGGTTGTATATTATTAATGGGGGTGTGTGAGTGGTGTATATTATTAATGGGGTGTGTGAGTGGTGTATATTAATTAATGGGGGTGTGTGAAGTGGTGTGGTATTATTATATGGGGGTGTGTGAGTGGTGGTATAAATATTATGGGGGTGGTGTGAGTGGTGTATTATTATTAATTGGGGGGTGGTGTTGGTGTGTAATTATTAATGGGGGAGGTGGTTTGGTTTGTGTATTATTAATGGGGGTGGTGTTGGTGTGTATTATTAATGGGGGTGGTGTGGTGTGTATTGAGTGCTGTGGTGTTGGGTGTGTATATTATTATGGGGTGTGTGTGGTGTATGTGTGTATTTTAATGGGGGTGGTGTTGGTGGTGTATTATTAATGGGGTGTGTGAGTGGTGTATATTATTAATGGGGGTGTGTTTTGGTGTATATTATTAATGGGGGGGTGTGTGAGTGGTGTATTTTATTAATCCCCAGGGGTGGTGTTGGTGGTAGAGTGGGGGATGCTTTATGGGGGGGTTGCGTGGTGTATTATTAATATGGGGTTGTTGTGTGTGGGGTATAATGAATGGGGATCCCCTGTGTGAGTGGTGATACAGTATTAATGGGGTGTGTGAGTGGTGTGTTGTTATTGGGGGGGTGGTGTTGGTGTATATTATTAATGGGGGGTGGGTGTTGGTGTGTTTATTAATGGGGTGGTGTTGGTGTGTATTATTAATGGGGGTGGTGTTGGTGTGTATTATTAAATGGGGGGTGGTGTTGGTGTGTTAGTATTAATGGTAGGTGGTGTTGGGTGTATTATTAATGGGGGTTGTGTTGGTGGTATTATTAATGGGGAGGTGTTGGTGTGTATTATTAATGGGGGGGTGGTGTTGGTGTGTATTTTTAGAATGAATCCCCGTCCCCATGCTGATACTATGTTGTTAATGGGGAGTGGGGGATGCTGTGTGTGTTGTTGGGGGTGTTAGTGGTTATATTATTAATAGGGTTTAGTTGTGGGTGTGTATTTTTATGAATGATCCCCTTCCCAGGCGATACTATGTTTTAATGGGGAGTGGGGGAATGCTGTTTGTGGTGTTGGGGGGGGGTTGGTGTTGGTGTATTTTATTACTAGGGGTTAGTTGGTGTGTATTTTTTATGAATGATCCCTGCCCAGGCGGATTACTATTGGTTAATGGGGAGTGTGGTGAGCTGTGTGGTGTTGTTGGGGGGTGGTGTTAGGGTGTATATTATTAATATGGGTTTATTGGTGTGTATTTTTATGAATGATCCCCTTCCCCTGCGGATACTATGGGGTTTTGTTTTTGTGGTTTTTTTTTTTTTTTTTTTGTTTTTTTTTAATGGGGAGTGGGGATGCTGTGTGTGTTGTTGGGGTGTGAGTGGTGTATATTATTAATAGGGGGTTACTTGGTGGTATTTTTATGAATTGAAATCCCCTTCCCCCGGCGGATACTATGTTGTTAATGGGGAGTGTGGGATGCTGTGTGTTTTTGGGGGGTGGTGGTTGGTGTATATTAGTAATATGGGGTTTAGTTGGTTTTATTTTTATGAATGAATCCCCTTCCCCAGGCGGATACTTGTTTTTAATGGGGAGTGGGGGATGCTGTGTGTGTTTGTTGTGGGGGGTGGTGTTGGTGTATATTATAATAGGGGGGTTAGTTGGTGTGTATTTTTATGATGATAATCCCCTTCCCCAGGCGGATACTATGTGGTTAATGGGATGGGGGATGCTGGTTTTGGTGTTGTTGGTGGGTGTGGAGTGGTGGTATATTATTAATAGGGGGTTTATTGTTGTGTATTTTTATGAATGACTCCCCTTCCCCAGGCGGATACCTATGTTGTTAATGGGGGAGTGGGGGGATCTGTGTGTGTTTTGGGGGGTTTGAGTGGTGTATATTAGTAATAGGGGTTAGTTGGTGGTATTTTTTATGAATGAATCCCCTTCCCCAGGCGGATACTATGGTTTTAATGGGGAGTGGGGATGCTGTGTTGTGTTGTTGGGGGGGTGTGAGTGGTGTATATTATTAATAGGGGAAAAACCCCCCCACACAAAAAAAAAAAAAGTTAGTTGGTGTGTTTTTTATGCAGAATCCCCCCTTCCCCAGGCGGATACTATGTTGTTAATGGGGAGTGGGGGATGCTGTGTGTGTTGTTGGGGGGTGTGAGTGGTGTATATTATTAATAGGGGGTTAGTTGGTGTGTATTTTTATGTATGAATCCCCTTCCACCAGGCGGATACTATGTTGTTAATGGGGAGGGGGATGCTGTGTGTGTTGTTGGGGGGGTGTTGAGTGGTGTATATTATTAATAGGGGGTTAGTTTGTGTATTTTTCTGAATGAAATTCCCCTTCCCCAGGCGGATCCTAGTTGTTAATGGGAGTGGGATGCTGGTGTGTTTGTTGGGGGGGTGTGAGTGGTGTTATTATTAATAGGGGTTACGTTGGTGTGTATTTTTATGAATTAAATCCCCTCCCCAGGCGAATACTATTGTTGTTACTGGGGAGTGGGGGATGCTGGGTGTGTTGTTGGGGGGTTGAGTGGTGTATATTATTAATAGGGGGTTATTGGTTGTATTTTTTTGCAATGAATCCCCTTCCCAGCGGATCTATGTTGTTAATGGGAGTGGGGATGCTGTGTGTGTTGTTGGGGGGTGTGAGTGTGTATATTATTAATAGGGGTTAGTTGGTGGTTATTTTTATGAATGAAATCCCCTTCCACAGCGGATACTATGTTTTTAATGGGAGTGGTGGATGCTGTGTGTGTTGTTGGGTGGTGTGTTGGTGTATATTATTAATAGGGGGTTAGTTGGTGTGTATTTTTATGAATGAATCCACCTTCCCAGGCGGATACTATGTTGTTACTGGGGAGTGGGGGTGCTTGTGTGTTGTTGGGTGGTGTGAGTGGTGTATATTAATTACTGAGGGGGTTTAGTTTGTGTGTATTTTTATGAATGAAATCCCCTTCCCCAGGCGGATACGCTGTTGTTAATGGGGGAGTGGGGGATGCTGTGTGTGTTGTTGGGGGGTGTGAGTGTGTATATATTAATAGGGGTTATGTTGGTGTGGTATTTTTTCATGAATGCATCCCCTTCCACCAGGCGGATACTATGTTGTTAATGGGGAGTGGGGGATGCTGTGTGTGTTGTTGGGGTGGTGTTGGGTGTAATTATTAATGGGGGTTAGTTGGTGTGTATTTTTATGAATGAATCCCTTCCCCAGGCGGATACTATGTTGTTTTTTGTGAAAAAAAAAGGGGGGGGGGGGGGGTTTTTTTTTGTTTTTTTTTTTTTTTTTTAAATTATTTTTTTTGGGGGGTGGGGGGGGGTTTTTTTTTTTAATTTTTTTTTTTTTTTTTTTTTTTAATTTTTAATTTTTGTTTTTTTGTTTTTTTTTTTAAAATTTTTTTTTTTTTTTTTTTTTTTTTGTTTTTTTTTTTTTTTTTTTTTTTTAAAATTTAAATTTTTTAAATGGGAGTGGGATGCTGTGTGTGTTTTGGGGTGTGAGTGGTTATTTATAATGGGGTTAGTGTGTGTATTTTTATGAATGAATCCCCTTCCCCAGTCGAATACTATGTTTTAATGGGGAGTGGGGGATGTGTGTGTGTTTGTTGTGGGTGAGTGTGTAGTATTATTAATAGGGGGTTATTGGTGTGGATTTTTTATGAATGTAAGCCCTTCCCCAGGCGGATACTAATGTTGTTAATGGGAGTGGGGGATGCCCTGTGTGTGTTGTTGGGGGGTTGAGGTGTATATTATTAATAGGGGGTTAGTGGTGTGTATTTTATAATGACCCCCTGTCCCCAGCGGATACTATGTTGTTCAATGTGAGTGGGGGATCTGTGTGTGTTGTTTGGGGTGGTGTTGGTGTCTATTTTAATAGGGGTTAGTTGTGTGTATTTTTATGAATGAATACCCTTCCCCAGGCGGATCCTATGTTGTTAATGGGAGTGGGGATGCTGTGTGTGTTGTTTGTGGGTGTGAGTGGTGTATTATTATAGGGGTTAGTTGGTGTTGTAGTTGGTTTATGAATGAATCCCCTTCCCCAGTCGATACTATGTTGTTAATGGGATGGTGTGATGCTGTGTGTGTTGTGGGGGGTGTGAGTGGTGTATATTAATTATAGGGTTTTAGTTGGTGTGTATGTTTTATGAAATGAATCCCCTTCCCCAGCGGATACTATGTTGTTAATGGGCGTGGGGGATGCTGTGTTGTTGTTGGGGGTGTGATGGTGTATATTATTAATATGGGGTTAGTTGGTGTGTATTTTTATGAATGAATCCCCTTCCCAGGTGATACTCTTGTTGTCTGTGGTGTGTGCATTTGGTGGGGATGCTGTGTGTGTTGTGTTGGGGGGTGGAGTGGTGTATAATTAATAGGGGGTTAGTTGGTGATTTTTATGATGAATCCCTATCCCCAGGCGGATACTATGTTGTTAATGGGAGTAGGGGATGCTTGTGTGTGTTGGGGTGGCGTGGTGATATTATAATAGGGGTTGTTGTGTGTATTTTTATGAATGAATCCCCTTCCCCAGGCGGATACAGTGTTAATGGGAATGGGGGAGGCTTGTGTGTTGTTGGGGGGTGTGTTGGTGTATATTATAATAGGGGGTTAGTTGGTGTGTATTTTTATGAATGAATCCCCTTCCCCAGGCGGATACTATGTTGTTAATGGGGAGTGGGGGATGCTGTGTGTGTTGTTGGGGGGTGTGTGGTGTATATTATTAATAGGGGGTTAGTTGGTGTGTATTTTTATGAATGAATCCCCTTCCCCAGGCGGATACTATGTTGTTAATGGGGAGTGGGGGATGCTGTGTGTGTTGTTGGGGGGGTGAGTGGTGTATATTATTAATAGGGGGGGTATTGGTGTGTTTTTTATGATGAGATCCCTTCCCCAGGCGGTACTATGTTGTTAATGGAGTGGGGGATGATTGTTGTTGTTTGGGGGGTGGTGTTGAGTGTAGGGTATTATTAATAGGGTGTTAGTTGGTGTGTTTTTTATGCAGAATCCCCCCTTCCCCAGGCGGATACTATGTTGTTAATGGGGAGTGGGGGATGCTGTGTGTGTTGTTGGGGGGTGTGAGTGGTGTATATTATTAATAGGGGGTTAGTTGGTGTGTATTTTTATGTATGAATCCCCTTCCACCAGGCGGATACTATGTTGTTAATGGGGAGTGGGGGATGCTGTGTGTGTTGTTGGGGGGGTGTTGAGTGGTGTATATTATTAATAGGGGGTTAGTTTGGTTGTATTTTTCTGAATGAAATTCCCCTTCCCCAGGCGGATCCTATGTTGTTAATGGGAGTGGGATGCTGTGTGTGTTTGTTGGGGGGGTGTGAGTGGTGTTATTATTAATAGGGGTTACGTTGGTGTGTATTTTTATGAATTAAATCCCCTCCCCAGGCGGAATACTATTGTTGTTACTGGGGAGTGGGGGATGCTGGGTGTGTTGTTGTGGGGGTTGAGTGGTGTATATTATTAATAGGGGGTTATTGGTGTGTATTTTTTTGCAATGAATCCCCTTCCCAGCGGATCTATGTTGTTTTAATGGGGAGTGGGGATGCTGTGTGGTGTTGTTGGGGGGTGTGAGTGGTGTATATTATTGAATAGGGGTTAGTTGGTGGTTATTTTTTATGAATGAAATCCCCTTCCACAGCGGATACTATGTTTTTGAATGGGAGTGGTGGATGCTGTGTGTGTTGTTGGGTGGTGTGTTGGTGTATATTATTAATAGGGGGTTAGTTGGTTGTGTATTTTTATGAATGAATCCACCTTCCCAGGCGGATACTATGTTGTTACTGGGGAGTGGGGGTGCTTGTGTGTTGTTGGGTGGTGTGAGTGGTGTATATTAATTACTGAGGGGGTTTAGTTTGTGTGTATTTTTATGAATGAAATCCCCTTCCCCAGGCGGATACGCTGTTGTTAATGGGGGAGTGGGGGATGCTGTGTGTGTTGTTGGGGGGTGTGAGTGTGTATATATTAATAGGGGTTATGTTGGTGTGGTATTTTTTCATGAATGCATCCCCTTCCACCAGGCGGATACTATGTTGTTAATGGGGAGTGGGGGATGCTGTGTGTGTTGTTGGGGTGGTGTTGGGTGTAATTATTAATGGGGGTTAGTTGGTGTGTATTTTTATGAATGAATCCCTTCCCCAGGCGGATACTATGTTGTTTTTTGTGAAAAAAAAAGGGGGGGGGGGGGGGTTTTTTTTTGTTTTTTTTTTTTTTTTTTAAATTATTTTTTTTGGGGGGTGGGGGGGGGTTTTTTTTTTTAATTTTTTTTTTTTTTTTTTTTTTTAATTTTTAATTTTTGGGGTTTTTTTGTTTTTTTTTTTAAAATTTTTTTTTTTTTTTTTTTTTTTTTGTTTTTTTTTTTTTTTTTTTTTTTTAAAATTTAAATTTTTTAAATGGGAGTGGGATGCTGTGTGTGTTTTGGGGTGTGAGTGGTTATTTATAATGGGGTTAGTGTGTGTATTTTTATGAATGAATCCCCTTCCCCAGTCGAATACTATGTTTTAATGGGGAGTGGGGGATGTGTGTGTGTTTGTTGTGGGTGAGTGTGTAGTATTATTAATAGGGGGTTATTGGTGTGGATTTTTTATGAATGTAAGCCCTTCCCCAGGCGGATACTAATGTTGTTAATGGGAGTGGGGGATGCCCTGTGTGTGTTGTTGGGGGGTTGAGGTGTATATTATTAATAGGGGGTTAGTGGTGTGTATTTTATAATGACCCCCTGTCCCCAGCGGATACTATGTTGTTCAATGTGAGTGGGGGATCTGTGTGTGTTGTTTGGGGTGGTGTTGGTGTCTATTTTAATAGGGGTTAGTTGTGTGTATTTTTATGAATGAATACCCTTCCCCAGGCGGATCCTATGTTGTTAATGGGAGTGGGGATGCTGTGTGTGTTGTTTGTGGGTGTGAGTGGTGTATTATTATAGGGGTTAGTTGGTGTTGTAGTTGGTTTATGAATGAATCCCCTTCCCCAGTCGATACTATGTTGTTAATGGGATGGTGTGATGCTGTGTGTGTTGTGGGGGGTGTGAGTGGTGTATATTAATTATAGGGTTTTAGTTGGTGTGTATGTTTTATGAAATGAATCCCCTTCCCCAGCGGATACTATGTTGTTAATGGGCGTGGGGGATGCTGTGTTGTTGTTGGGGGTGTGATGGTGTATATTATTAATATGGGGTTAGTTGGTGTGTATTTTTATGAATGAATCCCCTTCCCAGGTGATACTCTTGTTGTCTGTGGTGTGTGCATTTGGTGGGGATGCTGTGTGTGTTGTGTTGGGGGGTGTGGAGTGGTGTATAGATTAATAGGGGGTTAGTTTGTCGTGTATTTTTATGAAGGAATCCCCTTCCCCAGGCGGATACTATGGTGTTACTGGGAGTGGGGGATGCTGTGTGTGTTGTTGGGGGGGTGTGAGTGGTGTATATTATTAATAGGGGGTTATTTGTGTGTATTTTTTATGAATGATCCCTTCCCCAGGCGGATACTATGTTGTTTACTGGAGTGGGGGATGCTGTGTGTGTTTGTTGGGGGGGTGTGAAGTGGGTGTATATTATTAATAGGGGGTTAGTTGGTGTGTATTTTTATGAATGATCCCCCTCCCCACGCGGATACTATGTTGTTAATGGGAGTGGGGGATGCCTGTGTGTGTTGTTGGGGGGTGGTTGTTGGTGTATATTATTAATAGGGGTTCGTTGGTGTTTTTTATGAATGAATCCCCTTCCCCCGGCGGATACTATGTTTTAATGGGAGTGGGGGATGCTGTTGTGTGTTGTTGGGGGGTGTGATTGGTGTATATTATTAATAGGGGGTTAGTGGGTGTGTATTTTTATGAATGAATCCCCTTCCCCAGGCGGATACTATGTTGTTTACTGGGGAGGGGGATGCGGTGTGTGTTGTTGGGGTGTATGAGTGGTGTATATTTTATAGGGGGTTAGTTTGGTTTGTATTTTTATGAAGATCCCCTTCACCAGCGGATAACTAGTGTTGTTAAATGGGAGTGGGGGTGCTGTGTGTGTTGTTGGGGGTGTGAGATGGTAATTGTATATTATTATAGGGGGTTAGTTGGGTGTATTTTTATGAATGAATCCCCTTCCCTAAGAGGCGGATACTAATGTTTGTTAATGGGGAGTGGGGGATGCTGTTTGTGTTGTTGGGGGGTGTGAGGTGGTGTATATTATAAATAGTGGGTTAGTTTGGTGTGATATTTTTATGAATGAATCCCCTTCCCCAGGCGGATACTATGTTGTTAATGGGGTAGTGGGGGATGCTGTGTGTGTGTTGGGGGGTGTGAGTGGTGTATATGATTTAATAGGGGTTTGTTGGTGTGTATTTTTTATGAATGATCCTTCCCCGAGGCGGATACTATGTTGTTTTATGGGGGTGGGGGATGCTGTGTGTGTTGTTTGGGGGGGTGTGTTGGTGTATATTTTAATAGGGGGTTTAGTTGGTTGTCATTTTTATGAATGCGATCCCCTTCCCCAGTGCGGATACTATGTTGTTACTGGGGAGTGGGGTGCTGTGTGTGTTGTTTGGGGTGTGTTGGTGTAATATTATTAATAGGGGGAGGTGTGGTATTTTTTAGAATGACTCCCCTTCCCCAGGCGGATACTCATGTTGTTAATGGGGAGTGGGGGATGCTGTGGTTTGTTTGGGGGGTGAGTGGTGTATCTTATAATGGTTTTATTGGTGTGTATTTTTATGATGAAAAATCCCCCCCCCCTTCCCCAGGCGGATACTATGTTGTAATGGGGGTGGGGATGCTGGTGTGTGTTGGGGGGTGTGTTGTGATATATAATGGGGGTTAGTTGGTGTGTATTTTTATGAATGATCCCATTCCCCAGGCGGATACTATGTTGTTAATGGAGAGTGGGGGATGCTGTGTGTGTTGTTGGGGGGTGTGTTGGTGTATTTATTAATAGGGGTTAGTTGGTGTGTATTTTTATGAATGAATCCCCCTTCCCCAGGCGGATACTATGTTGTTAATGGGAGTGGGGGATGCTGTGTGTTTGTTGGGGGTGTGAGTGGTTATATTATTATGGGGGTTAGTTGGTGTGTATTTTTATGAATGAATCCCCTTCCCCAGGCGGATACTATGTTGTTAATGGGGAGTGGGGGATGCTGTGTGTGTTGTTGGGGGGTGTGAGTGGTGTATATTATTAATAGGGGGTTAGTTGGTGTGTATTTTTATGAATGAATCCCCTTCCCCAGGCTGATACTATGTTTTTAATGGGGAGGGGGATGCTGTGTGTGTTGTTGGGGGGGTGTGTAGGTGTGTAATATTATTAATAGGGGTTTGTTGGTGTGTATTTTTATGAATGAATCCCCTTCCCCAGGCGGATACTATGTTGTTAATGGGGAGTGGGGGATGCTGTGTGTGTTGTTGGGGGGTGGTGTTGGTGTATATTATTAATAGGGGGTTAGTTGGTGTGTATTTTTATGAATGAATCCCCTTCCCCAGGCGGATACTATGTTGTTAATGGGGAGTGGGGGATGCTGTGTGTGTTGTTGGGGGGTGTGAGTGGTGTATATTATTAATAGGGGGTTAGTTGGTGTGTATTTTTATGAATGAATCCCCTTCCCCAGGCGGATACTATGTTGTTAATGGGGAGTGGGGGATGCTGTGTGTGTTGTTGGGGGGTGTGAGTGGTGTATATTATTAATAGGGGGTTAGTTGGTGTGTATTTTTATGAATGAATCCCCTTCCCCAGGCGGATACTATGTTGTTAATGGGGAGTGGGGGATGCTGTGTGTGTTGTTGGGGGGTGTGAGTGGTGTATATTATTAATAGGGGGTTAGTTGGTGTGTATTTTTATGAATGAATCCCCTTCCCCAGGCGGATACTATGTCGCAGGCCGATGTAACAATCTGAGAAGGTTCCTTTCCGGCGCTGACGTCAGGCGCTGGGCATTTCCGTGTTAGTCTCAGTCAATAACAGGGTGGGATTGAGATCCAGGGGGGGCTTCGGGACTCCCTCCCTACCCCCCTGTCCACCTTTCCTGCCTCTGCAGTCACTTCACTCATACCCCTCCCTCCCTCCCCCATCACATTCCTCCCCTGCAGAAGCAGATCTCTCACCCCCTGCACCCCAGATGGAAGGTGAGTAGATGTATTTCTATCTGTATCTAATCACAGGGAAGTGTCTGCCTACCCCTGACCACCTCTCAACACGTTCTTACCTCCATTCTGTAACAACCAGAGAACCAGAAGGCGTC
The DNA here is from genome assembly GCA_024679065.1 of Sphyrna mokarran. Classification (NCBI taxonomy): domain Eukaryota; kingdom Metazoa; phylum Chordata; class Chondrichthyes; order Carcharhiniformes; family Carcharhinidae; genus Sphyrna; species Sphyrna mokarran. The sequence goes on along the minus strand of JAGIQG010000039.1, from coordinate 865,572 downwards.
CGCCTGTTTTTCAGAGCATGGCAGGGCTTTCTCTTGTATTTCTCTTTCTGTGTTTGCTGGTCCCTCCCCTGTGTGAGGCCCCAATTCTCAACTCACTTCCTATTTTTCAGAAACACAGATTGCTTGCTGTGGGTCGACAGGCAAGATCATTTCTCAGACTCTGTGTGTGTGTCTGTCTGTCTTATTAGTGGGGAAGATGTGTTGGATTCGGAAGGTGGAGAACTTAACTTCACCCCCCCACCTCCATCCCCACCCCAGGCAGATTGCTGGTCTCTGGGTTACTCAGATAGCTGAGAAGCAATGTTTTAGCAGGGCAGTCCTAGGGCTTGTGTGTATGTATGTGTGCTTCTTTGTGTATATGTGTGTTTGTGAGTGTGTATGGATGTGTTTGTGTACATGTGTGTCTGTGTTTGTGTATGGACGTGTTTGTGTATGGACGTGTGTGTGTTTGTGTACGTGTGTGTGTGTGTGTGTACGTGTGTGTGTGTGTGTGTGTGTGTGTGTGTGTGTGTGTGTGTGTGTGTGTGTGTGTGTGTGTTGTGTGTGTGTGTGGTGTGTGTGTGTGTGTGTGTGTGTGTGTGTGTGTGTGTGTGTGTATACGTGTGTGTACGTACGTGTGGTGTGTGTGTGTGTGTGTGTGTACGTGTACGTGTGTGTGTGTGTACGTGTACGGTGTGTGTGTGTGTACGTGTACGTGTGTGTGTGTGTGTACGTGTACGGTGTGTGGTTTGTACGTGTACGTGTGTGTGTGTGTACGTACGTGTGTGTGTGTGTGTGTGTACGTACGTGTGTGTGTGTGTGTGTGTGTGTACGTAGTGTGTGTGTGTGTGTGTACGTGTGTGTGTGTGTGTGTACGTGTGTGTGTGTGTGTACGGTGTGTGTGTGTGTACTGTGTGTGTGTGTGTACGTGTGGTGTGGTACGTGTGTGTGTGTGTACGTGTGGTGTGTGTAGTGTGTGTACGTGTGTGTGTGTGTACGTGTGTGTGTGTGTACGTGTGTGTAGTGTGTGTGTGTGTGGTGTATACGTGTGTGTACGTACGTGTGTTGTGTGTACACGTGTGTGTGTGCGTGGGTACGTACGTGTGTGTGCGTGGGTACGTACGTGTGCGTGCGTGGGTACGTACGTGTGCGTGCGTGGGTACGTACGTGTGTGTGCGTGCGTGGGTACGTACGTGTGTGTGCGTGCGTGTGTGTTTGTGTACGTACGTGTGTGTGTGTGTACGTACGTGTGTGCGTGTGTGTGTGTGTGTACGTACGTACGTGCGTGTGTGTTTGTGTATGGATGTTCATAGATCAGAGAATGCTTACAATGCACAAGAAGGCCATTCAGCCCAGCCGGTCTGTACCAACCACAATTCCGTGAGACACAGGAGCAGCATGAGGCCACTCGACCCATCGAGTCTGTTCTGCCATTCAATCATGGTTGATATATTTCTCACCCAGATCCCATTGCTGTAACACCCCCACACATTTACGCTGCTAATCCCCCTCACACTGAGGGGCAATTTAGCCCAGCTAATCCAAATAATCTGCAGATGTTTCAGACTGTGGGAGGAAACCGGAGCAGACAGAGGAAACCCACGCAGACATAGGGAGAATGTGCAGACTCCATATACACAGTGACCCAAGCAGAGAATTGAACCCGGGTCCCTGTGTGCTGTGAGACAGCAGTGCTAACCCACTGTGTGAACCCGGGTCCCTGGGCGCTGTGAGACAGCAGTGCTAACCCACTGTGTGAACCCGGGTCCCTGGGCACTGTGAGACAGCAGTGCTAACCCACTGTGTGAACCCGGGTCCCTGGGCACTGTGAGACAGCAGTGCTAACCCACTGTGTGAACCCGGGTCCCTGGGCGCTGTGAGACAACAGTGCTAACCCACTGTGTGAACCCGGGTCCCTGGGTGCTGTGAGACAGCAGTGTTAACCCACTGTGTGAACCCGGGTCCCTGGGCGCTGTGAACAGCAGTGCTAACCACTGTTGAACCCGGGTCCCTGGCACTGTGAACAGCAGTGCTAACCCACTGTGTGAACCCGGGTCCCTGGGCGCTGTGAGACAGCAGTGCTAACCACTGTGTGAACCCGGGTCCCTGGGTGCTGTGAGACAGCAGTGCTAACCCACTGTGTGAACCCGGGTCCCTGGGCACTGTGAGACAGCAGTGCTAACCCACTGTGTGAACCCGGGTCCCTGGGCGCTGTGAGACAGCAGTGCTAACCCACTGTGTGAACCCGGGTCCCTGGGCGCTGTGAGACAGCAGCGCTAACCCACTGTGTGAACTCGGGTCCCTGGGCGCTGTGAGACAGCAGTGCTAACCCACTGTGTGAACCCGGGTCCCTGGGCACTGTGAGACAGCAGTGCTAATCCACTGTGTGAATCCGGGTCCCTGGGTGCTGTGAGACAGCAGTGCTAACCCACTGCTGTGTGAACCCGGATCCCTGGGCGCTGTGAGACAGCAGTGCTAACCCACTGTGTGAACCCGGGTCCCTGGGCACTGTGAGACAGCAGTGCTAACCCACTGTGTGAACCCGGGTCCCTGGGCGCTGTGAGACAGCAGTGCTAACCCACTGTGTGAACCCGGGTCCCTGGGCGCTGTGAGACAGCAGTGCTAACCCCCTGTATGTTATACTCTTGTTCCAATTGTTTGAGAGTTGAAGTCCCACGGGTTCCCAATGTACAATAGCCACGTGCTAGAACATGTCTAAGTGTGGGTAGAGCGGGCTTGAGAAATGTAGGGAGCCTTTAAGATGTCTGTGAGGGGATCTGTTCAGAGCAGACCTGCTGACATGCTTTGTACACAAGGTCGGGAAGGCTGTGGAATGTACTTTTTTTATTGATGATGATTGAGAGGCACAACAGGTTAAATATAAGTTCCATGCAGGATTTATTGGATAAACAGCGTGGATTGGAAGGGCACAATGCTCACTCTGAGACATCAATTAGGATAGGTTTTCAATCAGAAAAGTCCCTCAGAACAAACAGGAGCCATACATAGGCACACAGTGCTGAGGGAGCACCGCACTGCGGGAGGGTCAGTGCTGTACCTGTCCTGGGAGTGTTTGATGGGGGGACAGTGTAGAGGGAGCTTTACTCTGTATCTAACCCCGTGCTGTACCTGTCCTGGGAGTGTTTGATGGGGGGACAGTGTAGAGGGAGCTTTACTCTGTATCTAACCCCATGCTGTACCCGTCCTGGGAGTGTTTTGATGGGGGACAGTGTAGAGGGAGCTTTACTCTGTATCTAACCCCGTGCTGTACCTGTCCTGGGAGTGTTTGATGGGGGAACAGTGTAGAGGGAGATTTACTTCCTTTGGATAGATAAATCCCTGGAATCTGATGAAGTATATTCCTGGATATTATGGGAGGCCGGGGATTAAATTGCTGGTTCCCTAGCGTGATATTTGAATCATTGATAGTCACGGGTGAGATGCCTGAAGATTGAAGAGTGGTAAATGTTGTGCCTTTGTTTAAAAAGAGTTACCGGGAAAAGCCTGGGAACTTCAGGCCGGTGAGCCTCAGATGTGTGTTTGGTAAATAGTTGAGAGACAGGATTTACAGGTATTTAGAGATGTAAGGATTGATTAGGGATAGTCAGCATGGCTTTGTGAGTGGACTATCATGTTTCACAGTTTTGATAGAATTATTTGAAGTGGTAAACAAGAGGGTAGATGAGGGCAGTGCAGGTGATGTTGTTTACATGGACTTTAGCAAGGCTTTTGACAAGGTTCTGCATGGCAGGTTGTTGCATAAAGTTAAATCTCACAGGATCCGGGCTGAGGTATCGAATTGAACACAAAATTAGTTTCTTGACAGGAGTCAGAGGGTGGTTGTAGAGGGTTATTTTTCAAACTGGAGACCTGTGACCAGCGGTGTGCCTCAGGGATCAGTGCTGGGCCCACTGTTATTGGTTATTTATATTAATGATTTGGATGAGAATATAGGGGGCATGATTAATAAGTTTGCAGATGACACCAAGATTGGTGGCGTAGTGGACAGTGAATAAAGTTATCTCCAATTGCAACAGGATCTTGATCAATTGGGGCCAGTGGGCTGATGAATGGCAGATGGAATTTAATTTAGATAAATGCGAGGTGATGCATTTTGGTCGATTAAACCAGGGGAGGATTTAATGGTAGGGTGTTGGGAGAGTTACAGAACAAAGAGATCTCGGGGTACAGGTTCAAAGCTTCTTGAAAGTGGAGTCACAGGTGGACAGAGTGGTGAAGGAGGTATTTGGCATGCTTGGTTTCATTGGTCAGAACATTGAATCCAGGAGTTGGGGATGGTCTTGTTGAAGTTGTATAAGATATTGGTGAGGCCACACTTGGAATACTGTGTGCAATTCTAGTCACCTTATTATAGAAAGGATATTATTAAACTATTAAGAGTGCAGAAAAGATTTACTAGGATGCTACCGGGGACTTGATGGATTGAGTTATAAGGAGAGGCTGGATAGACTGGGACTTTTTTCCCTGGAGCATAGGAGGCTGAGGGGTGATCTTATAGAGGTCTATAAAATAATGAGGGGCACAGATCAGCGAGATAGTCAATATCTTTTCCCAAAGATAGGGGAGTTTAAAACTAGAGGGTATAGGTTTAAGGTGAGAGGGGAGAGACACAAAAGGATCCAGAGGGCAATTTTTTTCACATAGAGGGTGGTGAGTGTCTGGAACAAGCTGCCAGAGGCAGTAGTAGAGGCGGGTACAATTTTGTCTTTTAAAAAGCATTTAGACAGTTACATGGGGTAAGATGGGTATAGAGAGACATGGGGCAAATGTGGGCAACTGGGATTAGCTTAGGGGTTTAAAAAAAAGTATGGCATGGACAAGTTGGGCCGAAGGGCCTGTTTCCATGATGTAAATTCTATGACCTCTACGTATGTAACCCTGTGCTGTCCCTGTCCTGGGAGTGTTTGATGGGGACAGTGTAGAGGGAGCTTTACTCTGTATCTAACCCCGTGCTGTACCTGTGCTGGGAGTGTTTGATCGGGGACAGTGTAGAGGGAGCTTTACTCTGTATCTAACCCCGTGCTGTACCTGTCCTGGGAGTGTTTGATGGGGAGGACAGTGTAGAGGGAGCTTTACTCTGTATCTAACCCCGTGCTGTACCTGTCCTGGGAGTGTTTGATGGGGGGACAGTGTAGAGGGAGCTTTACTCTGTATCTAACCCCGTGCTGTACCTGTCCTGGGAGTGTTTGATGGTGGGACAGTGTAGAGGGAGCTTTACTCTGTATCTAACCCCGTGCTGTACCTGTCCTGGGAGTGTTTGATGGGGGGACAATGTAGAGGGAGCTTTACTGTGTATCTAACCCCATGGCTGTACCTGTCCTGGGAGTGTTTGATGGGGACAGTGTAGAGGGAGCTTTACTCTGTATCTAACCCTGTGCTGTACCTGTCCTAGGAGTGTTTGATGGGGACAGTGTAGAGGGAGCTTTACTCTGTATCTAACCCCGTGCTGTACCTGTCCTGGGAATGTTTGATGGGGGACAGTGTAGAGGGAGCTTTACTCTGTATCTAACCCCGTGCTGTACCTGTCCTGGGAGTGTTTGATGGGGGACAGTGTAGAGGGAGCTTTACTCTGTACCTAACCCTGTGCTGTACCTGTCTGGGAGTGTTTGATGGGGACAGTGTAGAGGGAGCTTTACTCTGTATCTAACCCCGTGCTGTACCTGTCCTGGGAGTGTTTGATGGGGGACAGTGTAGAGGGAGCTTTACTCTGTATCTAATCCCGTGCTGTCCCTGTCCTGGGAGTGTTTGATGGGGGGACAGTGTAGAGGGAGCTTTACTCTGTATCTAACCCTGTCGACTAGGTGGGATACCAGAGGAAGGAATGATGAGTGAGTTGGAGGATGCGGATTGGACAGGATATATAAGTGGACCGGTTGTGAGGGATTGAGAGTTTGTTAACCTGAGACTCTTGGATGCTCTCAATCTGAGTCCCGACAATTTTACAAACAAAGAGCAACACAGCACGGGAAACAGGCCCTTCAGCCCAATGAGCCCACGCTGCCATTCTAATGTCTTAATGACATAATTTTGGGAACATTTCTCTCTATCTGAGCATAGAGAAGTTTTCAGATTGGTGTTACTGTCATTTCCCCTCAGCCAACAGATACCACTGCTCTCTGAGTGACTGCTGATATTATTGTTCATCTGTATAAACCAATCGGAGGAAAATGTAGCTGGTCTGATTGGCAAGTTTGTGGCTAAGACTAAAATTGGTGGAGTTACGGACAGTGAGGAAGGTTGTCAGAAGATGCAGCAGGATAGAGACAGGCTGGGAAATCGAGCAGAGGAATGGCAGGTGGAATTTAATCCAGACAAATGCGAGGAGATCCATTTTGTTCCATCCAATTCAGGTTGGGAGCCATTAAATAAATGGTAGAACCGTCAGGAGCAGCGAGAGAGATCTGGGAACACAATCCACAGATCCTTAGAAGTGGCGGCACAAGTGGGAAGGGTGGTGAAGGAAGAAGGCAGAGTGTTCGTCTGCATCAGAGAGGGCATCGGGTTGGCAAATTATGTTACAGTTAATATAAAATCTTAGTGAGGCCGCACTTTGGAATATAGTGTTCAATTCTGGTCACCATAGTACCAGAAGGATGTGGGAGCTCTAGAGAGGGTGCTGAAAAGATTTACCAGGATGTTGCCCCTGGTACGGAGGGCATTAGCTCTGAGGAGGGGAGTGGAGAAACTGGGATTGTTCTCCCTGGAAAGACGGAGCCCGAGATGGGGTGGGGGGAGCGATCTGATTAGAGAATTATAAAATTATGAGGGGGTTATGGATAGGGTGAACGGTTGGGAGCTTTTTCCCCAGGATGGAAATGACAATTCCAAGGGGACACAAGTTCAGGATCGGGGCAGTGGGGGGGAAGGGTTTTTACACAGAGGGTGGTGGGGGCACTGCAAGGTGGGGTGGTTCAGGGAGGTACATCCACCACATTTAACACTTACCTGGACAGACACACGCATAGAGGGCTATAAGTGGTTGGTTAGATGGGTAAATGTGAATAGCACAGGCTTGGAGGGCCGAAGGGCCTGTCCCTCTGCTGTATGTTCTTTGCTTGTGGTTTTTCTTCACTGCCCTCTGACCGCCAATATTTTTCCAGCTGGCACCCCGCCTTGGGTCACTGTCTGTGTGGAGTGTGCACATTCTCCCCGTGTCTACGTGGGTTTCCTCCCACAGTCTGAAAGATGTGTGGGTTAGGGGGGATTGGCCAGGTTAAATTGCCCCTTAGTGTCCTGGGAGGTTGAAGGATTAGCGGGATAGGAAGAGGTTGTTATTGGTGTAGATTCGATGGGCCAAATGGCCTCCTTCCGCACGGTATGGATTCTACGTTGCCTGTAGGACCATGGGGATGAGGGGACAGCAGCACCATCCCTCCTGTCCCTCCGCCCACTCCAGCACGCGCGCACTTCACAGTCCTGAATTCTCGAACCGTGTGGAGCATTCCCGGAGGGGGGGGGGGGTGGTGCAGTTAGAGATTTACAACAACAACTGGCATTTACATAGTGCCGGGCGCAGCTGTGGACCCGCAGAGGCAACGAAAAACTCAGTCCAAGAGGTCACCTTGAAAGAACATCTTGAACGAAGCACGTGAGATTTAGGGAGTGAATTCCAGAGCTCAGGTCTTGTTGTTGCGGAGTGGGGGGAGGAGGACAGAATGAGTGGATTTGATTTATTATTATCACATATATTGGGAGACAGTCAAAAGTGTTGTTTCTTACGCACTGTACAGACAAAGCATACCATTCATAGAGAAGGAAAGGAGAGGGTGCAGAGTGTAGTGTTACAGTCACAGCGAGGGTGTAGAGAAAGATCAATTTAATGCGAGGTAGGTCCATTCAAAAGTCTGACAGCAGCAGGGAAGAAGTCGGTCGGTACGGGACCTCAGACTTTTGTATCTTTTTCCCGACGGAAGAAGGTGGAAGAGAGAATGTCCGGGGTGCGTGTGAGGTCCTTAATTATACCGGCTGCTTTTCCCGAGGCAGCGGGAAGTGTAGACAGAGTCGATGGATGGGAGGCTGGTTTGTGTGATGGATTGGGGCTACATTCACGACCCTTGGTAGTTCCTTGCTGTTCTTGGGCAGAGCAGGAGCCCAGACCGAGCTGTGATACAACCAGAAAGAATGCTTTCTATGGGGCATCTGTAAAAGTTGGTGAGAATCGTAGCGGACATGGCAAATTTCCTTAGTCTCCTGAGAAAGTGGAGACGTTGGGGGGGGTTTTGTTAACTATAGCTATATTCACAATCCTTTGTAATTTCTTGAAAAGCCCCCCCTGAGAAAATGTGTGGTGTGTGCGGGTGGTGGGTGTGGGGGGTGTTGGCGTGTGTGTGTGTGTTTGGGTTTTGGTGTGGGGGGCGTTTGTGTGTGCGTGGGGGAAAGGTATATGTGTGGTGTGTGTTTGTGTTTGGGGGGGGGGGGGGTTGTGTGTGTGTGTGGGCGGGGGGGTGGGGTGGTTGTGTGTGTGGTGTGTGGGGGGTGGGGAGTGGCTACGTGTTTGTGTGTTGTGGGTGGGGGGGTGGTGTGTGTGTGTTGTGTGTGGGGTGGGGGTCACTAAGGTGAAGGTGGATTGGGGGGGGGGGATCCGGGGGTGGTTGGGGGGGTGGCGGGGGGGGGGTATGGTCGCGGGTGGTGGTGGTTGCGGGCGGTGGTGGGATCGTGGGGGGGTGGAGGCGGGGGAGGAGGGCGGGTCGGGGATGGCCGGTGGAATGGGGGTGGCGGGTGGGGGGAAGGTGGGGTGTGGGGGGTGGGGTGTTGTAGTGTGTGTTGTTGTTGGGGGGTGGTGTTGTGGTGGGGGGGTGGTGGGGGGGTGTCGTGTGTGTGGGGGGGGGGTGTAATTGGTGTTGTGTCGGGGGGGTGGGGTGTGGAGGTGGTGGTGTGGTGTGTGTGTAGTGTGTGTTGGGGCGGGGTGAGGGGTGGTGTGGTAGTTGTGTGATGTGTGTGCAATCGTGGTGGGGGGGGGGGGTGGTGTTGATGTGTGTGTGTGGGGGGGGTGTGAGTGTGTAACGTGTGTGTGTGTGTGGGGAGGTGGGCCCGCACCGTGGAGGTTTTTGTGTAATGTGTGTGTTGTGTGTGTGGGGGGTGGTGGGGGGGGCAACAAGGGTGGGGGAGTGTTGTGGGTGTAGTGTGGGGGTGGGGTGAGTGGTGGTGTGTGGGTTTTGGGGTATGGTGTGTGGTGGGGTGGGGGGGTGTTGGTTGGTGTGTTTGTGTTTGTGTGTGTAGAGGGGGTCGGGTTGGGGGTGTGGTGTTGTGTGTGTGTGTGTGTTTTGTGTAGTGTGTCATGGTGTGTTTGGTGGGGGGGGGGGGGTGTACAAGAGTGTGGGTGGGGGGGGTGCGGTGTGTGTGTAGTGTGTGTGGGGACGGGGGGTGTGTATTGTACGTGGGTGTGTGTGGCGGGGTGGGGGGTGTGGTCGTGTGTGAGGGTGAGGGGGGGGGGTGGTTGTGTGTTGTGGGGGTGGTGTGTGTGTGTGTGTTGGGGGAGGTGGGGTGTGGTGTGTGTGTGTGTGTGGGGGGGGGGGTGGTGTTGTTGTGTGTGTGGGGGGGGGGGTGTGTGTGTGTGTGTGGAAGAAGGCCGGGGGGTGGTGTTGTGTGTGGTTGGGGGCAGGGGTGGTGTTGTCGTCGTGTGTGTGTGGGGGGGGTAGTGGGGGTGTTGTCGTGTGTGTGTGGGGGGGGTGGTGTGTGTGTGTGGAACAAGGGGGTTGGGGGGTTGGTGTGGGAGGTGTTGTGTGTGTGGGGGGGGTGTGTGTTGTGTGGGGGGGAGGGGGTCGAGGTGTGTGTGTGTGTGTGTGTGGGGGGGGGTGTTGTGTGTCGTGTGTGTGGGCGGGGGGGGTGGTGGTGTGGTGTGTGTGTGTGTGGGGGGGGGTGTGTGTGTGTATCGGGTTCGGTTGTGTGTGTGGAGGGTGTGTAGGGGGTGTGTTGGGGCTTGTTGTGTGTGTGTTGTATGTGGGGGGGGTAGCGTGTTTTGTGTGTGTGTTTTTGGGGCCGGTTGTTGTGTGTGTGTGTTTGTGTGTTTTGGTTGTTTTGTCGGGTTTTATGTTGGTCTGTGTTGATTGTTTTGTGTTTGTGGTTTGAGGGGGTTTTTGGGTGTTGTGTGTTGTGTGTGTGGGGAGGGGTGGTGTGTGTGTGTGTGTTCTTGTGGGGGTGGTGTTGTGGTGTGTGTGTGGGGGGGTGGTGTGCTAAAAATCGTGTGTGTGGGTGGGGGGGGTGTTAGTTGTGTGGGGGGGAGTGGTGTGTGTGTGTGTGGGGGGTGTTGGTTGTGTGTGTGGTTGGGGTGGGTGTGTGGTGTTTGCGTGTGTGTGATGTGGGAGTGGCGTAGACTGTGTGTGGGGGGGGCGTTGGATGTGTGTGTGGGAGGGGGGGCTGGTGTTGTGTGTGTGTAGGTAAAGGAAAGGGGTGGGAGGTGGTGTGTAGTGGGGGTGGTGTTGTTGTGTGGGGGGGGGTGTGTTGTGTGTGTGTGGGGGGGGGTGGTGTGGGGGGGGGGGTGTGTGTGTGTGGGGGGGGTTGGGTGGTCGTGTGGTGTGTGGGGGGGCGGTGGTGTTGGTGGTGTGTGGGGGGCAAGGTGGTAGTTGTGTGGGTGTGGGGGGGGGGTGGTGTTGTGTGTGTGTGGAAGGGGGGGTGGTGTTGTGTGTAGTGTGGGGGGGGGGGTGGTGTTTGTGCTGTGTGCGGGGGGGGGTGGTGTTGTGTGTGTGTGTGGGGGGGGCGGTGTTGTGTGTGTGTGTGGGGGGGTGGTGTGTTGTGGTGTGGGGGGGGGTGGGTTGTGGTGTGTGTGGGGGGGGGTGGTGTGTGTGTGTGTGTGTGGTGGGGGGGTGGTGTTGTGGTGTGTTGTGTGTGGGGGTGGGTTTTGTGTCTGTGTGGGGGGCGGTGGTCGTTGTTGTGTGTGTGGGGGTGGGGGGTGTTGTGTGTATGTGTGTGTGTGAGTGTGGGTGAGTGGTGTGTGTGTGTGTGGGGGGCGGGGTGTGTTGAGTTGTGGAGGACAAAGAGACCTGGATTTTGGAAAGTGCAGAGACTCAGAGAGTTGGAGCATGTCACAGGGATGGGACGGAGGGGGATGGGAAGCGCGGGGGACCGTAAGGGGGGGGTGGGGGGGGATGGGGAAGGGGGGGGATGCGGAAGGGGGGGATATGGGAAGGGGGGGGAGGGGAAGGGGGGGATGGAAGGGGGGGGATGGGAAGGGGGGATGGGGAAAGGGGGGATGGGAAGGGGGGGATGGGAAGGGGTTCATGGAGGGGTTTGAACTTCAGATTGAGGATTGTAAAGTAGGATCCTTGATCAGAAGTTTGTGAGGTTTGTTCTGTGAGAAACCCAGCTGGATATCACTGAAGTTTGCGATATGAAGATATCGTCCAAGAGAGAGAGAGTGAAACACTTCTCGAGTAACCTCACCTCCATCTTTTTCTCCCCCTCTGTCCCTATAGGGTTTCAGATAGGGCTACAACAATGGAATCCCTCTGTCGGTGCTGGTAAGTTTGCAACAAACTTCTAAAAAAATCATTACTGTGAGGAAGGTTTTCAAAGCTTGCAGAGGGATTTGGACCAGCTAGAAAAAATGGGCTGAAAAACGGCAGAAGGGGTTTAAGACAGACAAGCGTGAGGTATTGCACATTGGAAGGACAAACCAAGGTAGAATATACAAGGTAAATGGTAGGACACTGAAGAGTGCAGTAGAACAGAGGGATCTAGGAATATAATTCCCTAAAAGTAGGTAGATACAGGTAGATAGGGTCGTAAAGAGTGCTTTTGGTACATTGGCCTTTATAAATCGGAGTATTGATGATATAAGAGTTGGAGTGTTATGGTGAGGTTGTATAACACATTGGTGAGGCTGAATTTAGAGTATTGTGTACAGTTTTGGACACCTAGTTACAGGAAGGATATTAATAAGGTTGAAAGAGTGCAGAGAAGGTTTACAAGACTGTTGCCGGGATTTGAGAAGCTGAGTTAGAGAGATTGAGTAGATTAGGACTTTATTCCCTGGAGCGTCGAAGAAAGAGGGGAGATTTGATAGAGGTGTATAAGATTTTGATGGGTGTAGATAGAGTGAATGCAAACAGGATTTTCCCACTGAGGCAGAGAGAGAAAACCCAGAGGGCGTGGGTTAAGGGTAAAGGGAATATTGGGGCGGGGGGGATTCTTCACGCAGAGAGTGGTGGGGGTGTGGAATGAGCTGCCGGATAAAGTGGTAAATGGGGGATCACTTTTAAGAAAAACTTGGACGGGTTTGTGGACGAGAGGGGTGTGGAGGGATACGGTCCAAACTCAGGTCAGCGGGAAGAAAAATGGTTCAGCACAGACAAGAAGGGCCGAAAGGCCTGTTTCCGTGCTGTAATGTTCTGTGGTTCGATGGTTACTCTTTCGCGGGATAGGGGCTGGCTGGACGTGCAGGGGAATGAATCTATTGGAATTCTTTGAGGATGTAATTGGTTGAGTTAATCAAGGGGAGCCAGTGGTTGTGGTTTATTTACCGAGCAGCCCTGGGTTCCGGATACCAGTTGGTTTTACACTCCGTATTTATTCTGCTATTTGTGTCAGCAGCTCCCTACATCCGCATCCTGGAACAACCCAAGCAGCGAGGGATGCGTTTCCGGTACAAGTGCGAGGGGCGCTCGGCAGGGAGTATCCCCGGGGAGAAGAGTACGGACAGCACCAGGACGTACCCGGCCATTGAGGTAAGGTGGTAGGCCGAGGGGACTCCCCCTTCACCCCCTCCCCCCCCCCCCCCGCCTCCTCCCGTTCCCCACCTCCCGCTTCCCCACTGCCTGCCGCTTCCCTGTGCCATCCACTCCGACCTCAGGTCTGGACAGATGCTGCTCTGCGTCGCTCCCCTATCCGCCCCATCCCTCCGCTCCGCACACCTGACCTCGAGCCCCCACCGCTGCACCCAGGGAGTGCTGCACTGTCAGAGGTCACAGGGTGGCACGGGGGGGGTGGTGGTTAGCACTGCTGCCTCGCAGCGCCGGGGACCCGGCTTCGATTCCTGGCTCGGGTCACTGTCTGTGAGGAGTCTGCACGTTCTCCCCGTGTCTGCGTGGGTTTCCTCCCACGGTCCCAAAAGACGTGCTTGTTAGGGGCTAAATTCTCCCTCAGTGTATCTGAACAGGCAACTAGGGGATTTTCACAGTAACTTCACTGCAGTGTTAATGTAAGCCTACTTGTGACAAATAAATGAAAAATAAATAGAGGTTTACAACATGGAAACAGGCCCTTCCGCCCAACTTGTCCGTGCTGCCCCCTTTTTAAACCCCTAAGCTAGTCCCAGTTGCCTGATTTGACCCATATCCCTCTACACCCATCTTACCCATGTAACTGTCTAAATGCTTTTTAAAAGACAAAATTGTCCCCACCTCCACTATTATCTCTGGCAGCTCATTCCAGACACTCACCCTCCTCTGTGTGAAAAAAATTGCCCCTCTGGATCCTTTTGTATCCCTCCCCTCTCACCTTAAACCTATACCCTCTGGTTTTAGACTCCCCTACCTTTGGGAAAAGATATTGATTATCTCGCTGATCTGTGCCCCCTCTTTATCTTTATAATCTCTCTAAGATTTATTTTATTATGGTCACTTGTATTAACATGCATTGAAAAGTATTGTTTCTTGTGCACTATACAGACAAAGCATACTGTTCATAGAGAAGGAAAGGAGGGATGCAGAAAGCAAAGTTACAATCACAGGATGTAGAGGAAGATCAACTCAATGCGAGGTAGGTCCATTCAAAAGTCTGACAGCAGCAGGGAAGAAGCTGTTCTTGAGTCGGTCGGTGCGGGACCTCAGACTTTTGTATCTTTTTCCCGATGGAAGAAGGTGGAAGAGAGAATGTCCGGGGTGTGCGGGGTCCTTAATTATACCGGCTGCTTTTCCCCGAGGCAGTGGGAAGTGTAGACAGAGTCAATGGACGGGAGGCTGGTTTGTGTGATGGATTGGGCTACATTCAGGATCCTTTGTAGTTTCTTGTGGTCTTGGGCAGAGCAGGAGCCCAGACCAAGCTGTGATACAACCAGAAAGAATGCTTTGTATGGGGCATCTGTAAAAGAATTTGTGGAATTCACTACCACAGAAAAAGATTAAGGCCAAAACGCTGTGTGATTTCAGGAAGGAATTAAATGTATTTCTTGCAGCTAAAGGAATATGAGGGAGTGGAGGTTAGAATCCAAATATTCAATTTGATTCTCTCTTCCACCTTCTCCCCGAGGGGAAAAGGTACAAAAGTCTGAGGTCACGTACCGACCGACTCAAGAACAGCTTCTTCCCTGCTGCTGTCAGACTTTTGAATGGACCCACCTCGCATTAAGTTGATCTTTCTCTACACCCCTGGCTATGACTGTAACACTACATCCTGCACCCTCTCCTTTCTTTTTCTATGAACAGTATGCTCTGTCTGTATAGTACACAGGAAACAATACTTTTTGCTGTATCCCAATACATGTGACAATAAATCACATCAAATGTGGTCAAAATGAAACAGACTCGAAGGGCCGAATGGCCTCCTCTTGCTTTCTATATCCGTGTCAACAAGAACTGGGTAAGCTGTCATTAATCACATCTCCTGTGTCTCTGTGTGTGTGTGTGTGTCTCTCTGTGTGTGTGTGTGTCTCTCTGTGTGTGTGTGTGTCTCTCTGTGTGTGTGTGTGTCTCTGTGTGTGTGTCTCTGTGTGTGTGTGTGTGTCTCTGTCGCCGTGTGTGTCTCTGTGCGCGCGTGTGTGTCTCTGTGCGCGCGTGTGTGTCTCTGTGCGTGTCTGTGTGTGTGTGCGTGTCTGTGTGTGTGTCTCTGTGTGTGTGTTATACAGATTGTGAACTACATGGGACCAGCCAGGATCCGTATCTGTCTCGTAACAAAAAAGGAACCGTATAAACCTCACCCTCACGACCTGGTGGGCAAGGATTGCAAGGACGGTTACTACGAGGCTGACCTGCCAACACGGAGTATCCACAGGTCAGTATATGAGCGGGGAGGAGATAAGAAACACCAGGATGGAGAGAGGAGGGGGGAGGCAGTGCCGAATGGTGATGGGGGTCTGTGTCCCTTAAAGAGATTTGTGTTTTTTTTAATCATGTTCTCTGCAGCTTTGTAGTTTTGTTTTATTTTTGCCAAACTGTCATCTAAGAATCCTCTTGTTGGTGGGTGTTAGCTTTTTAATATTGTCACAAGTAGGCTTACATGAAGTGACTATGAAAATCCCCCTGTCGCCACGCTCCGGCGCCTGTTTGGGTTACACTGAGGGAGAATTTAGCATCTAACCAGCACGTCTTTCGCACTGTGGGAGGAAACCAGAGCACCCGGAGGAAACCCACGCAGACACGGGGAGAACGTGCAGCCTCTACACAGACAGTGACCCGAGCCGAGAATCGAACCGCTTGATTGGTACCCAACCACAAGCACTCCGTGCCCATAGCACCGATGCAGAGTGCCAGCAGTGTGTACCATCTACAAGACGCACTGCAGCGACTCTCCAAGGTTCCTTCAACAGCACCTTCCAAACCCATCACCTCTACCATCTAGAAGGATGGGGTAGGGGGCTGCGGGCAGCAGGCACACAGAGAATGGAACCTGGATTCCTGGCGCTGTGAGGCAGCGGTGTTAACCTACTGTGTCACCATGTCCTCGGGTTACTTTCTGGGATTTTTATGATTGTGAGGGGGTAGAATGACAGGTGAGGTGACTGGACGACTTGCCTTTTGAATTTTAGATTGCAATTTTAGTTTAGAAGCATGTTTGGGCGTCAGACTGAAAGCAGTGTTTCTCTCTCCCTGGGATTGGAAATTCTGCTGGGTAGTCAGAAGCAAGGCTTCTTGCCTTCCTGGAATGAAAATTCTGCTCTTCTGGTTTGTTAGCTAGTACCTCGAGTCTCTCTTTGTCACTCCCTGGGGTTTTGGAAAGTTCTGACTTCCAAGCTTATGTGTACATCAAGAGAACTGCAGTATTCAACCAAACGTCCAGCCTCACATGAGCATTGGTATTTTCTGTGCTAAACCTGTGGCAGGCATTTTGTCTAAGGAGGTTTGTTTGGTTGGGACATTTTATCTATTTGTCAAGGGTTATACAATTATCATAGTTGTTTGCAATTGGTAAAAGTTATTGCGAAATGTATTCTTAAAGAAATTTTGGTAAAAGCTCCCTAGTGGGTCATTTGGATCATACCTGAAGCAAAAGATCAGGTATGCTTTCTCTAACCAAATTAAAGTTGCAGATTTCATTAAAGTACTTGGGAGTTACCAGCCTGAATTATAAACACATCGCAGAGGGAGAGTGTGAGTGTTGCTTGCTCAGTGTGTGTGGGCAAGGAGATGATTGGGCAATGGTTGGAGATTGCTGAACTGTCTTCCATACGACCTGTTTGAGTCCCTTCTCTATTCTCTCTCTCTCTCTCTCTCTCTCTCTCTGTTTCAGTTTCCAGAACCTGGGCATTCAGTGTGTGAAGAAACGAGAGGTAGCATTGGCTATCCAGTGCCGGATCAACAAAAATGTTAATCCCTTCAACAGTGAGTATCTCGAGGACAGAAGGAGCTGCACCAAACTGGTATTGACATTGATTTGATTTATTATGTATTGGGATACAAAGCACACTGTTCATAGAGAAGGGAAGGAGAGAGTGCAGAATGTAGAGTTACAGTCACAGCGAGAGTGTAGAGAAAGATTTCCCGAGGGGCACGGAGGGTTAGCACTGCTGTCTCATAGCACCCAGGGACCCGGGTTCACACAGTGGGTTAGCACTGCTGTCTCACAGCGCCCAGGGACCCGGGTTCACACAGTGGGTTAGCACTGCTGTCTCACAGCGCCCAGGGACCTGGGTTCACACAGTGGGTTAGCACTGCTGTCTCACAGCGCCCAGGGACCCGGGTTCACACAGTGGGTTAGCACTGCTCCCTCACAGCGCCCAGGGACCCGGGTTCACACAGTGGGTTAGCACTGCTGTCTCACAGCGTCCAGGGACCCGGGTTCACACAGTGGGTTAGCACTGCTGTCTCACAGCGTCAGGGACCCAGGTTTGATTCCTAGCTTGGGTCACTGTCTGTGTGGAGTCTGCACATTCTCCCCGTGTCTGCGTGGGTTTCCTCCGGGTGCTCCGGTTTCCCCTCTCAGTTTGAAAGACGTGCTGGTTAGGTGCTAAGTTCTCCCTCAGTGTAACCCAAACAGGCACCGGAGTGTGGGCGACTCGAGGATTTTCGCAGTAACTTCATCGCAGTGTTAACGTGCGCCTTACTTGTGACTAATAAATAAACTTGAACTTTCACTTTAATTACATTCTGCACCTTCCCCTTTCCTTCTCTATGAATGGTATGTCCATTTAGTGCGCAAGAAACAATACTGTATCCCAATACATGTGACAATAAGAAATCAAATCCAATGTCCGTGGGTTTCCTCCGGGGGCTCCGGTTTCCTCCCACAATCCAAAGATGTGCAGGTTAGGGGGATTGGCCGTGCTAAATTACCCCTTAGTGTCAGGGGGATTGGCTAGGGTAAATGCATGGGGTTATGGGGATAGGATTAGCTTTGATAGGCCAAATGGCCACCTTCTTCTGCACTGTAGGGATTCTGTGATCAGCTTAATGCCAAGGTGGGTCCATTCAAAAGTCTGACAGCAGCAGGGAAGAAGCTGTTCTTGAGTCGGTCGGTACGGGACCTCAGACTTTTGTATCTTTTTCCCGATGGAAGAAGATGGAAGAGGGAATGTCCGGGGTGTGTGGGGGTCCTTAATTATGCCGGCTGCTTTTCCCCCGAGGCAGCGGGAAGTGTAGACAGAGTCAATGGATGGGAGGCTGGTTTGTGTGATGGATTGGGCTACATTCACAACCCTTTTGTAGTTTCTTGCGTTCTTGAGCAGAGCAGGAGCCCAGACCGAGCTGTGATACAACCAGAGAGAATGCTTTCTGTGGGGCATCTGTGGAATATTCCACTAATTCTGACAGGCATGGGGAATTTCATAGAAAGCTCATTGCAGTGTACCTCTTTACAACACAATAAACTTAACAACTGGATATCATTTATTGCCCCTCTTTATCTGCCCCTGGAGAAGTGAGCCACCATCTTGAACACAGTGCAGTCCCCGTATGGTGTAGGTACACCCAAGTGCTGTTAGGGAGGGAGTTCCAGGATTAGCAGCGACGGTGAAGGAACAGCCGATATATTTCTGAGTCGGGACGGTGAGTGGCTCGGAGGGGAACTTGCAGGTGATGGTGTTCCCCATGTATCTGCTGCCCCGTGTCCTAGATGGAAGTGGTCGTGGTTTTGGAAGGTGCTGTCGAAGGATCTTTGGTGAGTCGCTGCAGTGCATCTTGTAGAGCATCAGTGGAGGGAGTGAATGTTTGTGTCAATCGAGCGGGATGGCTTTGTCCTGGATGGTGTCGAGCTTCTTGAGTGTTGTTGGGAGCTGCACCCATCCAGGCAGTTGGGGAGTTTTCCATCACACTCCTGACGTGTGTCCCTGTAGATGGTGGACAGGCTTTGGGGGGAATCAGGAGGTGAGTTAATCTCCGCAGGATTCCCAGTGGACAGGCTTTGGGGGGAGTCAGGAGGTGAGTTAATCTCCGCAGGATTCCCAGTGGACAGGCTTTGAGGGGGAGTCAGTGATGGTAACCCCCAGGATGTTGATAGTGGGGGGGATTCAGTAATGATAGGACTATTAAATGTGTGTGTGTCTCGCAGTTTCTCCAGACGAATTGTTGAACGAGACCGAGGAGGATCTGAACGTTGTTCGACTATGTTTCCAAGTCTTTCTTCCCAACGAGGTTGGAATTTGCAATGTTCCTCTGATGCCTGTTGTGTCTAATCCAATCTACGACAATCGTAAGTAAGAGAAACCTGAACACGGAGCTTTACTCTGTATCTAACCCCGTGCTGTACCTGTCCTGGGAGTGTTTGATGGGGGGGGACAGTGTAGAGGGAGCTTTACTCTGTATCTAACCCCATGCTGTACCTGTCCTGGGAGTGTTTGATGGGGGGGACAGTGTAGAGGGAGCTTTACTCTGTATCTAACCCCGTGCTGTACCTGTCCTGGGAGTGTTTGATGTGGGGACAGTGTAGAGGGAGCTTTACTCTGTATCTAACCCCGTGCTGTACCTGTCCTGGGAGCGTTTGATGGGGACAGTGTAGAGGGAGCTTTACTCTGTATCTAACCCCGTGCTGTACCTGTCCTGGGATGGGGGGACAGTGTAGAGGGAGCTTGACTCTGTATCTAACCCTGTGCTGTACCTGTCCTGGGAGTGTTTGATGGGGGGACAGTGTAGAGGGAGCTTTACTCTGTATCTAACCCCGTGCTGTACCTGTCCTGGGAGTGTTTGATGGGGGAACAGTGTAGAGGGAGCTTTACTCTGTATCTAACCCCATGCTGTACCTGTGCTGGGAGTGTTTGATGGGGGGACAGTGTAGAGGGAGCTTTACTCTGTATCTAACCCCGTGCTGTACCTGTCTTGGGAGTGTTTGATGTAGAGAGAGATTTATTTTATTGTATAGAGTTTAAAAGCTGTGATATTTCTGATTTCAGGAGCCCCGAATACCGCGGAGTTGAAAATCTGTCGCGTGAACAAGAACTCTGGGAGCTGTAAGGGAGGAGAGGAGATTTTCTTGCTCTGTGACAAAGTTCAGAAAGGTGATTTTGAAGATTGGGGGACAGTATCTCATGTTTGCCACTGGGAAGTGACAGCGGGATGGGTAGGGACAGTAATATGGAAAGCCATGTGTAACCTGTGTATCTCTCTCTCTCTCTCTCTCACTGCCGCTGCTCGGTGATTAGAAGATATCGAGGTGAGGTTCTTCACCAGTGATTGGGAAGGAAAAGGCTCCTTCTCCCAGGCTGATGTTCACCGGCAGGTGGCTATAGTCTTCAAGACCCCGCCATACAAGGACCTGTCGCTGAGTCAGCCCGTCACGGTGCACATGCAGCTCCGTCGCCCTTCCGATAAGGAAGTCAGCGATGCCATGGAATTCCAGTACCTTCCGGACGATCGAGGTGAGCGGGAATCTCGACGGGGCGTCTCTCACTGCCCCCCATCCCTCCCCACGGGCCTCACGGCCAATCAAATACTTCTGCGATGTGCGCCTGCCACATTGGCCGAGGTGGGGAGGTTTGTGGGGGTGGGGGGGGGGGGGCGCCGTCTTTTGGCCAACGGGGAAGGACGTGGCCGTATTGTGCTTGGGGAGATCTCACACATTGGGAAAGGATCTTGGTCAAAGGAGGTGTGAGCACCTCCAGAACACTGGAGGGAGAATTTAACACAGCCCAATGTACCCTAACCAGGGAGGGAGGAAACCCATGCAGACACGGGGAGAATGTGCAGACTCCACACAGATAGTGACCCGAGCTGAGAATCGAACCCGGGTCCCTGGGCACTGTGAGACATCAGTGCTAACCCACTGTGTGAACCCGGGTCCCTGGGCACTGTGAGACAGCAGTGCTAACCCACTGTGTGAACCCGGGTCCCTGGGCACTGTGAGACAGCAGTGCTAACCCACTGTGTGAACCCGGGTCCCTGGGCGCTGTGAGACAGCAGTGCTAACCCACTGTGTGAACCCAGGTCCCTGGGCGCTGTGAGACAGCAGTGCTAACCCACTGTGTGAACCCGGGTCTCTGGGCGCTGTGAGACAGCAGTGCTAACCCACTGTGAGAACCCGGGTCCCTGGGCGCTGTGAGACAGCAGTGCTAACCCACTGTGTGAACCCGGGTCCCTGGGTACTGTGAGACAGCAGTGCTAACCCACTGTCTTACTGTGATGCTCACACGTGCTGTCTAAAAGCTGCTGGGTGGTGCTTCGACATGAAACTATTCTAGGCAGAGTGCTGTCGTGTGAGGGGGTGGGAGCTGGGGAGTGGTCCCAGGAGCAGCAGGTGTGGGGGAGGCGCATGGTGAATGGAACATTGTGTTTGCTGCCCTGGGCTACACTAGGGGAATCAGTGCTGTCCCAAACATCATCTCTCTCTCTCTCTCTCTCTTTGTTCCTCCTCCTTTCAAAACAGATCCGTACGGCACCCAGGAAAAGCGGCGCAAGACGCACATCGAGTTTATGAACATGCTACAGAAATGCAACTTGCAGGGTGAGGACAGCCCCCCTCCTGCCTTTTTAAATCCGCGATTCTATTTTAATTTGCCGGGAATGACTGGGTAATTGTGTGCGGGTTATTGGTTATCGGTCTTATCTTCCTAAGTTAATTTGTGGCCTCTCTCTTTCTCTCCCGCAACCCCTCTCCCTGCCCTTCTCCTCTGTTCCCCAGGGACGCCCCCCTCTCAGAGACCGATCGCCACACCCCACCGAGCCGTCAGCAACAGCAGAGGGACGGCCACCAAGATGTACGAGAAGATGGAGCCCCGAGGTGCGCAGTCTGTACTTTACCAGCCTGTGGGAGGGGTGGTGGGAGGGTGTAAGGGTTGGGGTGGATGGAGGGAGGGCGGGTGTGAGGGGTGGGATGGGTTGGGGGGATGGGTGGGGTGGGTTGAGTTGGGTAGGGTGGGTTCAGGGGATGGGTGGGGGGGTGGGGGGGGTGGTGGGTGGGTTGAGTTGGGTTTGGGTGGGTTCGGGGGGGGTGGGTGGGTTGAGGTGGGGTGGGTTGGGGGGGTGGTGGGTGGGTTGGGGGGAGGGGTGTGGGATGGGGTGGGTTGGGGGGTGGGTTGGGGGTGGGAGGGGTGGGTTAGGGTGAGTTGGGGGCTGGGGAGGAGGCGGAGCGGGGCAGTGGGGGACAGGCGTGGGGCACGGTTACGGGGGTTTGGTTGATAATTTCTGTGTCTCCCCAGGCGGGCCAGCTCCGGATATCCTGGGAGGCAGCGCACTGACCGGACACGGGTACCAGCAGCTTGACCGTTACTCAGCCTGCCAGCAGCAAGTGCCCGCCCCTGTCCCGGCCCCCCCAGTGCCAGCCCCCGTCCCCCAGCAGCCCTACTATTTACCCCCGGTGACAGATGCCCGTGCTGCCTTTACCAACAAGGCTCCGGATGTGGCCGACGTCTCTGGTGCTTTCTCCACCATCGACGTGACAGAGCTCTTTGGTGCCTCCTTCCAGCTGGGGCAGGAGGGGGGAGGGGTGAGCCCCGCACCCACCGTCGCCGCTGGCACTGGCCTGGTGAAAGCGGAGCTGTACCTGGGCGAAGGGCCCCATTCCATGGATCAGTTCCTGGACGAAGCAGCCCTCCTGGGCCAGGAGGGCGAGTGTGTCAGCCTGGGCTCCATCGACACAGTGGATTTCCGTGAGATGCTGCGGCAGGAGATGGCCAACGCCCAGCCTCTGGCACCGTCGGGTGCAGCGCCCAATCCCCCGAGGGCAGCGGCGATGGTGGACTTTGGGCAGGACTCCCTGTCCGGGAACCTGCAGACGAGCACGCTGATGAGTTACTCACCGGACATCCTGAAGTTGATGAACAGCAGTCAGGAGGAGGATAAAACACAAGCAGGAGAGACCAATCTGAACGGCGAGCTGGAGTCTGTCCCGTTCCTCGCCGATACCTCGGAGGACGATCACCTCATGTCTCTCTTTTCCCAAAGCTTCGAGCTGATGAACTCCTCCGAGATTAACAAGATCTACGAGGCCCAATAGACAGCAGGTTCTCCCATTCCCTGCTTCCTTCAATCCAGGCCTCCGGTTCTCCTCATCATCTTGAGTCTCCTTCCCCTTGCTTTCCATTTCCTCTTCTCTCTCTTTCTTTCTCCCTCTCCCCTTCTACCTCTCTCCTTTCTACCTCTCTCACTCCCCATCTCCTCCGTTCTCTCTCTCTGCCCCTTTCTCCCCTCCTCCTGTCTCTTTCCCCTTCTCCTCTGTCTGTCTCTCTCTCTCTCTCCTTCTCTCTCTCTCTGTCTGTCTCTCTCTCTCTCCTTCTCCTCTCTCTTCTGTCTGTCTCTCTCTCTTCTCCTCCCCCCCCCCCCACCCACCCCACCCGTCTCCTTCTTGTAATGCGGAGATGTTGGTGTTGGACTGAAATGGGGACAGTCAGAAGTCTCGCACACCAGGTGAAAGTCCACAGGTTTATTTGGAATCACAAGCTTTTGGAGCACCGCTCCTTCCTTCGGTAAGTTGCTCACCTGCCGAAGGAGCAGTGTTCTCAAACCTGTTGGATTTTGACCTGGTGCGTGAGACACTTCTCTCCTCCTCCCCCCTTCTCAAGACACCTTGACTGTGAGTAAGCAAGAAAGTTTTCTTTTGCCAGTCCAATTTATATTGTAGATAAATAATTACAGTAATAAGTGCGCCTTTGTACATTAGCTTTACTGAACTGGAGGGGACCTTTGCTGAGGGGACACAGGGAAGAGTCCAGCCTTATCGTGGGCCCCGAGGTGGCCGTTTTGCGACATTGAACACATTAATCTCTGTCCCAAACAGTGATGACAGAATCTCCATCGATAGAGAACACCTACCTACCAACCACTGTCTGTGTGCATCCTCCTGTATAATGACATGGACAAGTTAGGTGTATTTGCTGTGTTAAATTGTCATGTTACTGTCAGGTGGGAGACCAGGGTAAATACATGTGTGACATGCATAGAGCCTGCCTGGGAATGTTGTCAGCCTGAACTCAATGCACCAAATTGTCTTCTCCACTGTTAAGGTTTAAAGTGTCATTTATCTAACAGACTGTTTCAGCTCTTTTCAATATTGGGCTCCAATTCTGTGTTTTTTTTTGTGTGTTTAAGACAAAGAAGAGGTGTTGGAATCAGTGTTCTCATTGATACCTCCATTATCTAGTCTCTGGCTGAGATTAGCGATGCTGGGGGGAAGCAGATAAGATGATAAACAGCTCACCGCTCACTCGGAGAGGACAACGGAGGCTTCGCTATCCCGAAGGCTATGTACCAGTGAAACCACCTCCCCCACCCCCCCCCCCCCCCCCCCCCAATCAAACAGCCACTCCACCTCCCCTCCCCTCCCCTCCTCCCCTCCACCTCCCCCCTCCCTCCTCCTCCTCCCTCCTCCCCCAGGAAGCACCCAGGTTCTGAGAAGAAAGCGGTTTTGCGTTGGGGACAATCTCTGCCTATCGCACTGCTGCTGAGGATTGGGAGTGCAAAAGGTTGCCACAGACCGAGCGCCAAGGGTCTCCCCTCATCAACCACCCCACCCCGCCTACGTATGGTCGCAATAGCTTAAGGCATTTTGGGCTGGTGATAGCCAGTGGGGAGATGGACAGCTCTCCAATCCCTTCTCTGAATATAAACAGTGCTGAGATTAGCTGCAGGCGAGCGTGCTGGTTAAGCTGCAGTGACAGGCAGACAGATAGCCCGCCTGTAATAGATTTCACCGTATAGCGGGAATTTAAACATTAGCAAAGATTCATCCTATAACAATTATCTTATGTAACAAAATGTTATAGTTTTTTAATGATTATTATTTTAAATAAAGATAGAATGGATGCTGTGAGTGGGATGTCTCAGTTTTCCAATCAACAGGTTGTGTGTGGGTTCAGCAAGCGAGAAGCGGGCGGCGATTGTGGGAGGGAAACGGGAGGCAAGAAACGACTGGAGAAACGGAATGGAAGAAAGTGGGGCGAGAAGCAGGAGGGGAAAAATAGAGGGCGAGAGACAGTGGCAGAGAAACAGAGGGGAGGGGGAAAACACGGTGCAAATAAACAGGGTATGAAACTGGATGTGAGAAACAGGAGGCGAGAAAAAGAGGGGGAGAAACAGAGTGGAAGAATGAGGGGGGGGCGAGAAACGGGGGGGGAGAAAGAATGTGAGAAACAAGGGGTGAGAAACAAGGGGTGAGAAACAAGGGGGTGAGAAAACAAGGGGGTGAGAAACAAGGGGCAAGAAACAGGGACGAGAAATGGGGCAAGAATCACAGGGGTGAGAAACAGAGTGGGAGAGACAAAGATGGAGAAACAGAGGGAGTGACCTGAGTGGGAAAAACAGGGGGGGTAAAAAACGGGGCGAGAAAAAAACAGGAGAGAAACAAAGGGTGAGAGAAATGGGGGGAAGAAATAGAGGGGGGAGAAAACAGAGTAGGGAGAAACGGGGCGAGAAAAAGGTGGTGAGAAACGGGGGGGGTAGAAAACAAGGGGCAAGAAACAGAGTCATGGGGCGAGAAACATGGGCAGTGAGATTGGGGGGGGGGCACGCGAGATGGGGCCAAGGTACAGGAGACAAGAAATGGGGGGGGGGGGAGAGGCTGTAAAATCCATCTGTTTTAATCCTTATACGGTGGACAAATAGACATCTTATTTGTATAATCAATTTATTTAAACTCACACAATCGATAATCATCCACCCGAGCGACACCAAGTTATTCTGCAGAAAAGACAAGAATTTAAGTCCCGTACAAGACCTTGCCTTAACTTTGTGTGACTGACAAATACCCAAACAGATATTGGCCTCGATCTCTGTGCCGGCCTCGATCGTTGTCTGTGTAGTTTGTTCTGGTCTGGCCCTCTGGCTCCGGTCTGTCTTCCTTCCTTCTTGGGTGTGCTAGCTCTCCTCTGGCTAGCGATGTTCACCATTCTTGTAGCTTGTTTGTGGGGGTCAGAGAGAGAGAGAAAGATTCCTGGTTGCACAGCACCCTTTTCCACCCCGTTTGGTTTCACACCCCCTTTTTGGCCATTGTCAATCAATCGATAGGATTTGATCGATAAGAGTCCATTCAGGTGCTACCACACCAATCTGTGGGTGTGTCTCTTCCCCCCCCCCTCCCCCCACTCCCCGACACATACTGCTCTTCTCCCCAATAATAGCCTGTGGGATCATTTCATGTCCGCCCTCAGGAAGCAGGTCCAGTCTCTGAACTTCTCATTCCAAATGCTGGGCCTCTAACACCAGAACTCTCCCCCCTCACTGCCCCTGTACTGCCGGCAGGTTGACTGTTAGCCTGGGGTGTAACCTCCGGGTAAGCAGTGGGGTGGGATAAAGATTAGGGACTTCAGGTGGGGAAACAACAGATCAGAGGTGGCTCAGGGGGCCGATTTGGCAGCACACTGGTCAAGGTTTGGGCTGCAAACACAAGCTAACGGACCGGACAGTTCTGCAGACTGTGGCGAGCTCCCGCTGCTCAGCTTCTGGGACACTCACTATGGCGGGGAATCACTGAGAGGCGAACGCCCTGCGGATGGGAGAAGCAATCCAAGTTAACAGCGAGATTTCAATGAAAGACCAGCTGAAGGTCAGGCTTCCTGGGAGAGAGGGGGCGTGGGGTCAGGGGGAACGAGGACATTATCAATGATCAAGAGGGTCCCACACACAGTATAAACTCCGCTGGGACCAGCGAAGGTCCCCCCAGCCACCGGCACCTCACACCACTGGCTGCACAGGATCAACAATACTGACCAGGGTATCACTGACCAGAGGAGAGGACTGACCTCCAGAAGAGAGAGAGGGGCCTTCCAGCCATCCCGGGTCACCTCCAGGAGAGGGGGTCTCTCTCTCTCTCCCCCACCACCACCCCCCCGCCAACCAACCACCCATCCCAGCATCACCCCCAGGAGAGGAGCAGGGTCCCTGACAACCCCAGAGCCAGGGGACGGCTCCCTAGCAATGGGGGTGAAGGACGGGGCAGAAGGGTGAGGTGAGGTGGGGCGGGGGCGGAGGGCACCAGCCCAGCGCCGGGGCAGAAGTGGGGGGTGTTGTAGATAAAGATACTCTGAGACCAATTGTGTTTATTCAAAAGCTTCTGGCAGATACACCTGGTCCCTAACAGCGGTTCCCCAGGCATCTCTCCAAACACAAGAGCTTATATTTACCCCCCACCCCCGGTCACATACACATCTGCCCATTCTCAGTGGGTTCCCAGGCTGTGGATTGTCCTCCATCCTGAGAATATGACTGCATCGGCATTTCTTCCTGGTTATCTCAAGGTGTGTGGGGTTAGCCCTTAGTTAACGTACAGGCCAGGTTGGTAAGATTAACAGGCTGGTCTAACAATCTGGGCTCACATGTTGTATAATGTAGAATATATGTAGTAATGTTGGGTACATGACACATAAGCAGTATAACATATATATGAAATATATTCAGGACATGCACTGGGTTAGGTGAAAGTCTATGAAATTAAAGACACTGAGACATCTCTAAACTCCTCCTATCACACAGCAGCTGCCCTCTCCCTGCCTGACTCACCCTGTGAACAACAGCAGCTTCAGTCTGCCCACAATAACTCACAGCCCTGTGAAATATATCGTTCCCACCCTGCGTATACGCCACCCCATATCGTCCCACCCTGCGTACGCGCCACCCCATATCGTCCCACCCTGCGTACGCGCCACCCCATATCGTCCCCCCCTGCGTACGCGCCACCCCATATCGTCCCACCCTGCGTACGCGCCACCCCATATCGTTCCCACCCTGCGTACGCGCCACCCCATATCGTTCCCACCCTGCGTACGCGCCACCCCATATCGTCCCACCCTGCGTTAAGCGCCACCCCATATCGTCCCACCCTGCGTACGCGCCACCCCATATCGTTCCACCCTGCGTACGCGCCACCCCATATCGTCCCACCCTGCGTACGCGCCACCCCATATCGTCCCACCCTGCGTACGCCGCCACCCCATATCGTCCCACCTGCGTACGCGCCACCCCACATCGTTCCCACCCTGCGTACGCGCCACCCCATATCGTTCCACCCTGCGTACCCGCCACCCCATACCGTCCCACCCTGCGTACGCGCCACCCCATATCGTCCCACCCTGCGTACGCGCCACCCCATATCGTTCCCACCCTGCGTACGCGCCACCCCATATCGTTCCCACCCTGCGTACGCGCCACCCCATATCGTCCCAAACATCATTCACTCATTCCCATAGCAACAGGTTGGGACCCGAGTAATGGGATGAAGGGGAGACTCCCCCCACCCTGAGTTTACAGAGAGGAGGATATTTACCCTGTAGAGAGAGGGACTCGCTCCCTGATCCTCTCTCCCCGGCTGGCAGGCGCCCGCGGCTCTGAAAGACTCTGGGCCCGGCTCCGGACCTTCCATCCCCACCGTCGCGCTGCGGCTGCCGTCACCCAGAGTGGAAGGGGCTGAGGGTGGGGCCGGAGGGGGAGGGCGGGAAGGGGAGGAGGAGGAGGAGCCGGTGAGGGGGAGGGGCCAGGGAGGCGTGGGGAGGGGCCAGAGGAGGGGCAGAGGGAGGGGGAGGGGGCCCGAGAGGAGGGGCCGAGAGGAGGAGGAGGAAGCCGGTGAGGGGGAGGAGCCGGCGGGAGGGGCTGGGGAGGGGGCTGGGGGGAGGGGAGGGGGAGGGAGGGGCCAGAGGGAGGAAACCGGAGGAGGGACTGGAGGGAGGGGGCCAGAGGGAGGGGCCAGAGGGAGGGGGGAGGGCCGAGAGGAGGAGGAGGAGCTGGTGGGGGGGAGGAGCTGGTGAGGGGGAGGGGGAGGGGCCAGAGGGAGGGGCCAGAGGGAGGGCGACGAGGAGCAGGAGGGGCCGAGGGAGGGGCCGAGAGGAGGAGAAGGGGCCGAGAGGAGGCAGAGGAGGAGCCGGTGAGGGGGAGGATCACGGGCGGGGGAGGGGGATGGACTAGAGGGAGGGGCCAGAGGAGGGGGCCGAGAGGAGGAGGAGCCGGGAGGGGGAGGGGCCTGGGGGAAGGGCCAGGGAGGGGCTGGGGGGACAGGGAGGGGCTGGGGGGAGGGGGGAGAGGGAGGGACAGGGAGACAGTGAGGGGCCGGGAGGAGGAGTAGAGGGAGGGGGGAGGTCAAAGGGGAGGAGCCCAGGGAGGAAGAGCCGGTGAGGAGGGGGGGAGGGGGGAGCAGGGGGAGGGGCTGGTGAGGGGGAGGAGCTGGGCTGGGTGGGCGGAGCCGGGATGGGTGGGCGGAGCCGGGGTGAGTGGGCGGAGCCGGGGAGTGGTGGGCGGAGCCGGGGAGTGGTGGGCGGAGCCGGGGTGGGTGGGCGGAGCCGGGAGTGGTGGGCGGAGCCGGGCAGTGGTGGCGGAGCCGGGGAGTGTGGCGGAGCCGGGGTGGTGTGGCGGAGGCCGGGGTGGTGGGCGGAGCCGGGGAGTGGTGGCGAGCGGGGAGTGGTGGGCGGAGCCGGGGAGTGGTGGGCGGAGCCGGGGAGTGGTGGGCGAGCCGGGATGTGGGCGGAGCCCGGGGAGAGGTGGGCGGAGCCGGGGAGTGGTGGGCGGCCGGGAGTGGTGGGCAGGAGGGAGGACTCAGTGTTTGAACTGGGAGTCATTCAAACTCAGAGTTTATTTATTACCCATTATAAGTAAGGCTTACATTAACACTGCAATGAAGTTAATGTGAAATTCCACATTTTTTCACACAAAGGGTAGTGGGGGTGTGGAATGCACTACCGAGTAAGGTGGTGGGAGCAGGCACGCTAGGGTTGTTTAAAGGTCTCTTGGACAGCCACATGAGCGGTCTGCAGATAGAGGGATATATGAGGACTGTTTAAATACTTTAATTGTTTCCACAGGCTGTTCGGTCCACCTTGTTGACCACAAGGTGCATGCATTCGGCAGGTCGTGCGAGGGCTGCTCCTGGATGTTACTTCAGGAGTGGCCTAGTGCTTCATGTCGTTAGTGTATGCTTAAACTGGACCATCAGATGGGCAACATGACAGCTCAGAGACTATCGCTGTTGCTGTGCAGACACATGGATTTTGGGGCCTGTGTCTGCGGGAGTTTGCGCGTTCTCCCCGTGGTTGCGTGGGTTTTCTCCGG
Source organism: Sphyrna mokarran (assembly GCA_024679065.1). Lineage (NCBI taxonomy): Eukaryota > Metazoa > Chordata > Chondrichthyes > Carcharhiniformes > Carcharhinidae > Sphyrna > Sphyrna mokarran. Next base: position 836,029 of record JAGIQG010000039.1, on the reverse strand, counting down.
GTGCTCCGGTTTCCTCCCACATCCCAAAAATGTGCTCTTAGGCTGATTGGGTAACAAATTGTCCCTATATTGGTCTCTATATGTCATTAAGACGTTAGGATGGCGGCGCGGGCTCGTTGGGCCGAAGGGCCTGTTTCCCGTGCTGTGTTGTTCTTTGTTCTTTGTAATTGTAAATGATGGGGAGGGAGCAGGATGGAGGGCCACCTCCATCTGTCTCACAGCGCCCAGGGACCCGCGTTCACACAGTGGGTTAGCACTGCTGTCTCACAGCGCCCAGGGACCCGGGTTCACACAGTGGGTTAGCACTGCTGTCTCTCAGCACCCAGGGACCTGGGTTCACACAGTGGGTTAGCACTGCTGTCTCACAGTGCCCAGGGACCCGGGTTCACACAGTGGGTTAGCACTGCTGTCTCACAGTGCCCAGGGACCTGGGTTCACACTGTGGGTTAGCACTGCTTCTCACAGCACCCATGGACCCGGGTTCACACAGTGGGTTACACTGCTGTCTCACAGCGCCCAGGGACCCGGGTTCACACAGTGGGTTAGCACTGCTGTCTCACAGCGCCCAGGGACCCGGGTTCACACAGTGGGTTAGCACTGCTGTCTCACAAGCGCCCAGGGACCCGGTTCACACAGTGGTTCACCGCACCCAGGGACCTGGGTTCACACAGTGGGTTAGCACTGCTGTCTCACAGCACCCAGGGACCCGGGTTCACACAGTGGGTTACACTGCTGTCTCACAGCCACCCCACACAGTGGGTTAGCACTGTGTCTCAGCACCCAGGGACCTGGGTTCACACAGTGGGTTAGCACTGCTGTCTCACAGCACCCAGGGACCCGGGTTCACACAGTGGGTTAGCACTGCCCCCAGCACCCAGGACCGGTTCACACAGTGGGTTAGCACTGCTGTCTCCAGCGCCCAGGGACCCGGGTTCACACATTGGGTTGCACTGCCTGTCTCACAGTGCCCAGAGACCCAGGTTCACACAGTGGGTTAGCACTGCTGTCTCAGCACCCAGGGACCTGGGTTCACACAGTGGGTTAGCACTGCTGTCTCACAGCACCGGACCCGGGTTCACACAGTGGGTTAGCACTGCTGCTCACAGCACCCAGGGACCCGGATTCACACAGTGGTTAGCACTGCTGTCTCACAGCGCCCAGAGACCCGGGTTCACACAGTGGGTTAGCACTGCTGTCTCACAGCGCCCAGGGACCCGGGTTCACACAGTGGGTTAGCACTGCTGTCTCACAGCACCCAGGACCCACACAGTGGGTTAGCACTGCTGTCTCACAGCCCAGGGACCCGGGTTCAAACAGTGGGTTAGCACTGCTGCCTCACAGCACCCAGGGACCCGGTTCACACAGTGGTTACCCCACACCCCAGGGACCCGGGTTCACACAGTGGGTTAGCACTGCTGTCTCACAGCGCCCAGGGACCCGGGTTCACACAGTGGGTTAGCACTGCTGTCTCACAGCCCCAACCCCACACAACACCCCACACCAGGGACCCGGGTTCACACAGTGGGTTAGCACTGCTGTCTCAGCCCCAGGGACCGGGTTCACACAGTGGTAGCACCCCACGCCCAGGGACCCGGGTTCACACAGTGGGTTAGCACTGCTGTCTCACAGCACCCAGGGACCCGGTTCACACAGTGGGTTAGCACTGCTGTCTCACAGCACCCAGGGACCCGGGTTCACACAGTGGGTTAGCACTGCTGTCTCACAGCGCCCAGGGACCCGGGTTCACACAGTGGGTTAGCACTGCTGTCTCACAGCGCCCAGGGACCCGGGTTCACACAGTGGGTTAGCACTGCTGTCTCACAGCGCCCAGGGACCCGGGTTCACACAGTGGGTTAGCACTGCTGTCTCACAGCGCCCAGGGACCTGGGTTCACACAGTGGGTTAGCACTGCTGTCTCACAGCGCCCAGGGACCCGGGTTCACACAGTGGGTTAGCACTCTGCTCACAGCGCCCAGGACCCGGGTTCACACAGTGGGTTACACTGCTGCCACAGCGCCCAGGACCCGGGTTCACACAACACGCTGTCTCACAGCGCCCAGGGACCGGGTTCACACAGTGGGTTAGCACTGCTGTCTCACAGCGCCCAGGGACCCGGGTTCACACAGTGGGTTAGCACTGCTGTCTCACAGCGCCCAGGGACCCGGGTTCACACAGTGGGTTAGCACTGCTGTCTCACAGTGCCCAGGGACCCGGGTTCACACAGTGGGTTAGCACTGCTGTCTCACAGCGCCCAGGGACCCGGGTTCACACAGTGGGTTAGCGCTGCTGTCTCACAGCGCCCAGGGACCCGGGTTCACACAGTGGGTTAACACTGCTGTCTCACAGCACCCAGGGACCCGGGTTCACACAGTGGGTTAGTACTGCTGTCTCACAGCACCCAGGGACCCGGGTTCACACAGTGGGTTAGCACTGCTGTCTCACAGTGCCCAGGGACCCGGGTTCACACAGTGGGTTAGCACTGCTGTCTCACAGCGCCCAGGGACCCGGGTTCGATTCCCGGCCTGGGTCACTGTCTGTGTGGATTTGCAGATTCTCCCCGTGTCTGTGTGTCTTTCCTGCAGGTGCTGTGGTTTCTTCCCACAGTCCGAGATATGCAGGTTAGGTGGAGTGGCCACGCTATATTGTCCCTTAGTGTTGGGAGTTTAGCTAGGGTAAATGCATGGCGTCATAAGGGTAGGGCCTGGGATGGGAGGGTGGTGGGAGTTCTTTTAGATGGGAAAAGGCCTGGGTGGGATTGTGGTCAGTGCAGAGTCGATGGGCCGAATGGCCTCCTTCTGCACGGTAGGATTTTAAGATTCCATGCAACCTCCCCCCACGTACATGGCTCCTCCTCTCTCAGTCAGAGGCTGCTCAGAGAAGGTTTCCAGAATTGGGCAGTAGCAAGGCGACCCCCTCGCTGAGGTAGATGACCACAGTGCAAGAGGGTAAGGGTTGCCACAGACCGAGCACCAAGGGTCTCCCCTCATCAACCACCCCACCCATCACACCTACGTATGGTCGCAATAGCTGAAGGCATTTTGGGCTGGTGATAGCCAGTGGGGAAATGGACAGCTCTCTAATCCCTTCTCTGAATATAAACAGTGCTGAGATTAGCTGTAGGCGAGCGTGCTGGTTAAGCTGCAGTGACAGGCAGACAGATAGCCCACCTGTAATAGATTTCACCATATAGCGGGAATTTAAACATTAACAATTATCTTATGTAACAAAACAGTTTTTTTTAATGATTGTTATTTTAAATAAAGATAGAACTGATGCTGTGAGTGGGATGTCTCAATTTTCCAATCAGCAGGCTGTGTGTGAGTACAGCACATGAGTAGAGGGGCCGAATAGAACACTGGCCTTTATCGCAAGGGAGAAGGGAGGTTAAAGTTTATTTATTAGTGTCATTAGGCTTACATTCACGCTGCAGTGATGTTACGCTCCAGGACCTGTTCGGGTTACACTGAAGGAGAATCTGGCACGGCCAATGCACCCTAACCAGGGTGTCTTTGTTGCAGTGGGAGAAAACCCACGCAGACACGGGGAGAAGGTGCAGACTCTGCAGAGACGGTGACCCAGGCTGGGAATTGAACCGGGTCCCTGGCACTGTGAGGCAGCAGTGCTAACCCACTGCACTGCCACACTCTGGCACCTGTTCAGGTATCAGAGGGAAAAGTTAGCGTGGCTAAAAGTACACCTCACCAGCCCGTCTTTCAGACTATGGGAGGAAACCAGAGCACCCGGAGGAAACCCACTCAGACACGGGGAGAACATGCAAACTCCAGACAGTCATCTTGGGAAACTAAGGGGCAATTTAGCATGGCCAATCCCCCTAACCTGCACATCTTTGGACTATGGGAGGAAACCAGAGCACCCGTAGGAAACCCACGCAGACATGGGGAGAACGTGCAGACTCCACAAAGACAGTGACCCAAACTGGGAATCGAACCTGGGTCCTTTGCACTGCAGGCAGCAGTGCTAATCACTGCCTCCCAAGATCGATGTCACTTTCCCATCCTATAGCTGCCTCTCAACAGTAAATGGATGTTGGCAGTGGGTGCCAATACTTCTGGAACCCAGGAAGGTGTCCTGGGGCTGGGCAGAAGCATTTGTACAGAGAGAGAGAGAGAGAGTTGGGAAAGGTTAGGAGGTTATGGTAAATCTGTATCTCAGAACGAGATTACTGTGTGCAGATCTGATATTATAAAAAGGACGTAGAGACAGTGGGGAAGGTTCAGAGAAGATTTACAAGGAAGATTCCAGAGATACATGGGTCAAAATATCAGAAAAGGATAGATAGACAAGACAGAAGAGACACAGCCTGAGGGGTCATCAGAAGAGGCCTTTCAAATTCTGAAAGATTTTGAGAGACTGGATACAGAGAGAATGTTTCCCCTCGCAGGGAAGAGCATAAACTGGATACTGTCAATATGAGATAGTCACCGAGAGACTCAAATCGGGGAGTGCAGGAGAAATCTCTTTACCCAGAGATCGGGGGAGAATGTAGGACTCGCTCCCACAGGGAGGAGTGGGGGGAGAATGTGGGACTCGCTCCCACAGGAGGGAGTGGGAGGAGAATGTGGGACTCGCTCCCACAGGGAGGAGTGGGGGGAGAATGTGGGACTCGCTCCCACGGAAGGGAGTGGGGGGAGAATGTGGGACTCGCTCCCACGGGAGGGAGTGGGAGGAGAATGTGGGACTCGCTCCCACGGGAGGGAGTGGGAGGAGAATGTGGGACTCGCTCCCACGGGAGGGAGTGGGAGGAGAATGTGGGACTCGCTCCCACGGGAGGGAGTGGGAGGAGAATGTGGGACTCGCTCCCACGGGAGAGAGTGGGAGGAGAATGTGGGACTCGCTTCCACAGGGAGGAGTGGGGGGAGAATGTGGGACTCGCTTCCACAGGGAGGAGTGGGAAGAAGTGGGACTCCGTTCCACAGGAGGGAAGTAGGTTGGGAGAATGTGGGACTCACTTCCACAGGGAGAGTGGGGGAGAATGTGGGACTCCTCCCACAGGGGAGTGGGGGAGAATGTGGGACTCGCTCCCACAGGGGAGTGGGGAGAATGTGGGACTCGCTCCCACGGGGAGTGGGGGAGAATGTGGGACTCGCTCCCACGGGGAGGGAGTGGGAGGAGAATGTGGGACTCGCTCCCACGGGAGTGGGAGGAGAATGTGGGACTCGCTCCCACGGGAGGAGTGGGAGGAGAATGTGGGACTCGCTCCCACGGAGAGAGTGGGAGGAGAAATGTGGACTCGCTTCCACAGGGCGGAGTGGGGGGGAGATGTGGGACTCGCGTTCCACAGGGAGAGTGGGGAGAATGTTGGGACTCGCTTCCACAGGGAGGAGTGGGGGAGAAATGTGGGACTCGCTTCCACCGGAAGGAGTGGGGGGAGAATGTGGGACTCGCTTCCACCGGGAGGAGTGGGGGGAGAATGTGGGACTCGCTCCCATTAGGGGAGTGGGGGATAAGGTGGGACTCGCTCCCACAGGGAATGGTCAAGGTGAATAACGTTGATACTTTTAAGATAAACTGAAGAAGAATATGAGGGAAAAAGGAATAGAAGGTTTTGACAAGCAGTGGTGCTTGGAACAGAAAAATTGAACACTTAAATTGGAGTACAAACCCCTACTAGCAATGAACAGATGGGCTGAATGGCGTTTTCCCTCTGCAATCCTGCAAGTAATGTCCCAGAGTGTTTCAGGACCGAAGTGTACTCAGTGTTGTGCTGTAGGAGAGGGAGCAGGCATTAGGGATAGATTCCCACCCCATCCCCTACAGCACTGATCAGGAGCTTTCTGAGTTGAGGGATTAATACTGACCCTGAGGCAATGCCGAGGCAGGGTGGGGGGGGGCGGAATAGAGAGTGGATTTAAGATGTGGAATGGTGGCAGGGCTGGGAGTGTGCCAACATGGTAGAAGTGCGGAGAATGGCCTCTTTTTGTGCACTATGAGATATCATCCTGGCTCCTTGTAAACAAATGGGCGGCACAGTGGGTTAGCACGGCTACTTCACAGAGCCAGGGACCCGGGTTCGATTCCTGGGGCACAGTGACACAGTGGGTTAGCACTGCTACTTCACAGAGCCAGGGACCCGGGTTCGATTCCTGGGGCACGGTGACACAGTGGGTTAGCACTGCTACTTCACAGCATCAGAGACCCGGGTTCGATTCCTGGGGCACGGTGACACAGTGGGTTAGCACTGCTACTTCACAGCATCAGAGACCCGGGTTCGATTCCTGGGGCACGGTGACACAGTGGGTTAGCGCTGCTACTTCACAGCATCAGAGACCCGGGTTCGATTCCTGGGGCACGGTGACACAGTGGGTTAGCGCTGCTACTTCACAGCATCAGAGACCCGGGTTCGATTCCTGGGGCACGGTGACACAGTGGGTTAGCGCTGCTACTTCACAGCATCAGAGACCCGGGTTCGATTCCTGGGGCACGGTGACACAGTGGGTTAGCGCTGCTACTTCACAGCATCAGAGACCCGGGTTCGATTCCTGGGGCACGGTGACACAGTGGGTTAGCGCTGCTACTTCACAGCATCAGAGACCCGGGTTCGATTCCTGGGGCACGGTGACACAGTGGGTTAGCGCTGCTGCCTCACAGCGCCAGGAACCCGGGTTCGATTCCCGCTTGGGTCACTGTGTGGAATTTGCACATTCTCCCCATGTCTGCGTGGGTTTCCTCCGGGTGCTCCGGTTTCCTCTCAGTCCAAAGACATGCAGATTAGGGGGAATTGGCCATGCTAAATTGCCCCTTAGTATCACAGGATAAATACGTGGGGATACGGAGTTAGGGCCTGGGTGGGATTGTGGTCAGTGCAGGTATGATGGGCTGAATGGCCTCCTTCTGCACTGTAAGAACTGAGAGGGAGTCCAGAATGAAGGAGGATGGAAATAACTGTGACCTTTCTGGAGAATTATTGACCATGCTGACACCATGTCTTTTGCTCAATTCTTTCTTTTCGAAATTGTACATTTAAGAAATAAATGCGTGCGCGCGCACATACACACACACACTCACACACACACTCACATACAGCAGGCCATAGATGGAGAGTTCAGACCGGACACATTAGGTTAATTCGGTCATGGTCACCTTGCTGGTGATACGTGAGCGACGGGGGATACACTCCAGGTCATAGTGACTCTCGTAAATGGTGGGGCACAACTTCCAGCGGTTACCTCGGTACAGGCCCAGGTAGGTGTAGGCGTCAGGTTTGTAGGAGAGGGGACACTTGATGCCCGCAGACCGGATAGCAGAGTCCAGGTTCACCACCTGAGCCTCATCGGTGAAGTCGGCCCCGGGCACGCAGATGACGTGCTTGGAGTCCGAGCCGGGGCAGTAGGGGCTGACCTTGGCAGCAGGCACTCTGCCGTCCAGCACTGCCCGGGCGATGCTGCCCCAGGCATGGTCCACCTTGAAGCCGGTGTCCAGGTGCATCAGCCACTTTCCGCTCAGCACCCGCCGGTTCAGCGCCAGCTCCTTGACCGTCTCGAAGGTGACGGGGCGCCCGCTGCCCAGCAGCCTCTCCCAGTCCTCCTGCAGCCCCTCGGGGTCACCGCGCTCCCTCGCCGGCGAACTGCCCGGCCCGTAGACGGCGATCCAACCCACCGGCCCGGCGTTGTGCGCCGGCTCGCCGTACCGGAAGACGCGGGAGGGCCGGTTGCTGTCCAGCCAGTCCTCAAACTCAGCCCGGGGAGTCTTACGGGCGTCGAAGATGACCCAGGGGTCCATGTCGGCAGCCATGGCCTCGGCCGCCAGGTCACGCTGCGCCGGCACGACTTCCAGTCCCTCGTCATCCGGGTCACTCATCCCAACGGCTGGAAGGGAGGGAGGCACCACCTCCCTAACTGTGAGAAATAGAAACAGGAGGTCAGGGGCAACACCACATCACCTCCGCAACCTCCTGGAGGGGACACTCACTGTTACAGCAAGACCCTCACCCCCTCCCCTCCCTCCCTATCCCCCTCCCCCCCCCTCCCCTCCTCATCCCCCTCCCCTCCCTCATCCCCCTCCCCTCCCTCATCCCTCCCCTCCCCTCGCAGGATCGCTCCGATTTTTCTTCCCCCTGTCCCTCTGTCCCCATCCTCCCACTACAACCCCTCCTCTCCCAACACCCCTCCGTTCCCGGAGTGGGTGGGGGGGAGCGGGTTCAGGGAGACGAGGACGTTATCAATGAACAAGAAGGTCCCACACGCACCACCAACGAAGGTCTCCCACCCACTGGCACCTCACACCACTGGCTGCACAGGACTGACCAGGGTATCACTGACCAGAGGGGAGGGGGAGGATACCCACCCCAGGGCAATCCTGAGGGGAGGGGGGAGAGGGGAGGGAGGGCGAGGGGCAGGGTACCCACCCGGGCAATGCTGAGGGAGGAGAGGGGGAAGGGAGGGGGAGGGAGAGGGAGAGGGAGAGGGGGAAGAGGGGGAGGGGTCACACCCCTCACAACCCAGAGGCGGGGATGAGGTCCCCAGTAACGTGAGAGGGTCAGGGTCCCTGACAACCCCAAAGGCCAAGACGGGAAAGGCTCCCAAGCAATGGGGGTGAGGAGGGTGGGGTTATAAATGGGGCCAGGACCCTAGCAACGGGGGGTGGGGTGGGGGAGAAGGGGCGGGACCCTAGCAACGGGGGGGGGGGGGGGGGGGGAGAAGGGGCGGGACCCTAGCAACGGGGGGGGGAGAGAAGGACGGGACCCTAGCAACGGGAGGGGGAGAAGGGGCGGGACCCTAGCAATGAGGGGGGGAGAAGGGCGGGCGGGACCCTAGCAACGGGGGGGGAGAAGGGGCGGGACCCCTAGGGGGGGGAGAAGGGCGGGACCCTAGCAACGGGGGGGGAGAGGGGGGGCGGGACCCTAGCAAACGGGGGGGGAGAAGGGGCGGGACCCTAGAAGCAACGGGGGGGGAGAAGGGGCGGGACCCTAGCAACGGGGGGGAGGAGGGGGCGGACCCTAGCAACGGGGGGGGAGAGAGAAGGGGCGGGACCCTAGCAACGGGGGGGGAGAGAAGGGCGGGACCCTAGCAACGGGGGGGAGAAGGGGCGGGACCCTAGCAACGGGGGGGAGAAGGGGCGGGACCTAGCCAACGGGGGGAGAGAAGACCCTAGCAACGGGGGGGACCTAGCAACGGGGGGGGAGAAGGGCGGGACCCTAGCAACGGGGGGGAGAGAACGCGGGACCCTACAACGGGGGGGAGAGAAGGGGCGGGACCCTAGCAACTGGGGGAGAGAAGGGCGGGACCCTAGCAACGGGGGGGGAGAGAAGGGGCGGGACCCTAGCAACGGGGGAGGAGAAGGGGCGGGGACCCTAGCAACGGGGGGGAGAGAAGGGGCGGGACCCTAGCAACGGGGGGGAGAGAGGGGCGGACCCTAGCAACGGGGGGGAGAGAAGGGGCGGGACCCTAGCAAGGGGGGAGAGAGGGGCGGACCCTAGCAACGGGGGGGAGGAGAAAGGGCGGGACCCTAGCAACGGGGGGAGAGAAGGGGCGGGACCCTAGCAACCGGGACCCTAGCAACGCGTGGGGCAGGAGTGAGATCCTGGTAAAGGAGAGAAGGGGAGAGTCCCATCGAACCCCCCCCTGAGGAGGATATTTACCCTTTAGACAGAGGAATTCACTCCCTGATGGTCTGAGCTTTCCCTTTTTGCTCCGTGAACCGCTCTCTCCCCCCGGCTCCGGCCGCCCCCCCGGCTCCGGCCGCTCTCTCCCCCCGGCTCCGGCCGCTCTCTCCCCCCGGCTCCGGCCGCTCTCTCCCCCCGGCTCCGGCCGCTCTCTCTCCACCGGCTCTCGCCGCTCCTGTCAGGCGGCCGTGACAGGCTTCTCTCTGACGTGGTGCGGGTGCGCGGCGCTGGCGGGCCGGTGAAGGACCCCTCCCCCGGTGCCCCGCCCCGATCCGGGGCCTTCCCTCCCGGCCGTCGCGCTGCTGCTGCCGTCAGCGGGTGGCCCTCGGCGGAAGGGGAGTCACCCAGACAGAGAGGGAGAGAGAGAGGGAGCAAAACACCCCCCCTATACCCCCCCCCCCGCCTCCCATCACACCACAGCCCCACATACTAATCTATCCCCCCCAACACCGGTCTGCCGTCAGAAAAGAATACAACGCCCGCTTCCCTCTCTCGCGCCTCATGCTCCCCCTCCCTCCCTTTCTTGCGCGCGTGCCCCCTCTCTTTCTCTCTCGTGCACATCCCCCCTCTGTGTCTCTGTTTCTGGCGCATTCTCCGATAGGCTGCACAAACCTCCTGTGCCCCTCCCCATCTCGGAGACTTACCCCTTCTGTAGCCTGTTTAAATGACGTGAATCATCTGTGTTGCATGTGTGACATGTAGTGTAAAGTTGAGCAGTATCTGTGTAAACCGCTGTGTGTGAACTTGTTAGCAGTAATCGTGTATTCTGAATGTGCTTCACCCTGTGTGGGTGTGAGCCTTGACTGTCTCAGTGTGTTACTCGAGATGTGTACAATTCATGTTGGCCTTAATAAGTGACTGATTGTCGACGCCCCGGTGAGGCCGGGACGAGGTGCTATTGGAATGGTGTCTAAATAAATAAATAAATAAAGGTGACAAATATCAGTGTAAACCTGATGGTGGAACTTTACTTCAAACTGTGTAACCTCCTCCACCCCCTCCCTATCTCTGTAACCTCCTCCATACCTACCCCCTCCCTATCTCTGTAACCTCCTCCACGCCTACCCCCTCCCTATCTCTGTAACCTCCTCCACGCCTACCCCCTCCCTATCTCTGTAACGCCCTACACCCCCTCCCTATCTCTGTAACCCCTTACCACCCCCCTCCCTATCCTGGTAACCCCCTACACCCCCTCCCTATCTCTGTAATCCCTTACACCCCCCTCCCTATCTCTGTAACCCCTACACACCCTCCCTATCTCTGTACCCTCCTCCAGTCCCTACACCCCCTCCCTATCTCTGCAACCTCCTCCAGCCCCCTACACTCCCTCCCTATCTCTGCAACCCTCTCCAGCCCCCTACACTCCCTCCCTATCTCTGTAACCCTCCTCCAGCCCCTACACTCCCTCCCTAACTCTGTAACCTCCTCCAGCCCCCTACACCCCCTCCTAACTCTGTAACTCCTCCAGCCCCCTACACACCCCCTCCTATCTCTGTAACTTCCTCCAGCCCCCTACACCCCCTCCCTATCTCTGTAACTTCCTCCAGTCCCTACACTCCCTCCCTATCTCTGTAACCTCCTCCAGCCCCCTACACTCCCTCCCTATCTCTGTAACCTCCTCCAGCCTCTACAAACCTATGAGATTCCTGACTTCAATTCTGGCCTCTGGACCATCCATTGATTGTGGGCTCACTCTTTGCCAGACCACAGTGTTCACCAGGGCAAAGTGATAGGGTGGAGAATGGGGAGAGAAGGGTGTAGGAGCCAGGCACAAGTCCCCCTACCCCCCCCCCCCCCCCCCCCCCCCCCCCCCCCCCCCCACACCTGGGGCAGGGACATTGGGCCACTTGTGATTTGGCCCTGCCTTACCTCCATTGTATGCTGTGAGTGCAGGTGAAATTTCCACTCTCCCCAGGCCCTTTGCCCCTCTAAGATGTATGCAGCTGTGTGGCACACTGGGTTGTGCTGCTGCCTCTCAGTGCCAGGGATCAATTCCTGGCTTTGTGTCACTGTGTGGAGTCTACATGTTCTCCCTGTGCCTGCCTGCGTTTCCTCCCACACTCTGAAAGCTGTGTAGGTTAGGTGGATTGGCCATGCTAAATTAGTGTCAGAGGGCCTAGCGAGGGTAAATACATGGGGTTACGGAATAGGGCCTGGTTTGTGGTCAGACTTAATGGGCCGAGTGGCCTCCTCCTACATTCTAGGATTCTATAAGGCTGTACTGATAGTGACATTTAAACAAAACTAAAAAGAAATCAGCCCTTATTCAGCTCCTCCCTGCTCATGTACCCATCCAGGTGCCTCTTAAATGTTGTTATGTGACGGCTTCCACCACCACTCTCTGCATGAAAACCTTTCCCTGCACACCTCCCTTAATCTATCTCCCTCTCACCTTCAGCCTGCGCCTCCCCTTCAAATTGCAGTATAAATGTAAATTTGAAAAGTTAATAAAGTCACACATACACAAGAGAAAGGCTGACAAGAAATGGATGTTCAAATATTAAAAGGTTCCTTTGTTTGAAAACCACTTTCCCTTGTGAAAAAGAATTCCTTTTCCCGTATAACAGCGCGAAGAGAGCATTTCCTTTCCTTTTAGAAGGAGTATGGGCCCACGTATACAGTCAGTCTCAGCACTGAGCTCGATTGGTAGGACATGACTGGATTCACAGTGACCATCTCCAAATCCAAAACACACTCCTGTGGCCCGCTCACCTGCTTTGCCAGCACCAGCATGGCACTGATGTTGTTGATTTGCTGTCAGGGGTTTAATAAAGAAAAGACAGGAGAATTAATTACAACATAGGGAAAAGAAACAGGAGGCCATTCAGCCCCTCTATCTGTCTGACTCCCCATGTCACATTTCTATCCCAACTCCCCTTTATCTCTCTAACTCTTAATCTCTCCCTTAACTCATTAACGATCTACCAATCCTCTTCTATCTGACTACACTACATCTGATTTCTATCCCAACTCCACTCTGTCTCTCTAACCCTTAATCTCTCCCTTAACCCATCAATAATCTATAAACTCTGAGGAAGAGTCATTTGGATGTGAAACATTGCTCCTATTCCCACAGATGCTGTCAGACCAGCTGAGAATTCCAGCACTTTTTGTTTCCGATTCCAGCCTCTACAGTGTGTTGTTTTTATTATAAAATTTATCATTCCTGGTTTAGAATATTCCAGTTACACCCTCTGGTGTTTTGGAGTGGGACAGGGTTTAACTTGCACTAGTGTTTACAGAGGGGGCTGCATCTTGGAGAACTCTGAACACCTTGGCTCTGAAATTTACGGTTCCACTCGCTTGGGATCGCGCCTTCTCCTCTCTGTTGGGAGGTTGTGGGTTTGAGACCCTCCATCCCTCCACTTGCCTGCCCAATACACCCCCTTCCTGACCTCCCTCTGGTGTGGAGTGCCACCCTGTTTGAGAGTCACAGGGGCAAATCTTTCCTTTCCTGCTACCAGGGGGTGGGGTGTGGGTGGGGGTAGACCTTTCAAAGGTCCGCTGAACTCGAGTGGGATTTTCTGGTCTGGGGGTGGATGGGGAGGAGGGGGTGGTTTTGCGAGTGTGGCTGCAAAGTCCCATCCCCAGCCTTGCGGATCGAACAAGCTCCCCTTCCCCTTCTTGATTAGAAGCAGAAGATCCCATAGCTAATGCTGGAAGGAGAGTAGTGAGAGGAGAGAAGGGGTTCCCTTCTAAGGCATCCTGTATAGCTTAACCCTCTTCACTAGTCCACACAAAGACTTCCTTTGAAGATCTTTTTGCCCATTATTCCCTGGAGCAAAGCGAGTGGAGGAGCCATTTGTGACTGGTGCACGAAGGTAAGCAATTGAGTTTATTTTTATTTTCTTACGGGTTCTTTTTGCGAGTAGTTTAATTGTAAAGTGGAAGTGAGCCGTGGGCTGAACTGGGATATAAAATGAAGGCAGTACCATACAGGAGGGAGCAGAGTGAAGGCTGAAAGGGCTTTGGTTCAATGGACTTCAGCAGAAACAGGCAGAGGCAGGGCAGGCTGTGTTTCTGTTTATATAAAGGAAGGGGTAAGAAAGAGTGAGAGGCCAGTTTACTGCTTTTGGTGTCAGACGTGGGAATTCCTGGAGTTGCCTAGCCTCCTGGAAATCCATATCTGTGCCAGGTGTGTGGAAGTGCAGCTCCTGAGAGACCGTGTTAGGGAGCTGGAGCTGTGGCTCCATGACATTCGTCAGGGAGAATGAGAAATTAATAGAGAACAGTTACAGACGGGTAGTGACACCGGGGCCTTGGGAGGAAGACACATGGGTCACGGTTAGAAAGGGTAAATCAGAAGGCTGGCATACCAGAGAATATCCCAGTGGCTACATCCCATAATAGTAAGGGCTGGGTGACAGCTGGGAGAGGAGAGGGGAGGGGAGTGAGCAGCCAGTGAAAAGATCCCCTCTGGTTATCCCCCTCCAAAACAGGGTTATCATTTTGGATACTTGCAAGGGGACGATGCTCCAGGGGGAAGCCACGGTGATCAGATCACTGCAACAGAGTCAGGCTCTGTGGCCTAGAAGGGAAAGGAGGGCAATAGGAGAGCAATAGTGGTGGGGACCCAATGGTTAGAGGCACAGCTACAAGTGAGACTCCAGGATGGTAGCCTACCTCCATGGTGCCAGGGTACTGGATAGGAGGCAGGGTACTGGGTGGATAGGAGGCAGGGTACTGGATACGGAGGCAAGGGTACTGAGTGGATAGGAGGCAGGTACTGAGTGGATAGAGCAGGTGAGTGGATAGGAGGCAGGGTACTGAGTGGATAGGAGGCAGGGTACTGAGTGGATAGGAGGCAGGGTGGGATAGGAGGCAGGGTACTGAGTGGATAGGAGGCAGGGTACTGAGGGATAGGAGGCGTACTGAGTGGATAGGAGCAGGGTACTGAGTGGATAGGAGGCAGGGTACTGATAGGGGCAGGGTTGATTGGATAGGGCAGGACGATGGATAGGAGGCAGGGATGGATAGGAGGCAGGGTACTGGGTGGATAGGAGCAGGGTACTGAGTGGATAGGAGGCAGGGTACTGATGGATAGGAGGCAGGGTACTGAGTGGATAGGAGGCAGGGTACTGAGTGGATAGGAGGCAAGGGTACTGGATAGGAGCAGGGTACTGGTTGGATAGGAGGCAGGGTAGGATAGAGCTGGTAGGATAGGAGGCAGGGTGATAGGGCTACTGTAGGATATAGGAGGCAGGGTACTGGATAGGAGGCAGGGTACTGGATAGGAGGCAGGGTACTGAGTGGACTAGGAGGCAGGGTACTGGGTGGATAGGAGGCAGGGTACTGAGTGGATAGGAGGCAGGGTACTGAGTGGATAGGAGAGGCTGAGGGGTGGCTACCGCAGGGTAACTGGATAGGAGGCAGGGGATAGGCAGGTGGATAGGAGGCAGGGTAACTGGAGGATGCAGGGTACTGGATAGGAGGCAGGGTACTGAGTGGATAGGAGGACAGGGTACTGGATAGGGCAGGAGGGGTACGAGGGATAGGAGGCAGGGTACTGAACTGGATAGGAGGCAGGGTACTGGATAGGAGGCAGGGTACTGGATAGGAGGCAGGTACTGAGTGGATAGGCAGGTACTGGATAGGAGGCAGGGTGGATAGGAGGCAGGGTACTGGATAGGGAATGGCAGGTAATGGGTGGATAGGAGGCAGGGTACTGGGTGGATAGGAGCAGGGTTGGAGTGGAAGGGCAGGGTACTGGGTGGATAAGGAGGCAGGGTACTGGTGGATAGGATATTGAGTGGATAGGAGCAAGGGTGGATAGGAGGCAGGCGGACTGAAGTGGATAGGAGGCAGGGTACTGAGTGGATAGGACGGGCGGGTACTGAGTGGATAGGAGGCAGGGTACTGGGTGGATAGGAGCAGGTACTGGGTGGATAGGAGGCAGGTACCTGAGTGGATAGGAGGGCAGGGTACTGAGTGGATAGGAGGCAGGGTACTGGCTAGGAGCAGGGTTAGGTACTGAGTGGATAGGAGGCCGGTACGAGTGGATAGGAGGCAGGGAGTGGATAGGGGCAGGGACTGGGTGATAGGAGGCAGGCGGTTACTGAGTTGGATAGGAGGCAGGGTCTGACTGAGGTGGATGGATAGGGTGAGGCAGGGTACTGAGTGGATAGGAGGCAGGGACTGAATGTGGATAGGAGGCAGGGTACTGAGTGGATAGGAGGCAGGGTACTGCGTGGATAGGAGGCAGGGTAAGCAGTGGATAGGAGGCAGGGTACTGGATAGGAGGCAGGGTACTGGATAGGAGGAAGCAGGGTACTGAGTGGATAGGAGGCAGGGTACGGAAGGAGGCAGGGTGAGTGGATAAGGAGGCAGGGTACTGAGTGGATAGGAGGGCGGGTACTGAGGGATAGGAGGCAGGGTATGAGGGATAGGAGGCAGGTACGAGTGGATAGGAGGCAGGAGGGTACTGAGGGATAGGAGGCAGGGTAACTGGATAGGGAGGCAGGGTACTGAGTGGATAGGAGGCATGGGTACAGGGTACTGGATAGGAGGCAGGGTACGAGTGGATAGGAGGCTGAGTGGATAGGAAATGGCTGGTGGGATAGAGGAGGGTACTGGGTGGATAGGAGGCAGGGTACTGATAGGGAGGACGGATAGGATAGGCAGGGTACTGAGTGGATAGGAGGCAGGGTACTGAGTGATAGGAGTGCAGGACTGAGTGGATAGGAGGCAGGGTACTGAGTGGATAGGAGGCAGGGTACTGAGTGGATAGGAGGCAGGGTA
This sequence comes from Sphyrna mokarran, assembly GCA_024679065.1. Taxonomy (NCBI): domain Eukaryota; kingdom Metazoa; phylum Chordata; class Chondrichthyes; order Carcharhiniformes; family Carcharhinidae; genus Sphyrna; species Sphyrna mokarran. The sequence continues at coordinate 819,669 of JAGIQG010000039.1, read as the reverse complement.
CTGAGTGGATAGGAGGCAGGGTACTGAGTGGATAGGAGGCAGGGTACTGAGTGGATAGGAGGCAGGGTACTGGATAGGAGGCAGGGTACTGAGTGGATAGGAGGCAGGGTACTGGATAGGAGGCAGGGTACTGAGTGGATAGGAGGCAGGGTACTGAGTGGATAGGAGGCAGGAGTGGTAATGGATAGGAGGCAGGGTACTGGATAGGAGCAGGGTACTGGATAGGAGGCAGGTACTGATAGGAGGCAGGGTACTGGGTCGGATAGGAGGCAGGGTACTGGATAGGACGGCAGGGTACTGAGTGGATAGGAGGCAGGGTACTGAGTGGATAGGAGGCAGGGTACGTGGATAGGAGGAAGTGGTACTAGTGGATAGGAGGCAGGGTACTGGGTGGATAGGAGGCAGGGTACGGATAGGAGGCAGGTACTGGATAGGAGGCAGGGTACTGATGGATAGGAGGCGGGTACGGTGGATAGGAGGCAGGGTACTGAGTGGATAGGGGCAGGGTATGAGTGGGATAGGAGAAGGGTACATAGGAGGCAGGGTACTGAGTGGATAGGAGGCAGGGTTACTGTATATGAGGCAGGGTACTGAGGTGGATAGGAGGCAGGTACTGAGTGCGATAGGAGCGGGTACTGGTAGGAGGCAGCGGTACTGGTGTGGATAGGAGGCAGGGTACTGGATAGGAGCAGGTACTGATGGAGGCAGGGTACTGGATAGGAGCAGGGTAATAGGAGGCAGGGTACTGGATAGGAGGCGGGTACGGTTGGATAAGGAGGCGGGTACTGGATAGGAGGCAGGGTTACTGAGTGGATAGGAGGCAGCGGTACAGTGGATAGGAGGCAGGGTACTGGATAGGAGGCAGGGTACGGTGGATAGGAGGCAGGGTACTGGATAGGAGGCAGGGTACTGAGTGGATAGGAGGCAGGGTACTGGATAGGAGGCAGGGTACTGAGTGGATAGGAGGCAGGGTACTGAGTGGATAGGAGGCAGGGTACGAGTGGATAGGAGGCAGTGAGTACTGGATAGGAGGAAGGGTTACTGGTGGGATAGGGCAGGGTACGGATAGGAGGCAGGTACTGGATAGGAGGCAGGGTACTGGATAGGAGGCAGTGGTTACTGGATAGGAGCATGGGTAAGGATGGATAGGAGGCAGGGTACTGAGTGGATAGGAGGCAGGGACGGATAGGAGGCAGGGTACTGGATAGGAGGCAGGGTACTGGATAGGAGCCAGGGTACTGGATAGGAGCGGGGGTACGGAAGGAGGAAGGGTACTGCGAACTAAGAGATGCCACCAACGAAGGAGGCAGAGGTACAAAACCCAACAAGCAGGGTACTGATAGGAGGCAGGTACCTGGATAGGGGCAGGAGGTACTGAGTGGATAGGAGGCAGGGTACTGGATAGGAGGCAGGGTACTGGATAGGAGGCAGGGTACTGGATAGGAGGCAGGGTACTGGATAGGAGGCATATTAAAAAGGAAAAGGCAATCAAACAGATGTCATTCTACACATTGGTGAAGTGATGTAGGTAGAAAGAGCAGGGGGGTTTATACAAGAGTAATTCAAGGACCTGGGTGTCTAAGACCACAAATGATTTAATAGGACAGGGTATAAAAATTGGCGACTAATGTTACATCTGTATAGAATATTGGTTCGGCCACATTTGGAATACTGCATCCAGTTCTGGTCACCACAATACCAGAAAGACGTGGAAGCTTTGGAGAGAGTACAGAAAAGGTTTACCAAGATGTTGTCTGGGATGGAGGGTCTTAGCTATAAGGAGAGACTGGGGGGTAAACTGGGGTTATTCTCCCTGAAAAGACAGAGAACGAGGGGAGATCTAGTAAAGGGTTATAAAATTATGAAGGAATAGGGTGGTGGGGGAACTTGTTTGCTGGGCTGTATTGTTCTTTGTTCATTATAAGGGTTAACTAAGCTTAATAATAAAGTCCCCGTCTGTTATTGGGACACACTCACCCTGATGTAGAAATCGCCTTGCTCGTCACCTGCTTTGATGCGGAAAGTGTTGTAGGCCCCAGGGTAGATGCTGGTGGCCTGGATCTGGAAGATGTCGGAGGGGACACTTCTGTCTGATGTAATGCTCATGTAGCGATAGACAATGGAAGCCGGCTTGTCCTGACAGCCTGCTGTCGTAGCGTGACACAGACATCGACTAGGGGGAGGGGGAAAGGACAATAATCTCTTAATGTCAACAAAACAGATAGTCAGCAACTTCAGGAAGAGAACATGCCCCTGTTTACTTCAATGGGGACAAAGTAGAAATGGTCGAAAGCTTCAAGTTTCTAGGTGTCCAGATCATCATCAACCTGTCCCTGTCCCTCCATACTGACACAATAGTTAAGAGGATGGGAATCTTGCAGGAAGTAACTTACCTCCTGGCGATCCCCAACAACACTTGAGAAGCTCGACACCATCCAGGACAAAGCAACCCCACTTGATTGGCACCACATCCACAAACATTCACTCCCTCCATCACGGACAGTGTGTACTGTCTACAAGATGCACTGCAGAAATTCAAAGGTCCTTAGACAGCACCTTCTAAACCCAAGACCACTTCCATCTAGAAGAACAAGGGCAGCAGACACATGGGGAACACCACCATCAGCTGCAAGTTCCCTTCCGAGTTACTCACCGTCTCAACTTGGAAATATATCGGCCGTTCCTTCACAATCGCTGGGTCAAAATCCTGGAATTCTCTCCCTCACAGCATGGTGGGTCAACCCACAGCACGTGGACTGCAGTGATTCAAGCAGACAGCTCACCACCACCTTCTCAAGGGGCAACTAGGAATGGACAATAAATGCTGGCCCAGCCAGTGACGCCCATGTCCCAGGAATGAAAAAAAAGCCACCAACGGCTCTACTTTCTCAGAAGACTAAGGAAATTTGACATGTCAGCTACGACTCTTACCAACTTTTACAGATGCAGAGTCTGCATATTCTCCCTATGTCTCTGTGGGTTTCCCCCGTGCTCCAGTTTCCTCCCACAGTGCAAAAGATGTGGGTGTTCGGTGGATTGGGCATGTTAAATTGCCCCTTAGTGTCAAAGATGTGCAGGTTAGGGTGGATTGGGCATGTTAAATTGCCCCTTAGTGTCAAAGATGTGCAGGTTAGGTGGATTGGCAGTACTAAATCCTCTATATGTGTACCTGAACAGGCACCCAGGTGTAGCAACTAAAGGATTTTCACAGGAATTTCATATACATCTACTTGTAACACTAATAAATAAACATTAGAATTTTCTTTCTGGTTGTATCACAGCTTGGTCTGGGCTCCTGCTCTGCCCAAGACCACAATAAACTACAAAAGGTTGTAATGTAGCCCAATCCATCACACAAACCAGCCTCCCATCCATCGACTCTTTTACACTTCCTGCTACCTTGGGAAAAGCAGCCGGCGTAATTAAGAAAGGTTTTACGATTTTTTTTGAGGATGTAACTAGAGGTAGATAATGGGGAACCAGTTGATGTAATATACCTAGACTTCCAAACAATATTTAATAAAATGCCAATCAAAAAGATTAATTCACAACATGAGGGCTCACAAGGATGCTGCTGGGGCCTAAGCTATCTTCAATCTATATTAATAGCGGCACAGTGGGTTAGCACTGCTGCCCTCACAGCGCCAGGGACCCAGGTTCAATTCCCAGCTCAGGTCACTATCTCTATGGAGTCTGCACAATCTCCCTGTGTCTGTGTGGGTTTCCTCCATGTGCTCCATTTTCCTACCACAATCCAAAAGCCCTTTAGCCCTCAGTGTTCTGCTGAGCTATGTCCAAACCTAAGATATGAACCCCAAGATCTCTCTGCTCCTCCACATTCTGAAGAACCTTGCAGTTGACCCTGATATCAAGTTTATCTTCCCAAAATGAATCACCTCACATTTATCAGGGTTAAACTCCATCTGCCACTTCTTTACCCAGCTCTGCATCCTATCCTGTTCCTGATGTGTTGGTTAGGTGGCCTGGCTATGCTAAATTGACCCTTAGTGTCAGGAGAATTAGCTAGGGGAAATAAGTGGGGACACATGGATAAGGATTGTGGTTGGTGCAGACTCAATGTGCTGAATGGCCTCCTTCTGCACTGTAGGGATTCTATGATTAATAACCTAGATGGAGAGATGGGCTAATATAAGAATTTGGAGTGGGAGTAGGCTATTCAGCTCTTTGAACCTGCTCCATCATTCATTCAGATCGTGGCTGATCTATTCCTGGTCTCCAATCCATCTCCTCACCTGTTCCCCATAATCCCCTTATCCCACTATTTACCAGAATCGCTATCGGGGTCCAGAACTAGCGGTCACTAATCATTCAGGATCGAGATGGGGAAGAGCTTCTTCACTCAGAGTTGTGAATCTGTGGAATTCTCTCCCTTAGAAAGCTGCTGGGGCCAGTTTGTTAGACGTGTTCAGGAGGGAAGTGGATGTTACCCTTGTGGTTAAAGGAATCAAGGGAGCCTGAAGAGAGAGGGACGGGGATACAGAAAGTTCATGGTCATATTGAATGGTAGTTCAAACGTGAAGGGCTGAATGGCCTACTCCTGCACCTATTTTCTATGTTGTGGAGAAACTCGTGATTCCAGGTAAACCTTTAACCTGGTGTTGTGAGAATTTGCACTGTGCCCACCCCAGTCCAATTCCAACATTTTAACATTGTGTGACCAGCGGTGTCCCTCAGGGATCAGTGCTGGGCCCACTGTTATTGGTCATTTATGTTAATGATTTGGATGAGAATATAGGAGGCATGGTTAATAAGTTTGCAGATGACACCAAGATTGGTGGCGTAGTGGACAATGAAGAGAGTTATTTCCAATTGGGGCCAGTGGGCTGACGAATGGCAGATGGAATTTAATTTAGACAAATGCAAGGTGATGCATTTTGGTCGATTGAACCAAGACAGGACTTACTCAGTTAATGGTAGGGTACTGGGGAGAGTTACAGAACAAAGAGATCTCGGGGTACAGGTTCAAAGCTTCTTGAAAGTGGAGTCACAGGTGGACAGAGTGGTGAAGGAGGTATTTGGCATGCTTGGTTTCATTGGTCAGAACATTGAATCCAGGAGTTGGGGATGGTCTTGTTGAAGTTGTATAAAATACTGGTGAGGCCACACTTGGAATACTGTGTGCAATTCTAGTCACCTTATTATAGAAAGGATATTATTAAACTACTAAGAGTGCAGAAAAGATTAACTAGGATGCTACCGGGGACTTGATGGATTGAGTTATAAGGAAAGGCTGGATAGACTGGGACTTTTTCCTCTGGAGTGTAGGAGGCTGAGAGGTGATCTTATAGAGGTCTATAAAATAATGAGGGGGCACAGATCAGTTAGATAGTCAGTATCTTTTCCCAAAAGATAGGGGAGTCTAAAACTAGAGGGGATAGGTTTAAGGTGAGAGGGGAGAGACACAAAAGGATCCAGAGGGGCAATTTTTTCACCCAGAGGGTGGTGAGTGTCTGGAACGAGCTGCCAGAGGCAGTAATAGAGGTGGAGACAATTTTATCTTTTAAAAAGCAAAATAGTTACATAGATATGATGAATATAGAGAGATTTGGGCCAATTGCAGGCAACTGGGATTAGCTTAGGGGTGTTAAAAAAAGGGCTGTATGGACAGGTTGGGCTGAAGGGCCTGTTTCCGTGCTGTAAACCTCAATGACTCTACGTGTCTATTTCCTATGTTTCAGAGAATCATTGAATCCTACAGTGCAGAAGGAGCTCAATCCACCCTAACCTACACATCTTTGGACACTAAGGGGCAATTTAGCACGGCCAATCCACCCTAACCTGCACATCTTTGGACACTAAGGGGCAATTTAGCACGGCCAATCCACCCTAACTTGTATATCATTGGACTGTGTGAGGAGTTGAGAGGGCTGGTATTATTATGAATGTGGCAGTATTAAAGTTAGCAGCACAGACAGGAGGGAGAGGAAGACTCGCCACTTCCCCAGCCACAGCCTGTGATTATTTCCCTGATGCATCTGAAGATGATGGGGGACTCGCAGTGAGCCCCTGACCTCTCCAATTCCACCACTGGCGATACAGTGTGGGGGTCTTACTTTGCCTGGCTTGGGGGGGGGGGTAGTGGAGCGGGCACCTGGTTAGTGTTGGTCTCGTTGCTCACTGCTGCTTACTTATCTGAGACTTGTACGTATGGTTCCTGGCACTGGTTCTTTGGCACACATCGAAATCCTCCATATACATTGGTACACATCTGGTTTTCTGCACACTGGTGCTGTCCGGTCTCACACTCATTCACATCTGTATCATCCAGAACACAAGAAAAAGCAGCATTCAGATTCCAGAGATGAGGGGTTTGTCGTATAGAGAGAGATTGAACGGTTTAAGTCAATACTCTCTGGAATTTAGAAAAATGAGGGGAGATCAGATTGAGATATACAAGATGATGGAAAAGTCTGGTTAAAATAGACATGGAGCAGATGCTTCCTCTTGTGGGACATTCTAGGACGAGAGGTCTTAGGGTAAGGTGCAGCAAATTTAAAACAGAGTTGGAGGAGAAACTACTTCTCCCAAAGGGTTGTGAACCTGTGGAATTCGCTGCCCTAAAGTGTGGTGGATGCTGGGACAGCGAGTAAGGAGGAGTTAGATTTTAATTGGGAATGGGGTGAAGGGTTATGGGGATAAGGCAGGAAAATAGGGATGAGGAGCATATCAGTCATGGTCAAATGGTGGAGCGGACTCGATGGGCTGAATGGCCTCATTCTGTCCCATATCTTATGGGCTTACGATCAAACAGCAGTGGTAGGCCATTCGCCCATTCCAGCCTGCTCACCCATTCTCTATTTTTTTGTTATTATTCGTTCCTGGGCCATGGGCGTTGCTGGTTGGGTCAGTATTTAGTGCCCTAGATGCCCCTTGGAGGGGCAGTTGAGAGTCACCCACATTGCTGTAGCTCTGGAGTCACATGTAGGCCAGACCGGGGTAAGGACGGCAGATTTCCTTCCCTAAAGGGAACCAGGTGGGTTTTTCCCACAATGGGTCATCAGTCGATTCTTAATCCCAGATATTTTAACTGAATTCAAATTCCACCGTTTGTCATGGTGGATTCCTCAGGATGAGTAAAGTGTAGTGATAATACCACTAGGCCATCAGTAGATCTTTCCCCTGTAGAAAGATCCCGATTGATTTGATTGTGGTTTAAACTCCTCTGCTCCTCCCAACTCTCCCCAATAACCTTGGACCCCAGCTTGTTAGTGAAGAATCTATCTCCTTTTGCCTTAACAATATTCATTGACCCAGTCTCTACCACTCTTTGGGGAAAAGTTCCAAGAATTCACACCCTCTGAGAGAAAAGAATTCTCCTCACCTCTGTCTTATGTTGGTGGCCTCTTAATTTTAACCCCTGGTTCTGATCCCTCGCACAGGGGAAACACCCACTTACCAACTACATATTAAAGCCCCCTGTATCCCTGTATCTAACAGTGCTGTAACTGTCCTGGGAGTGTTTGATGGGGGACAATGTAGAGGGAGCTTTACTCTGTATCTAACCCCGTGCTGTAACTGTCCTGGGAGTGTTTGATGAGGGGACAGTGTAGAGGGAGCTTTACTCTGTATCTAACCCGTGCTGTCCCTGTTCTGGGAGTGTTTGATGGGGGGACAGTGTAGAGGGAGCTTTACTCTGTATCTAACTCCGTGCTGTACCTGTCCTGGGAGTGTTTGATGGGGGGACAGTGTAGAGGGAGCTTTACTCTGTATCTAACCCTGTGCTGTACCTGTCCTGGGAGTGGTCGACCTTGCTACCATGTGTAGATGACCATTTTACTGATGTGTCCCTCAGTGCAGATCTGTCTGGAATCAGGGGGTGAGTGACAGAGATGGGGTCTGACTGCTACCTTGGCAGATCCGGGTGCCCAGGAGTTGGTAACCGTCAGGACAGACGCAGGAGAAACGGCCTGGTTCATTCACACACTCGTAATGACACAAGTAGTTGGAATAACTGCATTCGTCAATATCTGCATTGGAAAACGGTAAGAGGTTAGTGCACCTGGAGGGAGGGAGACACCAATCATACAATCCTATAGTACTGAAGGAAGCTGTTTGGCCCATTGAGGCTGCACTGACCACAGTCCCATCCAGGCCCCATCACCATAACCCTACACACTTACCCTGTTAATCCCCTGACACCAGAGTCAATTTATCACAGTCAATCCACCTAACCTGCACATCTTTGGACACTAAGGGGCAATTTAGCATGGCCAATCCACCCTAACCCGCACATCTTTGGATACTAAGGGACAATTAGCACGGCAATCCACCCTAACCCGCACATCTTTGGATACTAAGGACAATTAGCACGGCCAATCCACCCTAACCTACACATCTTGGACACTAAGGGGCAATTTAGCGGCCAATCCACCCTAACTACACATCTTTGGACACTAAGGGCAATTTAGCATGGCCAATCCACCCTAACCCGCACACTTTGGACACTAAGGGCAATTAGCATGGCCAATCCACCCAACCCGCACATCTTTGGATATAAGGGACAATTTAGCACGGCCAATCCACCCTAACCCGCACATCTGAACCCTAACCCGCACATCTGGATACTAAGGGACAATTTAGCACGGCCAATCCACCCTAACCTACATCTTTGGACACTAAGGGGCAATTTAGCGGGCCAATCCACCCAACCTACACATCTTTGGACACTAAGGGCAATTTAGCATGGCCAATCCACCCTAACCCGCCATCTTTTGGACTAAGGGGCAATTTAGCATGGCCAATCCACCCTAACCCGCATCTTTGGATACTAAGGCAATTTAGCCGGCCAATCCACCCTAACCCCACTCTTTGGATACTAAGGGACAATTTAGCAGCCAATCCACCATACCTACACATCTTTGGACACTAAGGGCAATTTAGCATGGCCAATCACATAACGACATCTTGGACATAAGGGCAATTAGCTGGCCAATCCACCCTAACCCGACACTTTGGATATAAGGGACATTTAGCACGGCCAATCCACCCTAACCCGCACATCTTGGATACTAGACATTTAGCACGGCCAATCCCCCTAACCCCACATCTTTGGACACTAAGGGACAATTTAGCATGGCCAATCCACCCTAACCTACACATCTTGGACACTAAGGGCAATTTAGCGTGGCAATCCACCCTAACCTACACATCTTTGGACACTAAGGGGCAATTTAGCATGGCCAATCCACCCTAACCTACACATCTTTGGACACTAAGGGGCAATTTAGCATGGCCAATCACCCTAACCCGCACATCTTTGGACACTAAGGGCAATTTAGCATGGCCATCCCCCTAACCGACACTAAGGGCAATTTAGCAGCCAATCCACCCTAACCGCACATCTTTGGACACTAAGGGGCAATTTAGCATGGCCAATCCACCCTAACCTGCACATCTTTGGGACACTAAGGGGCAATTTAGCATGGCCAATCCACCTAATGCACACATTTTTTGAACTTTGGGAGGAAAGTGGAGCACCCAGAGGAAACCCGTGCAAACACAGGGAGGACATGCAGACTCCACACAGACGGTGACCATAGCTGGGAATCGAACCGAGGTCCTCGGTAGTGAGGCAGCAGTGTGAACCCACTGTGTTATCCCTTTTATTTTTCATTGGATATATGTGACAATGATACAGTGCAGACAAGTGTGAGGTATTGCACTTTGGAAAAACAAACCAAGGTAGAGCATACAGAGTAAATGGTAGGACACTGAAGAGTGCAGTAGAACAGAGGGAACTGGGAATACAGAGATATAATTCCCTAAAAGTGATGTCACAGGTAGATAGGGTCGTAAAGAGTGCTTTTGGTACATTGGCCTTTATAAATCGGAGTATTGATGATATAAGAGTTGGAGTGTTATGGTGAGGTTGTATAACACATTGGTGAGGCTGAATTTAGAGTATTGTGTACAGTTTTGGACGCCTAGCTACAGGAAGGATATTAATAAGGTTGAAAGAGTGCAGAGAAGGTTTACAAGGATGTTGCCGGGATTTGAGAAGCTGAGTTAGAGAGATTGAGTAGATTAGGACTTTATTCCCTGGAGCGTAGAAGAAAGAGGGGAGATTTGATAGAGGTGTATAAGATTTTGATGGGTGTAGATAGAGTGAATGCAAACAGGATTTTCCCACTGAGGCAGAGAGAAAAAACCCAGAGGGCGTGCGTTAAGGGTAAAGGGAATATTGGGGGGGCAGGTTTTTCACACACAGAGTGATGGGGGTGTGGAATGAGCTGCCGGATGAAATGGTAAACGCGGGATCACTTTTAACATTAAAGAAAAACTTGGATGGGTTCATGGATGAGAGAGGTGTGGAGGGATACGGTTCAAGTGCAGATCAATGGGAGTAAATGGTTTGTCACAGACAGAAAGGGCCAAAAGGCCTGTTTCTGTGCTGTAATGTTCGATGGTTCGATTAATAAATCCAATCCTCCATGGAGGGGCAAAGTGGTTCGCTGCCTCACAGCGCCAGGGACCCAGGTTCAGTTCTCGGCTCGGGACACTATCTGTGTGGAGGCTGCATGTTCTCCCCGTGTCTTTGTGGGTTTCCTCTGGGTGCTCCGGTTTCCTCCCACAGTGCAAAGATGTACAGGTTAGGTGGATTGGCCATGCTAAGTTGCCCCTTGTCGTCAGGGGGACTAGCTAGGTTAAACACAGGGGGTTGTGGGGATAGGGCCTAGATGGGATTGTGGTCGGTGCAAATTTGTTGGGCCGAATGGCCTCTTCTGAAAACCCCAGATCTGATATTAGTTCCAATCTCTGAGCCATGGTAGTCAAACAGCCGACCTTTGGCCTCTCACCCCTGTTAACCCCCGCCCGCAGTCTCCTACCTTGACAGGTGAGGCCATCTGCACTCAGTTCGTAACCCTGCTCACAGCGACACAGGAACGATCCGTATGTATTGAAGCAGCGTTGTTCACACGGCACTCCCATCTCACACTCATTCACATCTGGAAGGGATTGTAAACTCCGGTTAATTAACCTCTCAGTAACTCATTAACCCTCAAACCCAAATTTAACTTCCATGTCAACCAGTCACTGGAACGAGAGGATACAGAGGATTTCCTCACACAGAAATCCAATCGGAGAATTCAGGGGAAATCTCTTTCTTCCCCATTCCCCATGGGAGAATGTGGGACTCGCTCCCACGGGGGAGTGGGGGGAGAATGTGGGACTCGCTCCCACGGGGGATTGGGGGAGGTGAATAGTGTTGATACATTGAAGGGATAGGTGGAACTAATTAAGTATATGGTGGAGAATGGAATAGAGGTAGATTCCATTGGGGGAACATTGGGAGCAGGCAGGGAGGGGCTGGCATGAATGGTTGTGCTGAACGGCTTGTTTTGTGCCAGATATTCCATTGGAATCTGGGGGGGAAAAGGGGACAAATCTTCAAATCAGAACCTGGAGGTAGGGGAGAAAGAGAGAGATTGGAGAGGGACTTACCCACACAGGATCGGTTATCTGCCCCCAGGGTGAAGCCAGGCTCACACTGACAGGTGAAGGACCCAGGGGAATTCACACAGCGGTGCTGACAGTATCTGAAGCGACACTCATTAATATCTGAAAGGCAGAGAGAGAGGGAAAGAGGCTGAGAAGGAGAAGTCCGAGGGTGCTTTCTGTTCCCCCCCACCCTGTGGCCCTCACAACTTTCCTTTGGCAAGTTATAACTCTGACCTTTCACCTCTGGCTTCCCTGACTCCATCACCGGACAAATACATTTACTGCGCCTGAGAACCGGACCTTCCTGAGGCCCCAAAATGACCGAGACCCATTGTGGACAGGGGGTTTAACCAGGTGCCCTCCTCCCTCCGAGACCCTCCCCCATGGAGCAGTCCCATATTTACACCTCCCCCCGTCCATTACGAGCAACTTTTGCACCAGGAATGCGGGGGGCGTTGTCAGGGTCGGCAGATTTTAATGGAGAGGGTTTGCAGCACTTTGGCTCTGGCCTCTAAACCCTCAAAACAAGAGATAGGAGCAGGGAGAGGCCATTCAGCCCCTTGAGCCTGTACTATCAGTCAGATCCTGGTTGATGTGACAGTTATCTCAACCCCACATTCCCATCTACCTCCTGCCCTTACTTTGTCAAGTGAAAATCACTCTAATCTCGCCCTGAATATATTCATGAGTCTTTAAAGTTTATTTATTAGTGTCACAAGTTAACCCTGCAATGAAGTTACTGTGAAAATCCCTTAGTCACCACACTCCAGCACCTGTTGGGTACAGTGAGAGAGAATTTAGCACCTCTTTGGATACTAAAGGGCAATTTAACACGGCCAATTCATCTAACCAGCCTGTCTTTCAGACTGTGGGTGGAAACCCATGTAGACATGGGGAGAACATACAAACTCCTTACAGTTACTCAAACTGGGAATCAAACTTAGGTCCTTGGCACTTTGAGGTAACAAGCAAATCACTGTGCCACCCTCAGCCCCAGGGCTCTGTGCAGGAGAGAATCCCACAGACAGCCCCCACTCAGAGAGGAAATTCCTCCTCATCTCTGTCTGCAATGGGGGACCCCCTTATCCTGAAACTGTGCCTCCCCTTGTTCTAGATGCCCCCAACGAGGGGGGAACATCCCCCTCAGCAGCCATCCTGTCAAAGCCCCCCTCAGAATCAGCTAGGTTTCAATAAAATCCCCTCTCATTCAATGGGTAAATGCTCCAACCTGTCCAAACCTCTCCTTGTAAATCCAACCTCCTTCACTCCAGGGTTCAGCATGGTGAACCTTCTCAGAACTGCCTCCAATGGGAATCTATATCCCTCCTTAAATAAGGAGATGAAAACTGCACACAGTGCTCCAGATACAGACTTACCAATGTCTGTATCTTAAATTTCAAATTAGGAAAGTAAATGGAATGTTGTCCTTTATTCCAAGAGGGAATGGAGTAGGAAGTTTGAGAAGTCTTACTACAACTACAGAGTGAGGTTAAAGAGAGAGAGAGAGGGGGTGTAGGGGGACTGGAGGAGGTTACAGAGAGAGAGAGGGGTGTAGGGGGACTGGAGAGGTTCAGAATAGGAGGGGGTGTAGGGGACTGGAGGAGGTTACAGAGATAGGGAGGGGGTGTAGGGGACTGGAGGAGGTTAGAGAGATAGGGAGGGGATGTAGGGGACTGGAGGAGGTTACAGAGAGAGAGAGGGAGTGTAGGGGTGGAGGAGGTTCCTCCACCCCTACACTCTGGTGCATCCCTGTGGATGCACCAGATGAAGGAGCAGCACTCTGAAAACTCGTGATCGTGATCCCAAAATAAAGCTGTTGGACATTAACCTCACTCTGTAGTTGTAGTAAGACTTCTCAAACTTCCTACTCCATTCCCTCTTGGAATAAAGGACAACATTCCATTTACTTTCCTAATCCCCTGCTGTACCCGCAGGCTGATATTCTGGGATTGATGTACAAGGATGCCCAGATCCCTCTGTACTGTGGCATTCTGCGGTCTCTCCCCATTGGTTTAATGTACTGTTCTCCTGTCAAAGTGGACACCCTCTCATGTTCCCACACGGTGCTTGTGCGTCACTTACCAATGCACTCAGTCCCCACCAGCCGATATCCCTCTGGGCATTTGCAGTTATATCCACCCTCAGTGTTGACGCACTCCTGACTTGGTTGACAGCTGTGTATATCCAGCTCACACTCATCAACATCTGTGTGAGTAAATCCGGGGAGGTCAGTTACACAGACAGGATACAGCGTGGAGAGAGAGTACAGCTATTCCTGCCAGCCACCCACCACCTCCCTCTATCACTGTCTCTCCTTCTCTGTACATCTCTCTCACTCTCTCCGTCTCTCTCTCTCTCTCTCTGTGTCTCTCACCCTCTCCATCTGTCGCTCTCTCACTCTCTCCGACTCTGTCTCACTCACTCTCTGTCTCTCTGTGACTCTCGCTCTCTTGTCTCTCTCTCTCTCTCTCTCTGTGTCTCTCACTCTCTCCATCTCGCAGTGCGGCGCTCCCTCAGCACTGACCCTCCCGCAGTGCGGCGCTCCCTCAGCACTGACCCTCCCGCAGTGCGGCGCTCCCTCAGCACTGACCCTCCTGCAGTGCGGTGCTCCCTCAGCACTGACCCTCCCGCAGTGCGGCGCTCCCTCAGCACTGACCCTCCCGCAGTGCGGCGCTCCCTCAGCACTGACCCTCCCGCAGTGCGGCGCTCCCTCAGCACTGACCCTCCCGCAGTGCGGCGCTCCCTCAGCACTGACCCTCCCGCAGTGCGGTGCTCCCTCAGCACCGACCTTGGGAGTGTTGGATTATGGGCACAGACTATGGGATGGCTGGGTGAGTGACCCCACCTCCAGCTCTCATTTCAACAGTTAACGTTGTCTATAAAGAGTCACAGACAAAATTACTTCTGGTGGCTGTAGGTGTGGTGTTCAGAAGGACATGGAGGGTAAAATGTGAGTTGGCTGTCCAGTGGAAATTCGGAAACTCTTCCTCAAACAGCAACCCGGAAGCTTCTCCCTCATCCACAATGACGGGGAGAGGAATTGGAATTTCCGATGGGAGTTTCATAGGTTTTTGATGGGTAAGAGGGTTAAAGGTTATAGAATTAAGGCAGATAGATCACCCCACAGTGCAGAAGGAGGCCATTCGGCCCATTGAGTCTGCACTGACTCTCCAATTATCCCACCCTATCCACACTAATCTCTAATCTAAGGGGCAATTTAGCATTGCCAATCCAGGTACTTGGGGCAGCCTGGTGGTACAGTGGGTTAGCACTGCTGCCTCAGCACCAGGGAGCTGGGTTCAATTCCCAGCTTGGGTTACTGTCTGTGTGGAGTCTGCACATTCTCCCCGTGTCTGCGTGGGTTTACTCCGGGTGCTCCGGTTTCCTCCCACACTCCAAAGATGTGCGGCTTAGGTGGATTGGCTAAATTGCTGAATTGCCCTTAGTGTCAGGGGCTTTAGCAGGTAAAGAGACAGAGTGATGGGAATGGAACCTGGGTGGGTTGGTGGCCGGTGAAGCCTCAATAGGCTGAATAGCCTCCTTCTGCAGTGTAGGATTGTGGAGAAATGGGCTGAACAACACCATCAGGGGGCAATTAGGGATAAGCAACAAAAACTGGACTTTGCCCTGCGACACCCCTCATATGCATGACTGTATGGAAGATTAAATAGAAGGAGATGGGCTGAATCTCCTCAATGCTAATCTTAGTGTGGATCAGTGGCGTTTACAGAGGAACAGTTGAAGGGAAATAAACTGCCTGGGATTAGCCCACAGGATGTGGTTATTCCACACAAACACTTTGAATTGGAGTGTGGGCCAGGAGCCCTGTGGGGAGGGGGGCTGGAACGTGGGCTGGATATTTTTAAATCTGCCGTGGGAGTGGGGAGCCGTGTAAAGATAATGACGGGTTCTGTGAAGCAAATGAGAGAGAGAGAGCGAGGGAAAGCGGGAAGTTTTTCCTGAAATGAGAGGATTCTATTCTCAGCTGGAGGCTTTGTGGTGGAGCCCAGCCAGAGGCAGGAACTTTAAATGGGTTACTGCTGAACAGATTTCTTAACCCACCTCAGCTGTGTATATATATATATATTCACACACACTCTGTCTCGCATATACACACACACACACACACACACTCTCTCTCCAACACACACACACACACACACACACTCTCTCCCCCTCACACACACTATCTCTCCACACATACAAACACACACACTCTCTCTCCCTCACACACACACACACACACACACACTCTCTCCCCCTCACACACACACTCTCTCCACACATACAAACACACACACTCTCTCCCCCCTCCACACACCTCTCTCCACACATACAAACACAACACTCTCTCTCCCTCACACACACACACACTCTCTCTCCCTCACACACACACCACTCTCTCTCCCTCACACATACACACTCTCTCCCTCACACACAACACACACACACTCTCTCTCCTCACACACACACACACCACACCACACACACTCTCTCTCCCTCACACACACACTCTCTCTCCCTCACACACACACACACACACACACACACTCTACCTCACACAGCTGCCGCAGTCCTTTCCCTCTCCCCGAGACCCTGTCACACCTTCCAGGGGGGTAAAAGAAAGTGCCCGTCTGTTTGGGGATTGTTTCGGGGTGATCTGGTTTGCGAGAGGAACACAAGATGCACCCCTCTACACCCTGCCAGTACCCCCGTACCCCCTCGACTTTCCCGACAATGCCCGTCTCTCCCACTCTGACTTACCCACACACTTCTCCTCCTGATTGGGGCTGTACCCGGCCGGGCAGGACGTGGAACCCACCCCTTCACTGCCACCGGGGAGGCTGGGGGTTTGGCGGCTGGCAGCGGGCGGGGGGGCAGCACCTGGTCCATTGTTGGGGGGCACATCGTTGTGGGTGATGATGGAAGCTGAGCGGGGCAGGCACAGGTAACCGCCGTAATGATTGAAACATTTCATGGCCCCTTTGCAGGCTCCGGGAATAGTCTCGCACTCATTTATATCTGTGAAGGAGCAAGAAGACTTTGGGTTAGATCTCGATGAGAGGGCAGAAGGGGGCACAAGGTGGGTTTCACTCCTCACCCTGTGACTGGGGGCACTGAAGACCCTCAGGGTTAGTTTTCCTGAGGCTGGAGGCGGCCACGAGAGACGGATATGAATCATGCTGCCTTTCCTTTTCCAGCACTGCTTGTGGGCCGAGAAGGAGCATTGCCCACTCTGAGCAAACCACCCCCCCCCCACCTTTCTATCTCCAGACACTCTCCCACCATCAGCAGACTTTACACCCAAAGTCTTTCCAGTCTCACCCGCCTCCTCCACCCACCTCACTTTCCCCCTGCAGCCTGTCAATTCAGGCTTTCCTGTGAATATATCAATCAGGTCCTGTCACCATTCCTGCATTTCAAGGATTCCTTCCTTCCTTCCTGACATCCCTGGATCTCAACAGAAATATCCAGCCCACTGGCCACCAATTTGCTCACACCACACTTCTGGAAAGATGTCAGGGTCCCTCAGAGACAGCCCTTTGGAAATTCCCCAGAATAGTTCAAAAGCTAAGAAGTTCCTAGGAGATATAGGAGCAGAATTAGGTCATTCAGTCCATCCAGTTTGCTCCACTAAGGCTGATATGATTGTCAACCCCATTCTCCCACCTTCTCCTTATCTATCTATCTCTGTCTCCAATACATTCAATGACCCGGCCTCCTCTGTGGCAACGAATCCCACAGATTCACTCCCATCCTCTGGCTGAAGAAATTCCTCCTCATCTCAGTTCTAAAGGTTCCATTTACTCTGAGGCCGAGCCCTCGGATCCCAGTCTCTCCGACTAATGGAAACATCCTCTCCGTGTCCACTCTATCCAGGGCCTCGCAGTATCCAGTAAGTTTCAATAAGGTCCTTCCCTCCCATTCTTCTAAACTCCAATCAGTACAGACCCAGAGTCCTCAACTGTTCCCCGTATGACAAGCTCTACATCCAGGGATCATCCTTGTGAACCTCCTCTGGACCCTTTCCAAGGCCGGCACATCCTTCCTTAGAGACAGGACCCAAAACTGTTCACAATATTCCAAATGGGGTCTGAGCAGAACCTTACACAACCTCAGAATTACATCCCTGCTCCTGTATTCTAACCCTCTCGACGTGAATGCTAATGTTGTATTTGTCTTCCTAACTGCCGACTGAACCTGCACGTTAACCTGAAGGGAATCTTGAACCAGGACTCCCAAATCCCTTTGTGCTTCTGACTTAAAGCCTTTCTCTGTTTAGAAAATAGTCTATGTCTCTATTCTTCCCACCACATGCAGAACCTCACACTTTCCCACATTGTATTCCATCTGCCACTTCTTTGCCCACTCTCCGAATCTGTCCAAGTCCTTCTGTAGCCCCCCCCTTCCCCCCCACCACGTCCTCAATGCTACCTGTCCCTTGATAGATCTTTGTATCATCTGCAAATTTAGCAACCATGCCCTCAGCTCCATATTCCAGATCAAAGTGTTCCCCCAGTGTCAGGAGGGTTGGTAAGCAGAGAAAGGGTGGCGGGGAGGTGGGGGTGGGGAACACAGATTAAAGAGAATTGGGAAAAGAACATAAGAACTAGGAGCAGGAGCAGGCCATTCGGCCCCTCGAGCCTGCTTCCCCATTCAATAAGATCATGGCTGATCTTTTCATGGACTCAGCTCCACTTACCCACCCACTCACCATAATTCTTAATCCCTTTACTGTTCAAAAATCTATCTATCCTTGCCTTAAAAACATTCAATGAGGGAGCCTCAACTGGGCAGGAATTCCACAGATTCACAACCCTTTGTGTGAAGATGTTCCTCCTCAACTCATGCCCCCTAGTTCTAGTTTCACCCCCCCACAGTGGAAACAGCTTCCCTGCTTCTATCTTATCTATTCCCTTCATAATCTTACATGTTTCTACAAGATCCCCTCTCATTTTTCTGAATTCCAATGAGTATAACCCCAGTCTACTGTCTCTCCTCATAAACCAACTCTCTCAATTCCAGAATCAACCGAGTGAATCTCCTCTACACCCCCTCCAGTGTCAGTATATCCTTTCTCAAGGAGACCAAAACTGTACACAGTAACTCCAGGTGTGGCCTCACCAGCACCTTATCCAGCTGCAACATAACCTCACTGTTTTTAAACCCCATCCCTCCAGCAATGAAGGATAAAATTCATTACCTGCTGCACCTGCAAACCAACTCCTTGAGATTCTGCACAAAGACACCCCGATTCCTCTGCACACTGCATGCTGCAATTTTTTACCATGTATAATATAATATAAGAATATAATTATAAAAGGATCAGAGCGAGAGAGATGAGGAGAATATTTTTTGTGAGTTGTTGTGACCTGGAAGATGCTGCCTGAAAGGACAGTGAAAGCAGATTCGACAGGGGTTTTATAAAGGGAGCAGGGATTTGGGGAAATACTCAAAATTTGAACAGGTGAAATTGTTGTGGCTATGTTGGCGGGGGGATTAATTGGATCGAAGAGCTAGTAGAACAGAGTGGGCCGAACAGCCTGAATATCCAGGGACAGAAGAAGGGGTTGATTTGTGATATCGAAGACACAAGAACAGGCCCCTCTGTGCTCCAAGTCCATCTGAACAAACATGATGGGGTGGTTTGTGTCCCATCGGCGGGGGAGGGCGTACCTCGGCAGTGCTGCCTCTCGTGGTCCCACTCATAACCGTCAGTGCATTCCTGGTGAGAGAACAAACACAAAGTTCACTGACTGGATCGGATCGGATCGGATTTATTATTGTCATGCACGTTAGGATCGTTTCTTGCGCGCTAGTCAAACAAAGCACACCGTTCATAGTGTACGAAGGGGCGAAGGAAAGGAGAGGGTGCAGAAGGTAGTGTTACAGTCACAGCTCGGGTGTGGAGAAAGATCAGCTTAATATTTGATCTGATTTATTATTGTCACGTTTTGGGATAGAATGAAAAGTATTGTTTCTTGTGTGCTACACAGACGAAGCATACCATTCATAGAGAAGGAAAGGGGAGGGTACTAGTGTTACAGTCACAGCTGGGATGTTGAGGAACTGGGTAAACAGCAAGTGTGACGGGCTGTGATGGGGAAGGAGAGGGAGGAAGGGGGCTAGAGCAAAGGAACCCAATGCTTTTCCCAAACTGGTTTCCCATTCCTTTGGGAATACATCCATCAAATGGTAAACTGAGATTGTGTGTCCGGTGAGTAACTGGGCGATGGGGGGAGGGGGACTTTGATGGTCCTCCAACCCAGTGTGTCCAGGAATACTGTTCCCTTTCTGATTGGCCGGGGAGAGATGACCCAGGGGACTAATGGCCATTTAGAGAGCAATATAGCATGAAAAAGGCCCTTCAGCCCATCTGCTGCCCTCCCAGCTAGTCTTATTTGCCCATGTTTGACCGATATCCCTTGAATTGTTCCCCAATCCATGTAATTATCCAAAGGCTTTTAAAACCACTTTCTCTGGCAGCTCATTCCATGTACCCATTACCCTCTGTGTGAAAAAGTTCCCCCTCGGGCCCCTTTTAAATCTTCCCCCCCCCCTCACCTTGAATCTTTGTCGTCTAGTTTTCGATTCCCCTTCCTTGGGGGAAAAGACTCTGTGCGTCCATCCTACTTCTGCCCCTCATGATTTTATACACCTCAATAAAGGTCACCCCTCATTCTGCTACGTGCTAATGAATAAAATTCCAGCCTGATCAACCTCTCCCTGTAATTCAGCCCCAATAGTCTTGGCAACATCGTCATGAGGGCACGGTGGCACAGTGGGTTAGCGCTGCTGCCTCATGGCATCAGGGACCCAGGTTCGATTCCCAGCTTGGGTCACTGTCCGCATAGAGTCTGCACATTCTCCCCGTGTCTGCGTGGGTTTCCTCTGGTTTCCTCCCCCAGTCTGAAAGACGTGCTGGTTAGGGTCATTGGCTGTGCTAAATTCTCCGTCTGTGTAACCTGAGCAGCTGCCAGACTGTAGTGACTAGGGGATTTTCACAGTAACTTTATTGTAAGTCTACTTGTAACTAAAAATAAACTTTAACTTTTAACTTTAAATCTTCTCTGCACTCTTTCTAGTTCATCAATGTCTTCCCTGTAACAGGGTGACCAAAACTTGTACACAATACCCCCAGTGTGGCTCTCACTAACTGTAAAGTCCTGACTCCTGTGCTCAACCCCCTGACTGATGAATAGCTTCTTCACTATTCTGTCTATCTGTGATGCTGCTTTTAACAAACTCCAAGGACTAACTGTTCCCCAACACATCTTAGGGCCTGACCATTCAGTATACAACTCCAACCCTGGTTTGACTTTTCAAAATGCAACACCTCACACTTATCAAGGTGACACAGTGGGTTAGCGCTGCTACCTCACTGTGCCAGGGATCGGGGTTCGATTCCAGGCTTCGGTTACTGTCTGCGTGGGTTTCCTCCACGTGCTCCGGTTTCCTCCCACAGTCTGAATGATGTGCTGGTTAGGGTACATTAACCACACTAAATTCTCCCTCAGTGTATCCGAACAGGTGCCGGAGTGTGGTGTCTAGGGGACTTTCATAGTAACTTCATTGTGGTGTTAATGTAAGTAATGTAACTTGTGACACTGATAAATAAAAACTTTTATCTGGATTGAAATCCATTTGCCAATCCTCGTTCATTTCCCCAACTGATTAAGATTCCAGTGTAATTTTTGATAACCTTCTTTACTATAAACACCATCTCCTAATTTAGTATTGTTACAAACTTCCTTTTCTCTGCATCCTAACTGTGACTGCATGATTACATTTCTTCTCTATGAATCTTTATTCTTCTCTATGAATGGTATGCCTTGTATACTGCACAAGGTACAATATTTTTCACTGTGTCCCAGTACATGTGACAATAATAAATCCAATCAAAGTCCAAAAGCTTTGTACATTCACATTCAACACTTCTATAAAAATACCAGCAAATCAGAGAGGACAAGGAGGGGGGGAGTGGGGGGGGGAGAGGGGGAGGGGGGAGGGGGGGAGTGGGGGGGGGAGGGGAGAGGGGGGGGGGAGGGGAGGGGGAAGGGGGGGGAAGGGGGGGAGGGGGAGGGGGGAGGGGGGGAGGGGGAGGGGGGGGGGAGGGGGGGTGGGGGAGGGGGAGGGGGGGGGGGGGAGGGGGGGGGGAGGAGGTGGGGAGTGGGGAGGAGGGGGGTGGGGGGGGGGAGGTGGGGCAGGTGGAGGGGGGGGAAGAGTGGGGAAGGCAAGGGAGGGAGGGAGGGGAAGGTGAGGGAGGGAGGAGGGCAGGGAGGGGAAGTGAGGGAGGAGGGAGGGCAGGGACGGCGAGGGGTAAGGGAGGGAGGGGGGCGAGGACAGGAAAGAGGAGAGGGAAGAAGAGAAGGAGATGGGAAGGGGGGGGAAGGAAGGGGGTGGGGAAAGGCAAGGGAGAGAGGGAGATGGTGAGGGAGGGAGATGGTGAGGGAGGGGAAGGTGAGGGAGGAGGGAGGCAGAAAAGGTGAGGGAGGAGACGGGCAGGGAAGGCGAGAGAAGGAGGGGGAGGAGGGGAGGAGGGTGCATAGGGATGAAGGAGGGAGAGAGGAGGGTGCATAAGGATGAGGGAGGAGGGAGGAGGGAGGGGGGGGGGAAGGAGGGAGGGTAGAAGGAGAGCAGGAGTGAAGGAGGGAGGAGAGGAGAGACAGTGAAGGAGGAAGGGAGGGAGGAGGTCAGACATCTGGCCAAAGGGACAGGTGTCCAGCCAAGCCTGGCCAGGGTAAAGCAGGAATAGATGTTTTGCTGCACTGATATATTTTCAAACGCTTGTGGATGTGTTGGCACTGGCTCTCGAGAACAGAACAGTTAACATCCCTCTCCAGGGGAGGGAACACTCGCAGCCTACTGCACTCCCTCAGCCCTCACTCACTCCATGTAGACTCTGACTGCCTCTGGCCAGGCTACAAACCCAGCACCAGAACTCTGCAGCCCCACCCTAACCCACCTCCTCCTGCCAAGTATTGTCTGATACCAATTGCAGTGCTCTAGCGCTCTCACTCCCACCCTCAGACACAAAACACTGGGGCTGCGAGTTACTCTCTTCTTCAGCACGAGCGACTAAACGCCAGACCAACACTGGCAGCAGAGAGGGAGCGTCACACTGCCACCAAATATAGCATCTCCGGCAGTGCGGCACTCCCTCGGCACCGACCCTCCCGCAGTGCGGCGCTCCCTCGGCACCGACCCTCCCACAGTGCGGCGCTCCCTCGGCACTGACCCTCCCGCAGTGCGGCGCTCCCTCGGCACTGACCCTCCCGCAGTGCGGCGCTCCCTCGGCACGACCCTCCCGCAGTGCGGCGCTCCCTCGGCACCGACCCTCCGCAGTGCGGCGCTCCCTCGGCACCGACCCTCCCACAGTGCGGCGCTCCCTCGGCACTGACCCTCCCACAGTGCGGCGCTCCCTCGGCACCGACCCTCCCACAGTGCAGTGCTCCCTCGGCACTGACCCAGGAGGGAGTGAGATCTCCTGGAGTCACCACCCCCCCACCCACAGGCCTCCCTCCTTGGAGTGGCTTGCTTGGCTTGGGGAATGTCAGCAAAGGGAGACGTGTGGCCTTGCCTGAGCCCTGGCCTATGGTCCTCTCTGAGGGGGAACAGTGTGTCTAGTGGTTGCCGTGGTGTTTCTGAGCAGGAAGGCCCCCAGGCTGGATCTTACCATGTAGGTGACAGCTTCATCAACTTGCTGTGAAATAGCTGTGGGCAGAGACTGGAGCAGCAGCAGAATCAGGAACAGCATCGTGACGTCCAGGTGCCTGCAGGCTGGGGACCCTGAAACCAGAGTGGGAGGGAAGGAGAGGAGACACACAATGAATAATGAGGGACAGAACATGCCCAAATATGACCCACAGCCTGTTCAGACAGCTGGACACCGCTGCCTTTCACCAAACCTAGAAACTAGAAGTAGGAGGAGGCCATTCAGCCCTTTGAGCCTGCTCTGCTATTCATTTTGATCATGGTTGATCATCAAATCTCAGTTCTGATGAAGGATCATCCAGACGGGAAGCGTTGGAATTGATTCTCTTCCCACAGATGCTGTCAGACCTGCTGAAATTTTCCAGCATTTTCTGTTCTGTCTCAAATTCAATATCCTGATTCTATCTCCTTCCCTCCCCTACAATATCCCTCAATCCCTTTAGCCCAAAGAGCTATATCTAATTTCTTCACAGTGGCACAGTGGGTTAGCACTGCTGCCTCACAGTGTCCAGGGACCCGGGTTCGATTCCCAGCTTGGGTCACTGTCTGTGCAGAACTTGTACATAATCCTCTTCGTGGTTTGTGTGGGCTTCCTCGGGGCGCTCCCGGTTTCCTCCCACAGTCCGAAAGACGTGCAGGTTAGGTGCTTAAATTCTCCCTCAGCGTAACTCGAACAGGCGCCGGAGTGTGGTGACTGGGGGCTTTTTCAGTTACTCCATTGCAGTGTTAACGTAAACCTTTCTTGTGACACTAATAAATAAACTTTAAACTTTTGCTTTACTTGGAATACCGTGGACCATTCTGGTCACCCTATTGTCGAAAGGATATTATTAAACTAGAAAGAGAGCAGAAAAGATTTACTGGGACGCTACCGGGACTTGATGGATTGAGTTATAAGGAGAGGCTGGATAGACTGGGACTTTCTTCTCTGGAGCGTAGGAGGCTGAGGGGTGATCTTATAGAGGTCTATTAAATAATGACGGGCACAGATCAGCTCAATGGTCAATATCTTTTCCCAAAGATAGGGGAGTCTAAAACTAGAGGGTATAGGTTTAAGGTGAGAGGGGAGGGATACAAAAGGATCCAGTGGGGTAATTTTTTCATACAGAGGAGGGTGAGTGTCTGGAATGAGCTGCCAGAGGTAGTAGTAGAGACAGGTATAATTTTACATTTTACCTTTACATGCCCTGTTTGTGATCAGAACTCCCCACTCACAAGACGAAGGAGCAGTGCTCGGAAAGCTAGTGGCGTTTGCTACCAAATAAACCTGTTGAATTTTAACCTGGTGTTGTGAGATTTCTTATTCTCCCTCTGCAGAGAGTGTCAGACCTGCTGAGATTTTCCAGCATTTTCTGTTTTTTTCTCAAATTCAATATCCTGATTTTCCCCTTGCCCCTCCTCCACATCCCCCTCCCCCATATTTCCCTCCCCCATATCCCTTGATCCCTTTAGCCTCAAGAACTATATCTAATTTGTGGCACAGTGGATTAGCTTCACAGCGCCAGGGACCCAGGTTCGATTCCTGGCTTGTGTTACTGTCTGTGTGGAGTCTGCACATTCTCCCCATGTCTGCATGGGTTCCTTATGGGTGCTCCAGTTTCCTCCCACAGTCTGAAAGACGTGCTAGTTAGGGTGCATTGGCTGTGGTAAATTCATCCTCAGTGTAATCCGAACAAGCACTGGAGTGTGGTGACTAGGAGATTGTCACAGTAACTTCATTGCAGTGTTAATGTAAGTTTTACTTGTGACACTAATAAAGAAACTTCACTTCTTTTCTTGCAATCACACAATGTTTTGCCTTCAACTACTTTCTGTGCTCCTGAATACCTATCACTCAGTGAGAGGAAACCGGAGCACTCAGAGGAAACCCATACAGACACGGGGAGAAAGTGCAGACTCCACACAGACACTGAGCCAAGCCGGGAAGCGAACCCGGGTCCCTGGGCTCTGTGAGACAGCAGTGCTAACCCACTGTGTGAACCCGGGTCCCTGGGCGCTGTGAGACAGCAGCGCTAACCCACTGTGTGAACCCGGGTCCCTGGGTGCTGTGAGACAGCAGTGCTAACCCACTGTGTGAACCCGGGTCCCTGGGCGCTGTGAGACAGCAGTGCTAACCCACTGTGTGAACCCGGGTCCCTGGGCACTGTGAGACAGCAGTGCTAACCCACTGTGTGAACCCGGGTCCCTGGGCGCTGTGAGACAGCAGTGCTAACCCACTGTGTGAACCCGGGTCCCTGGGCACTGTGAGACAGCAGTGCTAACCCACTGTGTGAACCCGGGTCCCTGGGCACTGTGAGACAGCAGCGCTAACCCACTGTGTGAACCCGGGTCCCTGGGCACTGTGAGACAGCAGCGCTAACCCACTGTGTGAACCCGGGTCCCTGGGCGCTGTGAGACAGCAGTGCTAACCCACTGTGTGAACCCGGGTCCCTGGGCACTGTGAGACAGCAGTGTTAACCCACTGTGTGAACCCGGGTCCCTGGGCGCTGTGAGACAGCAGTGCTAACCCACTGTGTGAACCCAGGTCCCTGGGCACTGTGAGACAGCAGTGTTAACCCACTGTGTGAACCCAGGTCCCTGGGCGCTGTGAGACAGCAGCGCTAACCCACTGTAAACCCGGGTCCCTGGGCGCTGTGAGACAGCCCTAACCCACTGTGTGAACCCGGGTCCCTGGGCGCTGTGAGACAGCAGCGTAACCCACTGTGTGAACCCAGGTCCCTGGGCGCTGTGAGACAGCAGTGTTAACCCACTATGTGAACCCGGATCCCTGGGCACTGTGAGACAGCAGTGCTAACCCACTGTGTGAACCCGGGTCCCTGGGCGCTGAGAGACAGCAGTGTTAACCCACTGTCCCTCCTACCATTTCACCATCTCTGGGTGAAGAAATTTCTCCTCAACTCAGTTCTCCTCAAACTATAACCCCCAGTTCTGGACTCCCCCCACCATTGGGAACATTCTTTCTGAATCTACCCTGTCTAATCCTGTTAGAGTTTTATAAGTTTCTATCAGATCCCCTCTCACTCTTCTAAACTCCAGTGAATATAATCCTAACCCACTCAGTCTCTCCTCATATGTCAGATCTGCCATCCCAGGAATCAGCCTGGTAGACCTTCGCTGTGCTCCCTCTATAGCGAGGAACATCCTTCCTCAGATAAGGAGACCAAAATTGCACACAATACTCCAGGTGTGGCCTCACTAATGCCTGTACAACTGCAATAAAACTCTTGATCCCAGGCACTGGGGAGGGTGCCCATTTCTCGCTAAGTGTGAGGTGGTGGGAGAGAGGGTCCGCCCATGACTGCTCACTCTGTAACTCCTCGCCCATCAGCCCAGCCCCTTAATGCATGACTTCTGACCTCCGAATGCCAACCAGACCCAGGAGGCGAAGAGGGCTGGGACCTTGGGACCCAGGGAAGTGGTCCTGGGATCTTGCTGTGCACCATCTGGCTGAGGGAAGCGATTGAGGTTGTGGTTGATTAGTTAACAAGAGCAAGGCAGCATTGTTACGAAGACGGGGTGGGGAGTGGGGGAGGGAGAAGAAGGGCGGGAGGGAGAAGACGTTATTTTTAAAGCCAAGCTTAGGGTGCTGCACACACAGCTTGGCACACGGCCTCTGGGCATGTGGTGGCTAGTCTTCCTCATTACCCTGTGCACAGGGAATCAGTACA
Source organism: Sphyrna mokarran (assembly GCA_024679065.1). NCBI lineage: Eukaryota > Metazoa > Chordata > Chondrichthyes > Carcharhiniformes > Carcharhinidae > Sphyrna > Sphyrna mokarran. Next base: position 792,826 of record JAGIQG010000039.1, on the reverse strand, counting down.
CCATCAGCATAGACAGGGAATGCTGAACTAACACAAATCTACACTCTGCCTCACACCTCGAGCAAGTACAGACCAGCGCCAAGGCATCACTCAGCACTAACAATCATTATCTTCTTCCACACAGAAATAGGAGCAGCAAAAGGCCATTCAGGCCATCAAGCCCAATGCAGTCCTCATTGACCTTGTCCCCTTCAACTCAACCCCACTACACAGGGTTAGATACAGAGTAAAGCTCCCTCTACACTGTCCCCCCATCAAACACTCCCAGGACAGGTACAGCACGGGGTTACATACAGAGTAAAGCTCCCTCTCCACTGTCCCCCCCATCAAACACTCCCAGGACAGGTACAGCACGGGGTTAGATACAGAGTAAAACTTCCTCTACACTGTCCCCCCATCAAACACTCCCAGGACAGGTACAGCACGGGGTTAGTTTCAGAGTGATACCATCCCACACCAGACTGGAGGAATTGCTACAAGATATGGGAAATGTCTGACCAAGCCCTCTCTTTAACATTCTGCAAAAACACACATCATGTAACTGCATCTGCCAGATTCAGCCCTCTTCCATCATCCTTCAGTTCCGACTCGTCAGTCTGACCATTAGTATTCAGTGGAAACTTTATCTGTACTGATCTTTCCTACCAGGGAGTTGTGTTATCTTAAGTTGTGTAGGTTAGATGGATTGGCCATGCTAAATTGCGTCTTACTGTCCAAAACTGTGTGAGTTAAGAGGATTGGCCATGCTAAATTGCTCCTAGTGTATGGGGTTACAGGAATTCAACTTGAATGAAACTGTTATTGGTACAGACTTGATGGGTTGAATGCTCCTTCTGCTTTTTAGGGATTTTATGAATTCTAAAAAATCTTCTCCACCTACAAAAAGAGATTATGTTGGGAAAAGGTCAGGGAGAAGTGGTGCAGAGGCCTAGGACAGGGTGGCATTGTATAACTTAATTCCTCTTTCAATTTTAAAGCATGTGTGTGGATTCTGTACGTTCTCCCCGTGTCTGCTTGGGTTTCCTGTGGGTGCTCCGGTTTCCTCCCACAGTCCGAAAGACGTGCTGGTTAGGGTGCTAAATTCTCCCTCAGTGTAAGGAGTGTGGGCGTCTAGAAGATTTGCACAGTAACTTCATTGCAGTGTTAATGTAAACCACCTAGTGACACTAATAAATTAATGGATTTAAACATCTCGAACTGAGGGAGGGGCGGCTTGAGTCTCTGTGGGCAATGTAATACTGCTGTCTATTCCCTCCTAGTTATGGGGCCTTCCTTTTAATTCTCACCTTATTTTTACAGTCGGGGATTGAACTGGGATTGTGCACACAGCAAAGTTCCTTCTTTTCAACCGATAGCCATACAGAGAGGGGAGAAACAGAAAGCCTTGCTGAGAAAGAGTTCTTTTGAACTCCCCGTGCTGCCAGAGTAAAGGTTGGTTATGTGTGTAAAGAGGTACTTACCAGAGGAAGCTTTGCAGAGTGCCAGCAAAGGACAGGGAAAGAACTCAGAGCTGCCTGGCCAGGAAATATTCACTCCAATAACGGCTAGAGTTTACTCAACTGGTTCATGTAGATAGATCTTCGGAAAAGTTGCTCTTTCTGCCTTTATCTCTCTCGTTCTCTCTTTCTAACACTCTGTCTGCTTCTCTACCTCTCCCTGTGTGTCTTGATGTCTCGCTCTGTCTCTCTCTCCCTCCCTCTTCTATCTGTCTCTCTCACTCTGTTACTCTGTGTCTCTCTCTCTTTCTGTCTCTCTCTTTCTCTGTGTATGTCTCAGTCACTGTGTCTATCTCTCTCTCTAGCTCCTGTTCTCTCACTGTTTCTCTCTCTCCGTCTCGCTCTCTCTCTCTGACTCTTTTTTTCTCTCTGTCTCTCCTGTTCTCTCTCCGTCTATGCCCCTTTCTCTCTATCTCTTGCTCTCACTCTGTCTGTCTCTCTCTCTCGCCAGAGTTTGGAATTCCTCTGATGTTTGCCAAACAGTTCCAGCCCTGCCAACTCCTACCTGACTTCCCACAGCTCGCAGCTATAATAACAGATGTCAAACTGGAAGGATTAACACTTTGCTAGCAGGGTGGAGGATTGTGCTTTTCAACTGCGTTAGTCAAATTCACATCGGGAGAGACAGGCAAAGAGGGAGGGGGGAGCAGAGAGGGAGGGGGAGGGGGGGAGAGA
>JAGIQG010000039.1:786849-790555 GCA_024679065.1 Sphyrna mokarran | reverse complement strand
AGGAAGGAGGACTATGCTACACTTGCCCCTGGGAGGGGTAATTTGGAGCGATGCTCTGGGAACCCAGTAGCTGAGGAAACAGTAACTGACTGGCGACAGTGAGAGCTTTCATCCAGCATCTACCTGCCCCCCCACCCCCCACCTTCACTAATAACCCCTTTAGAGAGAGAAATCTACCGTGCTTACCCCGACCTGGTCTATACGTAACTCCAGATCACCCCTCCAGACACACCCACCCACAAGCATACACACACACAACACACAAGCATACACACACAATACACGTGCACATACACAGACACACATGCACATACATAAAAACACACACATGTCCAGGTGCGCATGTACACATATACACACACACACACACACACACACCACATGCACCTACACACATGCATATACACACACAACACACAAGCATATACACACACACACCACATGCACATACATAAAAACACACACATGTCCAGGTGCACACATACACACACACACACACACACACAGGAGCCTGGATGGTGTTGTGGATGAGATGGTCAGTTGGGACAGAGTTATGGATTCTCACACTCCCCCATATCAGTGTGGAGGGGAGGAAGGGGTGTTGTGTCTGCCCTCACAGTGAGGTAGGCTCTGAGGAGATTACTGGCGCGGCCATCTTCTCCGCACTGAGTGCCTGTTCCATTGCTTGGAGTGGAAGCAATCAGCCACCCACTCTGCCCCTATCTTTGAAGTTTAATGATACAAAAGCGGCTCTTTTAAAAGCCAACAAGTATTCCTGGCCGCCCCCAAGCCCTCCTCCCCCTGTGGACGTGTGGGACACGACAGACTCTCAGCATGTTGCTCAGTGCTGCGGTCAATGCACATTCCTGTCACATTACACTGCCTCTCAACAACAACTCAGCAGCTTGTGTGGCCAACACAGCCACTAGCTCACTTTCCCCCTGTCGAACACACTCCCCGGCACACACACACACACATATGCTCTCACACACACACTCACGCAACACACACATGCAAGCCCTGCCACACAAACACACGCTCTGACACACACACATACACTTATGTTCACACAAACGCTCATGCATGCCCTGACACACAAACATGCACACACACACCCTGACACACAAACACACATACACACACACACACAAACATTTACACACACGTCCAGCAGTTGTCTATACTCAGGTGGACTCAGTAAAGTTTCACAACACCAATTTTAAATCCAACCAATTTATTTGATAGTAAATTCGCGAGCTTTTGACACTATGGCCTTCGTCAGGCAAATGCAGTGTTCTGGTCTGCAATAACACTCATACCAACACAGACAGTCAGAGATTGCTGATTAGAATGCGAATCCTTACATCTAACCTGCTATTCAAGTGTTAAAGTGGCTAACAATGTGTGTGAAGGGAATCCTGAGCATTGGTTAGAGAATTGTGTATTTTCTCCAGACAGCACAGTAAGTGAGGTTTTTTGCTAACCCAGGCAAGTTACGGGGGTTACAGATAGTGTGTCATGAAGCCAAGATCCCTGTTAAGACCGTCCTCATGTGTGCGGAACTTGGCTATCAGTCTCTGCTCAGCGACTCTGCGCTGTCGTGTGTCACAAAGGCCCCCTTGAAGAACATTTACCCGCAAGTCGGAGGCCGAATGCCCATGACTGCTGAAGTGTTCGCCCACAGGAAGGGAACTGTTTTGCCTGGTGATTGTTGAGCGATGTTCATTCATCTGCTGTCGTAGTGTCAGGTGGTGCCAGGTTCAGAACAACACAGCTCCGACTGAGAGTTGGCGGACGGAGGGGACACTGACAGCCCTGAATGCACTCAATCTTTAACCTTTAGAACAACCAGGATGTAAAGCAACTGGTAAATGAGACAGGGAAAACTCTGGTAAATTACCCCTTAGTATCCAAAGATGTGTGGATTGATCACACTAAATTGCCCGTTAGTCTCAGGGGGATTAGCTAGGGTAAATTCATTATGGGGATGGGGCCTGGGTGGGATTGTGGTCAGTGCAGATTCGATGGGCCGAATGGCCTTTTTGCAGTGTGAGGATTCTATCACTCTATGACAGGATTGAACCATAAAACATTACAGCACAGAAAAAGGCCAAACCCTTTTGGGGGATGTCAGGATCGGGTGGGGGTGGAGGGGAGGAGTGCAACAGGATTGTGGGAGGGAGGGTGGGGAGCTGTTCCACAATGTAGTGCATCACACATCCAATCAAGATCAGCTGGAAGGAGATGTGAATGTGGGACCAACCCTGAGTGTCCAGACCCACACAGCGGGCACCCACAGCAAATACAAGACATCGTATCCTCTCCCCGCTGGAAGGAATAGATCCCACTGCACCCCCCCTCCCCACACTCAACTCGCTGGGCTTGTGGACAATCAGCAAACTCCCATGGGTGATTGAATACTTCCCTGTCTGTGTCCACCACCTCCCCCTGGAGAATGAGGGAGGATCAGCATTCCCTTCCCCACCCTACCCTCCCTCCCTCCTGGGCTGGATAAATCACCAGTTTCCCCACTGTTACATCCCATAATTATCTGAGCATTGACCACAAGGCGGAGGAGACGGCGGCAGGGAGAACTTGAAATAACAGGAGCATCGCCTCCCTCTCGGCAGTGAGCAGTGCATTCTGTCACACACACACTGAGCAAGTCCACAGTCTGGTTGTCTCAGCTGGAGAAGGCGGGACAGTACGTGCGTTATGTGCCCTACATCATGTTCCACTGTCCCTGTCTCAGGGGAAGTGGCAGACGGGGCTAGAGGAATGAACTGAGCAGGTCTCCTGGGGCATGAGGTGGCCATTCAGCCCCTCAAGATCGAACCTAGACACACAGTTCGATCTGGGTGAATCCACAGCTCAATCCCAGCTCCTGAAAAAGATCCACCCAGCTCACTCCATCTCCCTCTTAAAGTTTATTTATTAGTCACAAGTCAGCTTACTTAACACTGCAATGAAGTTATTGTAAAATTCTCCCTGTAACCACATTTCCAGCACCTGTTCAGGTACACCGAGGGAGAATTTAGTGTGGTCAATGCACCCTAACCAGCACGTCTTTTGGACTGTAGGAGGTATCTGGAGCATTCAGAGGAAACCCATGCAGACATGGGCAGAACATGCAGACTCTGCACAGATGGTGACCCGAATCGAACCCAGGTCACTGGTAGCAGCAGCACTAACCACTGTGGCACCTTAGTGCGTGAGGGTTGAATTAACCCAGAATCAAGTAATCGCTCAAAAATTCACTGGGAATTCAGGTTTCCCTGTCCCCGGGGAGTGGGGGAGAATGTGGGACTCGCTCCCACGAGGGAGTGGGGGAGAATGTGGGACTCATTCAAAAGTTTGATGGCAGTAGGAAAGAAGACATTCTTGAGTTTGTTGGTACATGATCTCAAACTTGTGTGTCTTTTTCCTGATGGAAGAAAATGGAAGCGAGAACGTCTGGCATTCATGGGTTCCTTGATTATGCCGGCTGCTTTCCCTGAGGCAGCAGGAAGTGTAGACAGAGTCAATGGACGAGAGGCTGGTTTGTGTGACGGACTGAGCTACATTTACCACCCTTTATAGTTCCTTGCAATCTCGAGCAGATCAGAAGCCCATACCAAACTGTGTTACATCTGGAAAGAATGCTTTCTACGGTGCATCTATAAAAGTTGGTGAGAATCGTAGCTGACATGCTAAATTTCCTTAGCCT